>CAJQZP010001647.1:0-103760 GCA_907164705.1 Parnassius apollo | reverse complement strand
ACTGGATTCTTTCCGCTTGCAACTTCATTCGCAAACGGGTACATAAATGCGTTTCTTGTTTTCGAGTTAATCCTAGGCTATCATTCCCAAAAATGGCGTATGGTCCGCCATTTTCGGTCCTGTCGCGTAACACAATCCGCTACACATACTTGATTAAGAATCATAATCATATTATCATATATTATTAAATTAAAGTTGAATGTTTACCTCATCCTGTCAGTAAAGGTACTTACTGTAACGAGTTCGAAACGTTATATGTTCAAACATGCAGAATCTAATTTAAATTAAATTTTAACAAAAATCGTTTGCGTAAAATTAATAAAATAACACACTGATTGAGGTAAAAATAGAACACGCAGTATTGAGTAATAAGTGTCCTCCTTGTTAATAAATTCGTAAAAATACTGACTATGCCTTCCTTGCTTTATTTTAAATATTTTCGCAGTTTAGAACGGATTATGCAATACGCATGCATTGTTTGATATAGTAGCTTTCATATAGGTGAATCACGTTCCGCGCACGCTGAAGCAAAATTGCTGTGAATTCCAATCACTGTTCTCTTTCACTTTTTGTAAGGATTAAATATCCAACTCTCTCAAAAAAATTTAATAAAAATTTTTATATCATATTTTTTAAGAATTTTGAAAATTACTTATTGTAACCTTCGGAAAAAGTTTTTGATTATTGAGAGTTTTCTATCGCTCCCTGACCTACTACGATAATTTGTAACCTTCTTTATAATACGACTAAAAACATCTGTGACAGTCGAATTACAAAAAATACATATATAGAATAAGCGGAGCTAGTAGAAGTTTTATTAAGTAACAAGCTGACTCGGCTGAAGCGGACTTTGACTTCCTCACCCTTTCCTGTTTTTGATCCAATATATATTTTGATGTAATATAGCATTTGTTATTAACTTGACCATAGCGCCATCTGTCGCATCCTGGTTTAGCTACTAACCATCGTCGTAATAAAACAAATATATTGCGTAAATATTATTATTACATTTATAAGATCACTAAGAAATACACTAATGATTAATAAAATATTTAACGATTAATAATAATAATATTCATTTTAATGACATGACATTTCACCTCGACTTGAAAACTTAATATAACGAAATTTCTATTTGTTATTAAAATTGTTAATTAAAAATACAGATTATATACTTCCCACTGCTATATAACGGCCTTTTATCATTACTCAGAGGGTTTTTGTGCAGGTAAATGTCCGACTCCACATGGTGTCTTCGTAAAAATTTTTTTGATTTCTCAACCATGTTTTCCTACACCGCCAAACACGTAATACAACACTAAAATTACAATTTACAATTTCATTGCTCACAACAATTGACAATTAGCACAACCGTAGTTCTAATGCACCACCCATAATCAAAGCACCACCAATAATAATTTCATGACTGTTAAGGGTTTAAATTAAAGATTACTTTCAACTAAACGTGATAAATCAGTTTATTTCAATAGCTAAATTATAAAAATAATACTATAAATGCACGTTTCATGGTATGTTTCGCTAAAACACATAGTAAAGTGACAGATTTACGGATTATACGTTTCATTGGTATTTCAAAACGTTTTATAGTAAAATGAACTCTCTGAATAGAAACAGACTACAGCTTTTATGAACAAATGGTGTTCAGATTTAAAATAGATATAGAGAGATAGAGTATACCAAGTTTTCTAAAATGTGGTCTTCATGAGTCCGGATTTCTATACTTGTCAAGATTCTGATACATTTTTTTTGGAATTTCATAATATTGTCTATGTCAATACAGTTGTGCCAGGTGACAGATGATGAGCACATGCATAATACGCCAAAAGAACTGTTTTTAAGCCAGTTACTTTTTAAAATGTATGAGTGCAAATATAAATGAACACAATTTACTTGTTCATTTTTAAATGTGGGGTTTACAATTTAGTTTTGTGTCTATTTCAATACCGAGTAGTGTTGTCCAGTTGACTGTATCATTATTTTTAATTAATCGTATGTTTTTATTTTTGATTTAGTTTAACTTATTTTACGGAGGGGCACACCGAAATGATCGCCAATAGAATATTACGCATTGAGTTAAAATAAAACCTTTTTTGGAATTTGAATACTGGTCTCTTAGAATCTTAATGATATTAAAAAAAAAATTTAAAAACAAAAAGTATGTTGGTTTAAAGTTGACACGTCATTAACAGAAATGGAGCTCATACGTGAACATTTCCGTGCCATAATTTATCATAATTTTTATCGCGGCTTATCTTAAGATAAATGTCTCAATGAACTTGTTTCGGCTTATGATGTTGAAGTACCAAGTCAAACGACAATATACCGCTGGAATGCCGAGTTCCGACGCGGTCGTGTGTCGCTCAGCACTGTTTCTTCTGCAAGTCGACCAAGAACAGTGGTAACGCCTGAAAATATCGTAGCTGTGCGAACTATTATATTAGATGACCGTCATGGCATGTCATAGTACGAGCAGATTCGGGCTGTTATCAGTATCAGAATGACTGCAATTCATTCGATATTACATAATGAGCTGTATGTAAGAAAGATATTTTCCCGCTGGGTTCCCCACAATTTGTCCGAAGAGCAAAAGGCGGCTCGTGTAGATTGGCGCCGGAATACTCTGCAACACTTCAAGGGAGGGAAGTCAAATGCCGTTTATAATATCGTCTCAGGTGACGAATCATGGATTTATTCATACGAACCTGGAAGAAAACGTCAGTCAGCAGTTTGGGTCTTCGAATACGAGGTCAAACCAACGGAAGTGGTTCACCCCGCAGCCTGTCAAAGAAAATGGTCGCTACGTTTGTCTCGAAAAGGCGGCATGTTGTTACAATTCTTTTACAGGAACGCAGAACGATTACCGCTGAGTAGTATATCACGGTTTGTTTGCCAGAAATGATAGCAGAACTCCGAAAAAATAACCCGAAACGTCGCATCATCTTACATCACGATAATGCGAGCTCCCATACGGCTCGGAAGACAAACGATTTTTTGAAGCAGGAAAACGTTGAGCAGATGGGCCATCCTCCGTACAGTCCTGACCTGAGCCCAAACGATTTCTTTACATTCCCTAGAATGAAAGATTTATTACGCGGTCAACGGTTTGAAGACCCCGAAGCAGCTGTGGAAGCGTACAAATCAGCCATTTTGTCAACATCAACTTCAGACTGGAATTACTGTTTTAATGATTGGTTTGCACGAATGGAAAAGTGCATTAAATTGAACGGAGAAGACTTCAAAAAACAATAAAATACAATTTAGCTATACCGTACATATGGTTATTATTATTCCCGATCATTTCAGTGTGCCCCTCGTATTATACTGTATATTTTACTTTATTTTAATTTTTTTGCACAGATTCTAGAATCTAGTTCTCACGCGTATTAAAAAATTTAAAGTGAGTGCCTACAACCTGAGTAACCGCAGTTCTTGAATAATATATTGAATATATAGTACAGTAAAAATTAAATTTAACTTTGCACTAAATTTCTGATCCAATTTTTATTTTTTATAAGGTTTAGAATCAATTATTGAGCATAAAATCACAAAATTCTGACAGATCCAGGTGGCGCTTCAAGCGCTACCTTGAAAAAACGTTTTCAGCCGATATCTCGGAAACTATGCACTCTAAGGCAAAAGTTATAGAAACTATTATTGTAGAAAATAAAATTTCGCATCTTTTGTTTCCAGTAAACTTTTTTGTGAAATTTACCGTTTACGATTTATGACCCATTTAATGAACCGGTATTGCTATGCCGCTACGGAGTGCCACTTGATGTATGATGTATTTCTTTTTTTCGAAATATTTTATTTATTTAGGTGTATGCTAAAATTTACTAAATTGACGCTATGGATAAAGACCTAAAAGACTTAAAACTCTTCAAAATTATACTTTGATCATTGGATCCAGTTCCAGTGATTTGTGAAAAGTCTTACGCCGATTCTGTTTACAAAGTGTTTAAGCTATATCAACTATTGCAGCCTTCTAAATACTTGGATTTGTTTTCGACCTCGATCCGAATGAAACCATCCTAACTGCATAACGTACCTGATACAGTATTTAATTAATGAAAATACTCATTCCATACATCAGAAGGGTTTAAAAAAAATTCAATTCCGCATATTGAGTTGTTTTCAGTACACCATGTATTATCATCATCAGACGTTTAGAAATGCAGTTGTCACTGTTGAACATAGGCCTCTCCCAAGGGATGAGATATAGTACGGCACTGAGCCTCCCGCACCTATCGAAATGGTATACTAGGTCGTCACACAATTTAGTTGGTAACAGTAACACTTCAATTACCAGAGTATTTGTTACCCATTACCACTTCAGATTACTATTCTGTTTCTTCTTTTGGTCCTCTTACCCTGATTCTTCAGTGGATATATCGATTACGGATTCTGCCATGTTGAAAAATTCCAAGCCTAGTTATCTCGCCACTTTCTGTTGTCACTAGCAACATGCACTCGTTGTACGCTCTAGTTTTCCAATTTTCAGAAATTGTTGACGAGGAAATGTGTCGGTAACTGCTGAATGCCTTCAACCGAGCTGTGTTCGTTGATTGTTCTCTCGGTCGAATTTGAACTTACCTAGTCGGACAATTAATCTTAGGTAAACATACTCGTCAACAACTGTAACTGCAACTTTAACTTCAACTTCAACTACAACATTTTGTTTTGTACTATTATAATGAAAAGGAATGTTTCGGAGAACAAAATGTTCGGAAACATTTTTCTCCGTAACATTACTTAAGTGGAGTGGAAGCGGATATTAGTTTTCCCATACGTTGTATGCTAAGAATTGTTATAATTTAAGAGGTACCAATAAATATTTTAGAAGTACATTAAATAGCAAGTACCTAAATGATTATGGTTATTGCCGGAAGAAAAATTATGTTACACTAAAATAACTCAACAATCTTTCTATTATATAATATATATTAATATTAATTTATAAATTATAACAATATAACTAAATAATATATGGTTGTGCGGAAAAAATCAGGCACTCTCACATTTTGTTCGGTCGGTTATTGTTTACCAGTGTCTTTCCGTGCTATATCAACGTATTTCTTCCGCATGCACTAAAGGGGGAGGGGGGTCTAGAATGTGGTACCACCTTTTCGGCCAATAAGAAGTGCGCCCCCACGAAATGGAAGTGGTAGAAGTGGCGTGCCCATATATGGACACGCACTACCGTCGCTCAGACCTTCTTGCATAGTTGTTCGAAGACTTCGCTAGTTGTGATCGCACCTATGTAGCAGTTGCGCCACAGAACCTCTAGAAGTAGCCGCCTTGCATAGTGCGAGTTGTCATCGCGCACCGCTCTTCTTCCAACGCACCACAAGACCCGGGTAAGACACTTTCCCTATACTTGGACTTGAGCCGTTTTTTTGTTTCCCCGTCACATTTTTCTCCCCTACCGGCTCAAGTAGAACTCCATCAAGACATTGGTAAAGTAGTTGATTTTGGAAGAGTGAGTGCATCGTCCAAGGCTATTGCGTGCCACGTCGGCCATCTTGTTTTGGGGTTTCAAGAAACTCACACATATCGTCCACATAGTAACATCTCCCATAACAAGGTCTAAGCCCGACCCGGGAAATCGAACCCAAGAACCCCTATAGCCGAAAACATATCAAATTATTAGCGCGCCATCATTTCTGTTCCTTCGCCTCAGATCTGGACATTCGCAATACCATTTTGGTTCCTTCGAGCTGGATTCAAGGGAACAGCCTGTCGCTCTCTACACCGGAACTATTATTACTAGGTCATACCAATAATTACCGTGTAGCGGCGGTGTAAGAATATCCAAAACCCCATATTATCTCGTGGGTGTCGAAGTGGCAAAAAAGGGAAACAAATCAGGATATGGGCAGCATCGTCTTGCTAATAACGACTATAGTAAAAAATAAAAACTTTGGTTGTCGATCCGCTCGCCAAACGTGATGACTATGGAAATGTCCCCCCTATGAGGCAATCTGTCTATGTTTAGCAGTGGTCTTTAATAGACTGTAACGGTAATGGTTACGGTATACAAATACTTGTACCCTGCGGGATTAGAACCCGATCCCTCAGCGCTACAATTTCTTGCTACGGAACTGTGCCAAAGAGCTGTAAATTATATCATACCTTTTAATATTAATTGTTGAGTTGATAAATAATACATAATACATAAACACTTACGCCTGTCACCCAGAGGGATAGGCAGAGGCTACAGACTTTCATTTAGCATGATTCTAACATACCTCCCTCGCCTGCTCCACATCCATATACCTATGCATACATGCTCGTCGGTTAAGGGTACTCTTATTTTGGCCCATTTTCAAAACATCACCAATTTGGCCGATAAACTTTCGCCTAAGACGTCTCCTTCCGACTCTTCCGTTTACTTCTGCAACATAAATTTGCTTTGTCACTCTTTCTTCGTTTATTATATCGACATGACCAAACCACCGAAGCATTCCTTTCTTAATCCTGGTCACAACATAATATTGCAAACTACACTCTTTTTATAACACACAATTTACCACACTGTCACTTAGATTCAACCCTAACATACTCCATAGCGAAAGCATTTCTACTGCATTTATTCTACTCTTCTATCTTCTTATGACGAAAGAAAGTGTTCGTCACAAAAAGATTACTTTTCACACATACTTTCACCATTCTCATTTATACTTACATCTCCAAACGTGACCAATCAAAATATTAATTGCAATTTTAAGTTCATTTACTACATAATCTGCAAATAAATGAAAACATTGTGAGGAAACCTGCATGTATGAGGTATAAAATTATTTTATAGGCATGTAAAATCGAACAACATGCACTGAAGCATTGCGGTATACTGATAGCTTTAGATGTCTGAGCCCCCAAGAAATGGAGTTTCGAAGTAATGAAATAAGCAGGTTGTCGATGTATGTAGGTTGGTTTTGGACCTTACTTTGTGTGAATCTATGAGGAAAGCCTAAATTCAGCCGTGGATTTGCGATATGGACTGCGGTAGCAATGATAGTGTGTGTGTTGAATGATGTAGTGATAGTAGAAAAACAATGTATTTAATAGGACTCAGTTCCTCCTTATTTAAAAAAAAACACTGGTATTTACGTGCTCGAGACTCTACACATTATATTTAGTTATCATTTAAGGTTTTATTTTTCTTGTAATGCTTGCTTGTTTTACAACCATTTGTTTTAAGGAATCGACATCTCTTTTCCAGTCTAAGTGTAAAAAGTTACAAGTGTATAATCTTAAACTAATTTATTTTATAATAAAATTGCTGTATGACATATATTTTTTTAACGATATGAAAAGTACAAAGGTGAGTTGTTAGTAATTAATCAAAATAAATTTAACTTTGTCCTAATAACTTTTATTCAATTAATAAGACCAGTTCTAAGAAAAGATACCTTCTTTGAGAGTAAATTGCCTCTTCTTTCTATATTCATTTCAAATTTATTTAACCCAGAATGGATACAATTTATAATGAATTTCAATGGACTTATATGAATTGTAATGGACTTCGATTAAATGTCAAGAATCTGGCCTAATTTTTGCCATTAGTAGCCGTTTAAAAAATTGTAAATTAAATGACAAATTATCTTTTATTCTTTAAGACTTACTAAAAATTAAACTTATATTTTAATTTCTCATTTTCATCAGTCTGTAAACAGTTTAGTTGTTCAGTTGGGATGATTTCTCGCATTTCTATGTCACCTCTTATGACACCCACAAAACGAGATAGGTAGCATAATAAACATAGTGGATAAGTTATATCATCACCATTCGGCGATGTTTACTTATTTTAAGTATGTTTGACAGATAATTAGGGCAAAGTTGTTTATCATAATAAAATTTGTTAGATAATGTTTTACATTCTTATTAAAATAGCAATCTCTAGGGATCCGCCCCTGCTTCGCATGGGTGATTTCTGTATTTCCACAACAGCGCCACCTAAATCATCAGAATCAGTCTATTAATTTACGAGTTTTAGTGAGACTAACAGAGAGCAATTGATTTTTGTGTATAGAGGTTATAATAACTAATAATGTTCGAAGGCAGCAGCAAACCAACAAAATTGAAGCAGGCAAAAAACTCAGGATCCGGGGAGAAAAACAATAATTTTTTGGCGCACGCCGCGAACAAAAATAATATTCGACTTCTGAAAAGATGGAGTTTGTGACCCATACAGTTCAGATCTCAAACCACGCATTTTTTTTATTTTCCCAAAATATCAGATTTGATGAGAGTTTTAAGGCGATGCTACACGCATGATATTTATCACGATCCTTGGATCGCGAGCCAGGATTATGATATTTATTGAACGTTTAGTATCAGGTAATGATGGATCGCGATGCGAATCACAAAATGTCTAGATTTCAGAAAATGGTTTGCACGTGTAGTGTTTCTGCGATATGGATCGCGTCAGTCTGCTCTGGAGAAGCGATGAAGCGAGAATCCTGTTTCGACGGGACCATCTACAATCCATCAAAATTTTTTATATGATTTCATATTACGTTGGGAAACAACACCCGTTTTATAGGACACATTGTGTGATGGTTTTAAAAACAATTGAAAGTGCATGGAGGCACTTCAAAAGCTGCTATAAATTTAAAAAATATAAAAAATACGCTTCAATAGATGTTAGAAAAAAAAATCGTTAAAATCGACACTCTCCTTAATGATAGCCACACAAGCTTTTTCTTCAATTCGGTCCATTTTAGATATGTCTGCACTTAACAGTGTTGTGCCCAATACTGACGTGATCCGTAATGAACGTGTAGGGTGTGTCGATATGGATCGCGATACGTCATTCCAGATCGCGTCCCAGATCGTGATAAATATCACGCGTGTAGCATTCGCCTAACATTGACGGATTATAAGAGCTTTCATCCAGCACGTGAAAAACATGCCCTTAGAACAATGCATCTTATGATGGAAATGATTGTTTCCAAAAATAGTTTGAACAAATAAAAAAGTGTTTTGAACTTTCAAAAGCAGTATGCACATTAGTTTACACATAATTACTTTATTTATGAGTTACGCAAAACTTGTGTACCATATATATTTTATCTTATTTATTGTTTTTTATATGAAGTTTTTTAAGTCCAACCAAACGAGAATACTACAAAATATCCCAAAAATAATTATGATATATAAGCCTCTTCTTGATATATGATTACAAAGCTTGAATCAAGCAGTCGTGCCTATTAGCAAAAACAAGTGTTTACATATTTTGAATAAAATTGTGACCTAGACAAGGCATTGGACAATTAATGCTAAGTTGTGACTTTTTTCTTTTATTTATTCACACAATAATGTACCTAACATTATTGTTACAATTCTCTCGTCAAATCAGTTTCTCGGCGAGTACACTCTCTTAAAACTATATATTTTTATGCAAAAATACTTATAGAAATACAATTAATTTCAACAACAAAATGAAAATAAAAGATAATAATAAAAGATTTAGGTTACCTACTACATTACAACATATTAAAAATGATAATAATAACAACAACAATAGCAATCCACAAATCAAACGAAACAAATATGAAAAATAAAAGCAATCACTAAATGTATGCGATAGTGTATTATATCCCATTTTATAATGTCCTTGTTAGAGAGAATTGTAATAAGTATTTGTTTAATTTATTTTTATTTGGACCAATTTATTCTTTTATAAATTCTGGGTATAATGTATTTATTCAAGTGCTATCCAAAGTAGTTATTTGCAGTGTGATCTTCCAGTTTTTTATCTTACCTTACGCGTGTTGTAACTGTTAATAATAGGTACTTTATATTCGTCAGTATAATAATATTGTATGGCTATTAAATATTTTAAACGTGTTTCAACTGGTGGTATGTTACACATGGGAAATAATTTTTCATATTTTTTTGCAAGTTTTCTTATCTTTTGAATTTATTTAAAAAAATTATAATGGGTATTTGTAGGCAAAACACCTGTTTTATATAGGTACGAAATGTGCAGCCATACACCATGAGACCGGACATGACTGTCTCGTTGGTCTAGTGGTTGTAGTAGGGCGACTGCTGTTCATGAGGTCCTGGGTTGGAATCCCGAGTCGGGCCAAAAATTAATTATTGAGTTTTTCCGTCAAGAAATTCTCTGTTGTTGCCCGGAGTCAGGAAGTTCACGGTGTCTCTCGCCGTGCCTGAGGCACGTAAATTTTGGTCCTGCACCTGATCTCTCCCCGGTCGTGTCGGTTTACCGTCCCATCGGATTATGAGAGTAAGGGAAAAGAGAGTACATCTGTGCTTGCGCATACACTTGGATACTATAATCCTGTCCTGCGCCGATGGCTAGCCTCCATTGAGGCAGGCCCTCGTGGCTGGAATTCCGTGACACCAAAATAGACACCGAATTTATAAAAGAAGATAGACACAAATAACGACAATAAACTGAACAACTGGGGATAGAAATATGTATGGTGACGAGAGAATAATTTGGTAAAGGAGATGCATAATTAAGTATTTTAAAACGTGTTGCGGGAAGATGATTGTGATGTTATGCTTTCTGCGAGGAGTCAAAGTTGAAAGAAAAAGTTATCTGGAGATGCACTTCTAAGAAGACGAATTATAAGATGTGGATTCATATGCTGGGAATAGTCTATTCGCTTAGGTACGGTCGGCTCTGTGTCGCGCCACTTGCCGTGCTGCATCTAGTCAAAGGTGTAAGGTACGTACGTGTGTAGTAGTAGGAGTATTTGCCATTATAAAACGAAGCGCCGTAGTGAAAGGCTCTTTGCTACCTAACTTGTGTTAAATGAAAGTTAAATATTTGTATTTTATTACAATAACCATAAAAATAAATTAGTATTCTATTTTATTCTTAGAAAAGAATAACATTCATTTAACAAACACAGTAAAAATACTAAAATAAAAACAAAATAATAAGTGCACCTCCGGATGTACCAACATTATTTTATTGAACAGATTATACTAGCTGTGACCACTCCCCTCTAGCCCCTAACTTTTGATTCTGCTTTTCGCTCATCTTCGATGATTTATAGAGTTTGGAATTTTTCAGATTAAGGATTGTTCCTTGATTGAACGAAGTTATGGTTTATATTTGAACAATGTAAGCATTTTCATAACACGTTTATGAATAGGTGAGATCAAAAAGTTTGTTCTTCAGTTCAAAAAGAAGACGAATTAACGTATTTTAATCAGGAATGAAGTAGTAATACGCACAGAAACATGAAGGTATTTAGGACATTGTTACTAACAGTGTAATTATATATTTGTTAAGGATTAGTATTATTAAAACCATTTAAATGACATTGTTATCAAACTGTGTCTTGTCTTTCGAGGGTCGAGTATAGTACCCATTTAGTCAAATGTATACGCTTATTGAAACATAAATACGACTTTGTTCTTGAGTGGGCTTGTGTACTCAATACGATTAGAATATTTAACGTACCACGTAAGTCTTTAACTCGAGAATTTATCGTTATTGAGATGTTTAATGTTTCTGATGCTATCTAGTATTTATTTGGTTTTTTGTAGGTAATTACTTAGGAAAGAATTACCATCTATAAAAATTAAAGTTTAAAAGCAAAAATTATATTATATCATTTTACTTTCCGTAGTGTTATTGCAACGTTGCTGTGTTCGGTGGATTCTTTCAGAGTTTATCTCTAACAAAATTAGCTATGATTGGAGTTTGGACATAGCGCAATGGATCAGTAAGCTGAAGCACCAGCCACATAACTCAAATAACCGACAACCGACGTGTAAGAAAGGTTCTCTAGTGATAGTCTCGTACCGGTTAACGAAGTATAGGGTGACGAGGTAGTCGGTGGAAGCACATGGCTCGGGAGGTTTTGTGTTTATATTGTTTGGTAATATATTTATGATTGTCAATTCATGACGTTTTAAATCAAAAGTCATGACGTTTTTAATTCAACTAAATACGAGCCTTACAATTGTGAGACCACTTTCAGTAGGTTAAATCAGCGTAATGAACATTTTTTTATAGAATAAGGGTGACAAACAAGCATACAGTCCGCCTAATGGTAAGTGTACATTTATCCTCGATTAGGAATTAAAAGGCAGATGCGTTGTCACCCCTAAGGACTAAGATGGAATGCCTTGTTTCCAGTAAAAAAGGGTCTCCGGATCTCTGTACTCACCATACGATCACGGTAGTATTAAGTTACTATTTTGCCATTTTTTATTTTGATAGTCTGTAATGGATTATGAATATTACTAATTACTATCTAAATAAATGTAAAATACATAAGTGATAGTAATAAAGATAAGTTTTTAGTGTGCGATTAGACCTTTTCGGCCGATAAGAGAATTAAATTACAAACGTGCCCTCCAATTACGAGCGCGAGTGAGGTCGTTGATGGGCCTGGAGTTTTATTGTTGTACTGATAAAGCTAACAAGACTGTATTCGTAAATTTGCTATGCTGCAACATATTGGTAGTATATATAACAGACTCGAACAGATTTGATTCTATATGTTGCTTTTAAAAAGATATTCTAACAAAGAATTTAATTTTTATTGTAAATGCGGATTTTATAAAGGACTTTTAGTATTTTATTAAAGATTGCATTTACAATTTTTATGGTTTATTAGCTGGTACCCGGCGCGTTGCTGCCAAAGAATTGTGGAAATACTGTTTTAAATTTGGAAGAGTTATATTGTTTAATCATGAGTGATAATACATTCACTGAAATTGAACGATATATATCTTTCAAATAAATTTTTCGGTACGATACACGCGACACCTTGTGTAAGTGTATTTTACTATGCCTATAACTTTCGCGCAAGTGCAAGCAATAAGTTAACAAAGTGTTACCGCAATCCGATGAACGATTTGGCAGCGCATAAAATAAGAACAAATAAACATAAATTTTTATATATTAGATTAATTTCTACTCCAGACTACGTAGATTCTAGGGTCATATCACAAGTCTACTATTGAACATAGGCCTCCCCCATGGAACGCTACAAAGCTCCTACGTTCGTTGGTTCCTCATCAATCATATGTGGAGACGCCCTATACTGCACCATCTTCCTGATAACAACTCAAAACTATTGAAAACTTCGACTGACAACCCACCTGCTAGGCGTGACAACTGTGGCGAAATCCTCCCCGATCGATCATTGATTGATCGATCATTAAATTCCTTTTATTGTATGTAGTTTATGCGTATAAGTAGGCAGCGTCCGAAATTGAACTGTACTCGTAAGTCGTAACTATAGTATTACGAATACATCACTCGCCCAACCCGATTAAAGGATAAAGTATTTTCCTAGGCTTAACTAGGTTTTCCTCGGCCCATTAGGATCAACTAGGTGTTCGCGGATTTAATTATATTATGACATTTTCACTTACTAACTCTAGGACATAATAATGTTATTATTTATTTGTAGCCTAGCCTACCAACCTTTGTTACCGGTCAAACTGCGAAGATAGGTTGAGGTGCGGCTTCAGGAAAGACACGGAGTTGATCCTGTCGGGCTTAGGAAAAAATAGTTTGTCCCAAAATCAGGTTAGGCCGGTGACATAATATATGGTATACATAGTATTACATATAACATATTATACAATTTTTGACGTAATATATTCTACATAAATTTATTTATAGTTAAAAACTTAGAATACCATTATTTATTGATAAACATTCTAATGAAAAAAAAATCATCAATAATAAATAAAAAAATAACAATAAAAATAAATAAATTACAGAAATATATATATTTTATAATAATGAGTAAGTTTTGCTTTAACCGTGTAAAGGTAACTTAACTTAAAAGTGAATTATTGTCTCTTTATAACAATTATAAATTCAGAGGATCCAACAATTACAACTTTCTCACTGGAAGCTGTTTCACATAATATAAATAATTGAATTTTGTTATACTTACAAAATGTTAGAAAAACTTCTAATTTGGTGAACATTGCAAGCTAATAAAGTGTGTGTATTTCTCACCCTCGCTTTGCCGACGATCTAGTTAATATGACAGAATCAAGGAGGACCGTATTACACAACGATACGTGGGCCTTGACTGTTGTACACACGAAGAAACTTAAGGTCACTTAGTGACCGATGCTGAAGGCTACGCTCGGAGTTCCTCTGCGTGTTAAAATTATTAATTTGTGTGAATTACTGCATGTCTTACCAGATCGTCACTCTATCTAGTGGGGGATCGCCCAACACTACGCCTACTGGTACGAGGATGTAACTCGAGAAAATTTTTCCCCATTGGTTGTCGGTTCTTCGAGATATATGGCTGGACCATATCCAATTCACCTCGGTTAGGCAGCGGTCGGGAAATTACGATATATCTTTCAGGTATAACCTCGAAACCTGAAAACTACATTGTACAACCACTTCGGGTTGCCAGTGATAACTCTCAAGGTCGCTCAGTGAGCTATGGAGAGGGTTATGCTCTGGGGTTTCTCTGCGTGGTAAACTTAAAAATGAGGCTATCCGCATTAGAACCAGAGTGACCGAAAGTGATCGACATAGCCCATCGGATTAGTAAGCTGAAGTGGCAATAAGCCAGCCATATAATATAATACTTTATACACCCTAAAACAGCCATCTTAAGGTAAAGTAACTTAAATATATTTTTATTATTAGCGCAATACGGTGGTATACATCTCAGAACTTTTTTGGGTGAATGAACGGAATATCTCTTTATTTATACTAACAGCAGCTTATTACTTTCGTTCGATTTAATACATTTCAACAGATATCCATTGTTGGCTTAAACATATTGAAAGTTAATGTTTCAGGTGGAAAACGCTGTGTAATGTTGTCATTAAACCGACTGGAAATACGGTAGAGATTTCTTTTACTACGGAGACAAAGGCGATTCGTTGCTTGTCGAGCGTTTTTTGTTTCGAGTCATAATTAACTAATGTAATTCTTTCAGATGCAAGTGAAATTATTAAATAGTTAAAAAAAATCTCTTATCTCTTATGTACTTTCATTAATGACAATTATCAGTCACGTAAAATACAAATATCTCATAGCTTCCGATAGTTGGCAGAATAAATATATTATATACTATATAAACTTTACCTGGTAGAAAATCCTAACGGCTATTTTTCTTTAGTGAAGGACACAAATTACCAGTGTGAAATAGCAGCACAATACTGCTGTGTTTTGTATGGTAAGTGACGCGTTTTCTTGTTGGACTTGGTGGTATGATTTCTTTTTTACGTAGGACTTGATTTGGTTAAGTTCTACCCTCTAATGTATTTCTGCCGCGAAGCAGCAGTTATGCATTCTTAAAGATATAGAGAGCCCGTATGATCACACGCTATGAGAAAAGTGACAATTCTTCAGTATCTTTTTTTGTTTAACGCATCTGCATTTTGTTCTTTATTTAAAATATAGTCTGTCTTAAGAGCCATAGTAGCAATTTACTATCAGATGGACTATGTATTCTTTTACCGCCTACGTTAATACTAATTATTAATAATATAATAAAGCGAGTTTTTTTTGCTTTTTTGTTTGTTTATGCACGCAATCTCTGGAACTACCACTACGATTTGAAAAAATATTTTTATTTCTTATAGACAATTTCATGAGAAATAGTATAGGCTATCTAGCATTAGGATACACTTCTAAGCTAGCTTTAAATATTGAAGTCAGAAGAAAAAGCGCTGCAGAAATTAATTAAAACGAAATTTCAAAATAGCATAGCAAACGTGCAATGAAAGAGTTTAGAAATAATTTGTACCTGTTTTTAAAGAACATATTCTATTCTTTACTTAAATCATACATACCTTGGCAGTAAAATGGGAAATTTCTGAGAAAGCTAAACTTTGAGCAAAAAAATCGATAATTGAAAAAAAATGTTCATATTTCTTGGCAGATTGCGCGGAAACTACGTGACTATATTAAGTGTAGGTTAGTAAGTGTTATCGCTTTTGTATGTATAAGAGGTTGATAGCAAATTTCATCATCATCATCATCAGTCTGCAGCAGTTCACAGCTGGGCATAGGCTTCTCCAATTTCGTACCTTTACCTTTTTCTGCATCGTGTACGGTATTCTTAAAACTGAAAAAAAACCGCTCCGGGACACTGTCCGGGGCGCTGGGGTGACGTTATCCATGGAGGGGGAGAGAAAGTGGCTAAAATTTAACTTCGCTCCATAACATACATAATTTTTTGCTGATAGATAAAAGTACTAAATTATTAATCTAAGTCTAATTCAATCAGGTGTCATGTCATGTCGCGCGGCACGAGCACGTGATATACGCGGGTGAAACCACGGGGTACAGCTAGTATTAGAAATATGATAGGACCTGGTGACTGGTGGATGCCAAAGGTGCGTAACATCCAGTACTGCGACCAGCTTTGATATTCACCTGGCCACCTGCGTGGATGTTATCTCGTCATCCTTATCATTATTACAGTCCATCAAAGTACACTACTGAACATAGGCATGCCATACATTGCCTCATAAGGGTGACATTCGCCAACTATGGCATAGTTGCTAGCAAATGTCAACACTTAGCAAACGGGATGGCAACCGCAGTTTTTTATTTTGAAGTTGTTATCAAGAAGACACTGCTACCTGCCTATTCCTTTCTGGTTTGTTTCCCTTTGTCACCTCTTATGACACGCCCTGGACAATAGGGGGTAATTAATATTTTTACACGGCTATTGTCTAGCATAAAAATCTACCATATTTAGTGTCGTCGCAGATACTCGTATATCTGCTAATATTGTAGGGGCGTTCATAGTAAGAGAAATATAATTTTAATACCGTTGCTGGTAATTATTGGTGCTAATTGTATATATACGTGATGATTCACTGCATATATTATGAATTAGTGTCAGTATAAATTATTTGGATATACTTTGGATATTGTTTCTGATACCTATCTCAAAGAAACAGTAGGAGTACATAAGAGCAGACAAAGGTTATATGAACTTTACCATAAAATGTCATATAATCCTAGCGCCGATTTAGGGAATGTATAAAAAATATTCAAACATATTTAAAAGATTGTGCTCCATAATTCTTCCTACTGCTTCCTTGCTTCTAATAAAATTAAAATGACATGGAGTATAATTAATAATGAAATTGGTAAGATCAACTCTCGCATACAAACTACCAGTTAAGTTTTAACAACAACTGATATTCCAATTTTAACCCCTCGTCTGTACAAACGCCATATTCTGGCGTCTCAAATAAAATGCTCATACGTCAAACGCCATAATATGGCGTCGAGTGGTAGCAAACTATTTGTAACATATATATGATATATATAACATACATATCTGTTATGCATAATCTGATAGCTTATTTAATAACGTTTCCATTGATATATGATTTTAATATACTTACTTAGTATATATATATTTTTTATATATATATATATATATATATATATATATATATATATATATACTAAGGTGGAGGTTCGGTAGCCTCTTACGACGACTCGACCTGGCAACGTATAACGCACGCACCCTGAGGACCGACGAGAAGATACTGGAGCTGGAAGAAGAGGTAGACCAGTTGCGCTGGAGGGGAGGACACGGTAATCCTCGAGTCCGGCAACTTGTTCTATCACCGGGGGGCGACCATCTGTCCCAAGGAGGTGTCGGATTTATCGTACACAAGTCTCTCGTCAACAACGTTGTAAAGATTGGGAGTGTATCAACGAGGGTCGCGTACCTGATACTCAGAATCACCAAACGGTATTCGCTGAAGGTCATACAGGTCTACGCACCAACCTCGGCACATCCCGATGAGGAGGTGGAGGAAATGTATGAGGATATTTCTAGAGCCATGCATTCCTCAAAAACCCACTACACGGTGTTGATGGGAGACTTCAACGCAAAACTAGGCACAGGAGAAGGCGGTGAGCTGAAGTTAGGGAAATTTGGAGTAGGGCAACGGAACCGTAGGGGCCAGCAGCTGGCTGACTTTATGGATAATGAGGGACTCTTTATGATGAACTCTTTCTTCCAGAAGCGGCCCCACAGGAAGTGGACCTGGTCGAGCCCCGACGGTTAGACAAAAAATTAGATTGACTTCGTTATGACGACCAGACGCCAACTGTTCAGTGATGTCTCAGTGAGTGCAAGGGTGAAAACTGGCAGCGATCACCGAATGGTTAGAGGCACACTGAACCTAAACGTTAAGTTGGAGAGGTCTCGTCTAATGAAGTCAACGCTCCGTCCCCCTCGTGCTCAATCCAGAATCCCGAGACTTTTCAGCTCCAGTTACGTAACCGCTTTCAATGCCTAGAAGATTGCAATGCAGTGGACGATATAAATGACAAGCTCGTGGAAACTGTCCATGTGGACGGAGCTAAGTTCTG
This sequence comes from Parnassius apollo, assembly GCA_907164705.1. Classification (NCBI taxonomy): domain Eukaryota; kingdom Metazoa; phylum Arthropoda; class Insecta; order Lepidoptera; family Papilionidae; genus Parnassius; species Parnassius apollo. The sequence goes on along the minus strand of CAJQZP010001647.1, from coordinate 85,405 downwards.
CAAGAACCGCCGCAGAAGAACACAAAAACTCCACGATCACACTCTTAATCTCATGGCTGTTAGACGGGAGATGAGGCTGCAATCGTCAACAGATTTGACAGGCAACTGAACAGAAAGATCTCCAAATGCATGCGGCAGGACTTACGCAACTTTAATACTGCTCGTATTCAAGAAGCGATCAAGCGGAACCAGGGCTCCAAAGTCTTTGCCAGAGATCTGTGTGCAAGAAAGAGCCAACTGTCAAAGCTGAAAACTGAGTGCGGCAGCATCGTTTCCGGGACACCTGAGATTTTGAGCGAGATTGAGAGGTTTTATGGGCAGCTGTACACATCATCGTTGGAGCCAACGATCCAAGAGCAGGTCTTACCCGACACTATTCCGATGATATCCCGGACGTCAGTCTGAGCGAGATTAGAATGGCTCTCCAGCACCTTAAAAACGGCAGAGCCCCAGGCGAGAATGGAATTACAGCGGAGCTTCTGAAAGCGGGTGGATCACCGGTACTTGAAGTCCCTCATGGGCTCTTCAATTCCGTCCTCCATGGTGGTACTACTCCGGAGGCGTGAAGCAGAAGTTCGGTGGTCTTGTTCTTTAAGAAAGGCGACAACGCTCTCTTGAAGAACTACAGACCGATTTCCCTTCTGAGCCACTTCTACGTGCTGTTTTTGAGAGTCATTACGAATCGTCTCGCACGCAGAATCGACGACTTCCAGCCTCCCGAACAAGCCAGTTTCCGAAAAGGCTTCAGCACCACAGACCACATACATACCCTGCGGCAGATTGTACAGAAGACCGAAGAGTACAATCTGCCTCTTTGCCTGGCGTATGTGGACTATGAAAAAAGCCTTTGATTCCGTCGAAATTTGGGCGGTGCTACAGTCCTTTCAGCGGTGCCAAGTTGACTGTCGGTATATCGAAGTGCTGAAGTGTTTGTACAGTAGGGCTACGATGGCTATTCGAGTACAGAACCAGAGTTAGAAACCTATCCAACTACAGAGAGGTGTAAGACAGGGTGACGTTATATCCCCAAAACTCTTCACCGTTGCGTTGGAAGACGTTTTCAAGCTACTGGACTGGAAAGGATACGCTATTAACATAAATGGCGAGTACATCACTCACCTTCGATTTATCGCTCACCGCGGGGGTATATATATATATATGTATATATACTTAATATACGTGTACAGTGCTCGACAGATGCACCATATTGGCCAAAATGACCTCGACATCTAAGTCTCTGAATTCTACTCCTGCTGTCGCCGAAACATTTCATAAAGTATCATCGAAAGATATTGTAAAACATTTTAAATTTGTTGATATTAAGAAAACCGCAGCTCTGGAGGAGATTTCCGTTACAGTAATTGCGTCTATAACACAAGTCAACACGAATTTGGTGCCTGAGTTCTGTGTACCCTAGCTATCAAAATGAAGTTTCAAATTTTAAAGAAAATCGCTAGCTTTTTTTCTTACCGTAATATACATATAAAGAAAGAAAACAATCATTGATTTATTTATTTACATCACTTTTATTCACTAAAGACAGTTGAAACAAATTTAAAAAAGAACAAAAAAAAACGATAATAAACTTTTAAAAATGAACTTTTTAGTATTTCTTTTGTGTGCAGATGAACTTTTCCGAATCAACCCCCAAATGTAATCTTCCATCATGTTTTCATTGTATTTCCTTGATATCGTTGCTCGATATCCATCACATCTTGATGAAAGAGCTCCCCTTGCCCCTCTGAAAATGCTTCCAAGTTGTCTTTTAATTGATCTAAATGAGCATGTAACATATGCAATTTCAGGGACATTCTGCAACCCATGATTTTAGAGGTATTGACCATATCAGAAATAAGTTTTTTGTAATTTTCAGCTCTTTTATTGCCGAGGAATCCTTTTACTACCGACTTAAGACTATGCAACGCTTGTTTCTCATATGTGTCCAGTAAACATCGGAATTTTTTCACATTACATTATATTTTTATTTGTGAACCGACAAAAATACCAGCTTTAATTTTAGCATCTGACAATTTAGGGAAAATAGTCTTTAAATATTGAAAAGCTTCAGAATCTTGACGTAGAGCCTTGATAAATTGCTTCAATAAACCTAATTTTATATGCAATGAAGGAATGAAAATTAGCTTTGGGTGTCAACAGTATATTTGTCAGTCCGTTTAGGCCACGAGTGCTGCTAATAGTGAAGTGTGTCGGCTCTACTATCCCATAAACAAAGGTAGCATGAATACTTTGTATATGCTCCTTGCATTCCCATTAGAAAAAAACCAATCATCTTGAAGTAGCCTATCACTGGCCAGTCATACTCTTTATATTTTATGATTTGAAGCAACATTTTTACGCTTTCGTAATTTTCTTTAAGTATTACAGAATGAGCCAGCAGGAGAGACGGAAATTCATTTCCATTGTGAAGAAGTACTGCTTTTAAGCTTTTTGTAGAACTGTCAATAAAGAGACGCCATTTAGAAGAAGTACAAGGGATTCCAAATAGATGCCCTACAATTACATCAAACAAGTCTTTTACGTCATTGCAATAACAAAGTCCGGCTTGCTTCGCAAAAAAAATCGAAAACATTTCATGACGCTTTCCTTGATCACTTACTTTAACATCGTTCATTAGCAAATTCCAGTGTTTTAACCGTGAAGCTAATATTTCTGCTTTCAGGTTTAAATTTCTCACTTATTCATTAAATTCTGTTGAATTAATAAGATGTGGTTCCGCTGACGGTGATTCCACTATGAAGTCGCTGTCTGCGCTATAGGCAGACTTTTGTGATTCGGGTTGTTAAGTTAAGCTCTGGAGGAGAAGGCACAGGAAATTGTTCACTGTGAACTATTGGAGCGGATGTTGATGGCAGATTTGAGTATAGAATCTTTTTAGCATTCTTGCCAACCCGGCGCATACGTATATTTAACTATACAAAAGTAACAATCATTGAGATGATCAGTGGGCTCTCTACATATTCTTGATATCGCAAATTTCATACATTTTTTTACCACGATACCCGTCTGGAAAAATAAATCAAATCATTTATGAACAAAATAATGTTGTATTTATTCATATTACGTAATTTTGATAAAGATCGATGGTGTATCAAAAGTTTTTAACAAATTCTAAATGCCATCTGTCAATATCAAAAAGATTTCCTACTAAATAAACAATATTGTAAATGTCTTGCCTTCTAAAACGCTTTTGAAGTTATTACATGAGAAATGTGGCACCTATATTTTATCCTGACTTCTAATAGGAAGTTTAAAATAAGTTTCATAGGCTTCACAAATATAATTATCTTATTAGTCTTTCTAGAACTTTTATTAGTAGATAAACTAAATTTTTAGGCTTTTACTTTAATAAATTACCTGCAAATGCAGCAAAAAGAGTCCACGTCATTTTTACACATTTTGGGAGACATTTTAAGCTCAGACAAATAAAACACGTCGTTTCTCTAAAAATTGCGTGCGTCAACTTTGTGACTGCTTTGCCGCTCCCCGTTCTACACCCGATATTCCCCTCTACCCTCTCTCTTGCTTTTTAAGAATGGTAACCTCTAAGCATTTGGCAAAAATCGTATATCCTATACCTTTAAACGAGCAATTCTTGTATATATATATAAAAGTAATAATAAAATCGGAATCTCGGGAATGGTTCCAACGATTTTAATAAAATTTTGAGTCCAGGGAGTTTCGGGGGCAATAAATCGATCTAGCTAGAATTTATTTTTAGAAAATTTCTTTTTGTCCGTGTTTTCAAGCAATGAAAAACTGCTACAATATAAGAAGGTAAATTTTGACACTGTTAATGATCGTAATAGCTCAAGTGGATATCGAGCGGTCGCGAAATCTTAATGCCTTGGTTCACGTCCTGCCTTTGGTCCGACTTTTTTTCCTTTTTTTTTTCAAGTTCTCCTCTTTTGTGAGAAAATCTATTATTTCGAGCCCTTTTTTTAGTATTTTTTAAAAATACGAAAACTTTAATTAAACTAATTGCACTCATGATTTTTATTCAAATAACCAGTTTAGTTTTTTCTAATATGTCAATAAGATCAAAAATATTATTTATGTTTCATCAGTATGTAATTTGTATCTAAATGTAATTTCAAAAAAAAAAACCGAACAAAGCTCGGTCAACCAGGTACTTTTTATTTATCATCATATAAAGTACAAAAGCAAACTTTTTTATTAATTGAGTTTTTGGTTATTTTTCAATGTATACAATTAGACAATAGTCATTAAATAACAGACACAAAAAAAAAATTTGTTGACTTGTGTAACAGATACAAATGCACCCAAACTATCTCTTATTTTACTAGTATGGAATCTGGTGTGTTTCGTGGTTTAATGAAGCATAATAAAGTAGTACCTTTATTTAAATCTGGTATAACATTGGACCACGCCAATTTTAGACCTATTTATGTACTGTCTTAGTAAATTTAAAAAAAATATTCTTGTTCAAATATATATTTTTTTAATTTAAAGAATTTACTATTTTTAAAACAATTTGGTTTCATAATCGTTCGCTTGACAACTGATGCCGGTGTTGAGCTAATTAAATATATGTTCATTGCATAGGAGAATTTACAGGATGCCTTGGGTATATTCTGTGACCTATCCAAGGTCTCTGATTGTGTTCACCATGAAACATTAATCATGAAACTACAACACGAAGTTGTAAAATGTGATGCAGTTAAATTAACTATTTCATATATAAGTAACGCAAAAATAAACAGAACGCAAAAAGCCCTTATCTGTTTTTTGTATATATTAATGACTTACATAGTAGGAGATAACCATGACATAGTATTATTGCTGATGACACTTAAGTAGTTCTTTTTGTAATTACCAACCCACTCTATGGAAAGAAATTTCGGAAATAAAGAAGAATAATAATAATAATTTTGGCGTGGACTGTGGTCAAAGCCCGTAAACCACAGCGAGGGCCCTTGTATGGAAGTTGTGGTGAGCCAGAGTGCGAGTGTTACGCCTATGGACCCCGTCACCATAACGCCGGAAGACGTAGCTGAGGCGGTCTGTAGGGCTTTGAACTGGAAAATTCTGGGGCTCGACGGGCTGCATCATTACTGGACTGAAGGGGTTCGTGTATCACGCTGTGCTCGCCCGACAGCTTCAAGAGGCTCTCGATCAGAAGCCTCTCCCGAGTCTCTTTACTATTGGGATAACTTACATTGTTCTCAAAGATCAGGATACCACAGGTCCGAGCAAATACCAGCCCATCACGTGTCTACCCACCATATATAAGACAATGACATCCATTTTGAGCGCGAGAATCCGTCACATGGATCTAAATCAGGTGATGTCACGCGCTCAAAATGGATGTCGGGGCGGTGGTCGTTGAACCAAAGAACCACTCCTCATTGACGCATTCATTGGCAAAGTGGTGAAACGCAACCGTCGGAACTTCTCCGCCGCTTGGATAGATTACAGAAAGGCATTCGACTCGGTGCCCCATACATGGCTAAGAGGGTCCTCGAGCTGTACAAGATTGACTATACAGTAAGAGACTTCCTCGGGCAGTGTATGGTGTAGCGGAATACGATCCTTTGTTATCTGGGCGAGCGGATGATGGCTGCGGAGAACCACAAAAGGATAAGAAGGGGTATCTTCCAGGGCGATTGAGTCCAATCTTGTTTTGCCTCTCTTTGAAACCTCTCAGTACCTTACTGGAGGGTTCCGGGAGGGGATTTCAGCTACGAAAGGGAGGGACAAAAGTGACCCACCTTTTCTATATAGATGACCTCAAGTTATTCGCCTCCAGTCGCTCCCATCTTATGGAATTGCTAAACATCACTTGTGAATTTAGCAATTCTATTGGAATGGAGCTGGGGACGGATAAGTGTGCGGTCCTCCATGTTGAAAGGGGAAGGGTTGCTAACTCTGAGGGCATAGACTTATCTATGCCCGACAACTTAAGGACCCTTTCCCAGGCTGAAACATACCGATACCTGGGTATGTCACAGAACATCGGTATCGATGAGGCTGGTATGAAACAGTCAGTTTTTGACGTGTTTTATGCACTCTTGATCAAAGTGCTTAACAGCCTTTTGTCCGGTGTGAATAAGACACACGCATATAACGGTTAGGTTATGCCTGTCCTCATGTATACCTTAAAGTCGCCTCCCTCAACTGGCTACGTTTCGCTGACCTCTTCGAAGAAACCGAGCGTTTTGTCTGTGCAATACAGGATCAGGCTATTAGGACCAACAACTATCGGAGATCTAAAGGATGGCACCGTCGACGTCTGTCGCGCTTGTCGCCATCACCGTAAGTCGCTTAGGCATGTCATCTCCGGTTGTTCGGCGATTTATAACTCTGAGTACTTGCACAGGCGTAACCTAGTACCCAGAATTCTACACCGAGTGCTCGCTCTGAAATACGGTCTCGTGAACCGGAAATTGCCGTATTACAAGTACTTGTCGAGGCTCGTATACGCGCCAGGCTCTACTGGGAATGGGCCATCATCACAGATGGGACCATTCTTGCGAATAAGCCTAAAATTGTGCTGATGGATCGGACACAGTCAAGGATATTTTTGGTCGATATTACCATTCCGTAAATCGAGAACCTCGTGAAAGCCGAAACAGGTAAGCATTCAAAATATCTGGACCTGGCTCACGAGGTGACCGACTTGTGGGGTGGTTTGCCGACCGAAATTATTCTTATAAGCGTCTCTGCGAATGGGCTAATCCCAGTTAGCCTCTCGTGTCATCTGAGGCAACTGGGACTACATGACGGACCGCTCCGGGTCAAATGCATAAGGCGGTGCTCCTCGATACTGCTCGCTTTGTCCGCTGGTTTTTTCCTTTTCCCTGTTTGGTCTCCCCTGCGAGGGCTCCCATCTGGTTGGGCTTTTTTTTTATTTTTAGTTTGTAGTATTTTTTTTTTTTGTTTATGTATATTTATCTTTTCATTTTTTTTATAATCATATATTTATAGAACTCAACCAGATAAGAAAACTATATAGACACCCTCATCAATAATAATAAACTACAATAATAACAATACCAATCAAACCTTAGCGTTTCCATTCGATGAGGGAACAGCCTCTTGTCGTAGTCGTTCGAGTTCGTTGTCACCAAAAATGTTGGAGTGCAGAATGTACCGTACTCGGTCTGCCAGGTTTTGCTCAGTGACGGATGGAGATGGCTCCAGCTCTGCAAAAAAGAGATGCATTCGAGCCCGATACGCCAAACATCCAGTTTCTTTCGCTTTTGACCTAAAGTACGCCCGCAGTGCGTTTGCGTTCATTATTTGTGACCAACGCATGCGACGTGCTCCACCAGCGGCGGGTGCCGATTGCTGAGTCCGAGAAGACCCAGACGACACCAAGGCTTCTGGTGGAGATGATAGATGCGGGGGGCTGCTAGGTGGTCTTGCAGCACCCCGCGCTCGGCAAGCGGCCCGCATGCTGTCACGTCAAGTGCCACCTCCAGACGCGCCCTGGCGACCTCCAGGCAGCGGCCCTTTGCGCACTATCTTTTTTATCCACCATCCATGATTTGGGCGTCCATTAACGGAAGACACCCAGGCCCGGCACCGTATTGTGTGTGGCCATAAGCACAAACGGGCATTTGTACCCTAAATTCTGCCGAGTCACGGCACTCCCACCTCTTGCATGGTGCTGACTGACTGCGTTGACGTAGCAGTTTTGTCACTTAACTGTTACGTCAGCGGGCGATGGGGTCGTCAATTCCCTACGCCATTAAAACTAACATAAAACTGCATATGTGGATGCTGCCATCAATGTTCCATTTGTGGTTGATTCAGACGATGATGGAATACTTTCCCACGAACTAGAGAAAATGAGGAGCATATTGGAAGAGTCGATGCTAGAAATGCGCAGCATGTCTCTGCAAAATCGACCGCGACTTCCACGCATACCCCTTAGCAAGCGAAATTGGGCTGTCGTGCGGGCTCTTAAACCAATGCTGGTGACCTATTTGGAAGCCAGCTGGGACATTTGCGAGACGGACTCAATTCTTTTTGGCACCACACTGGCAGTATGCCGTATTATTGGCACCAAACTTCCCGTGGCTGGACGTGCTACTCGACAAAGTAGCGCCATCCCAGCCTGAAGAAAAAGAATCGAGGACCATATCGTAAAGGCAAGGGCCCTTATCGGCAGACTGACAAGCTTCAGGTCGGGTAATAATAGACCGAGAGTTGTGAACACCGTTAGAATGGCGTTTGCTGGGACAAATATTAGTTTGTCCCAGTCGAATATCACGCAGAAACTAACGGAGCGCATAGATGACCTAAAGCAAAAAAATCGCTGTTTGGGGGAAGCAGATTCGACGATTTAGCGAGAGGTCAAGGCGGTTCAACCAGAATCGTCTCTTTCAGAGTGATTAGAAGAGGCTCTATAAACCATTGGAGTGACCAGAGGTATGTGGAGCAGGCTCAGGACCGGATCAGGCTGACACTGTCGCATTTTAGCGTGACCTGTGGTCAGTGCCCGTAAACCACGGTGAGGGCCCTATGATGGAAGTTGTGGCGAGCCAGATTGCGAGTGTTATGCCTATGGACCCCGTCACCATGACGCCGGAAGACGTGGGGTACGGAAGACGTCCGTAAGACTCTGAACTGGAAAAGTCCGGAGCTCGACGGGCTGCAACATTACTGGCTGAAGGGATTCGTAGTGTGTCACGCTGTGCTCGCCCGACAGCTTCAAGAGGCTCTCGATTAGAAGTTGCTCCCGAGTCTCTTCACTACTGGGATCACTCACTTGGTTCTCAAAGATCAGGATACAACAGATCCGAGCAAATACCGGCCCATCACGTATCTACCCACCATATATAAGACATTGACATCCATTTTGAGCGCGAGAATCACTCGTCACCTGGAGCTAAATCAGGTGATGTTACGCGCTCAAAATGGATGTCAAGTCGGTGGTCCTGGAACCAAGGAACCACTCCTCATTGACGCAGTCATTGGCAAAGTGGTGAAACGCAACCGTCGGATTTTCTCCGTCGCCTGGATAGATTACAGAAAGGCATTCGACTCGATGCCCCATACTAAACATGGCTAAAGAGGGTCCTCGAGCTGTACAAGATTGACTGTACAGTAAGAGACTTCCTCGGGCAGTGTATGGGGCAGTGGAATACGATCCTTTGTTATCTGGGCGAGCGGTTGATGGCTGCGGAGAACCACAAAAGGATAAGAACGGGTATCTTCCAGGGCGATTGTCTGAGTCCAATCTGGTTTTGCCTCTCTCTGAACCCTCTCAGTACCTTACTGGAGGAGTCCGGGAGAGGAATTCAGCTACGGAAGGGAGGGACAAAAGTGATCCACCTTTTCTATATGGATGACCTGATGTTATTCACCTCCAGTCACTCCCATCTTATGGAATTGCTAAACATCACTTGTGGATTTAGCAATTCTATTGGAATGGAGCTGGGGACAGAGAAGTGTGTGGTCCTCCATGTTGAAAGGGGAAGGGTTTCTAACTCTCAGGGCATAGACTTATCTATGCCCGTCAACTTAACGACCCTTTCCCAGGCTGAAACATACCGATACCTCGGTATGTCACAGAACATCGGTATTGATGAGGCTGGTATGAAACAGTCAGTTTTCGAGGTGTTTTATGCACGCTTGACCAAAGTGCTTAACAGCCTTTTGTCTGGTGTGAATAAGACACACGCATATAACGGTTGGGTCATGCCTGTCCTCATGTATACCTTTGGTATACTCAGGTGCACTCAGACTGAACATAACGCCCTGGATAGAAAAGTCCTCACTACCATGACGTCCCATAGGATGCATCATTCGAGGTCGTCGGTAATGAGGCTGTACTTGCCGCGAAAGCGGCATGGTGGGCGTGGCTTTCTGAGTGCGCTCACCATGCATATTCGCGAAGTGTGCAGCCTCCGTCATTACTTCCTGGCGGGATCGGATGATCCATGCCATAATGACGTCATTTCTAGTGATAAAGGGCTTACCCCTCTATCCAAAGGGGCCAAAGAGCAACGGCAGGACGCAGCAGTGCTTAGCATTTCCGACTGGGAGTACGTATGGAAGAAAAAAGGAGCTCCACGGGGGTACTACAGGACTCTACATGAGCCCTTCGTAGATACAGTCGCCTCCCTCAACTGGCTACGTTTCGGTAAACTCTTCGGAGAAACCAAGGGCTTTATCTGTATAATACAGGATCAGGTTATTAAGACCAACAACTATCGGAGATACATCCTAAAGGATGGCACCGTCGACGTCTGTGGAGCTTGTCGCCATCCCGGTGAATCGCTTAGGCATGTCGTCTCCGGTTTTTCGGCGCTCTCTAACTCTGAGTACTTGCACAGGCACAACCTAGTAGCCAGAATTTTACACCAGGAGCTCGCTCTGAAATACGTTCTAGTGGACCGGAAATTACCGACAAGTACTTGCAGGAAGCCGTGCTCGAAAATGACCGCGCCAGTCTCTACTGGGACTATTTTTGCGAATAAGCCTGATATTGTGCTAGTGGATCGAGCACAGTCAAGGATATTTATGGTCGATATTACCATTCCGTATGATGAGAAACTCGTGAAAGCCGAAACAGATAAGCAATCAAAATATCTGGACCTAGCTCTCGAGGTGACCGACATGTGGGGTGCTTTTGCCGACCGAAATTATTCCTGTAATCTTATTTGCGAATAGACTAATCCTGTAGTAAAGACTGGGACTCCGTGACGGACCGCTCCGGGCTCAAATGCAGAAGGCGGTGTTTCTCGATACTGCCCGCATTGTCCGCCGGTTTCTTTCCCTTTCCCCCTAACCCTTGGCGGTTTGGTCTCCTCTGCCGAGGGTTCCCATCTGGTTTGGCTTTTATTTATTTATGTTTTTTTGTATTTATTTTATTTTATTGATATTTAATTATATTTATCTTTTCATTTTATTTATAATTATATATTTAGAGAAACCAACCAGTTGAGAAAACTATATAGATACCCCAGATAATATATATATATATATATATATATATATATATATATATATATATTAATAATAAATGTATAAAACGACAGTTACTGAATATTACGAAGTAAATAATGAGATCCAAATTAGTAATTTGGTTTATTGTTGGTGGAACTAAAACTAAATGTATGAAATTCGTAACTCCAAATGTCAAACATATTAATACTAATTTAATATTGAATGGTGAGGAGCTGAGTGTTTTTTTTTTTTATAGAATAGGGTGACAAACGAGCACACAGTCCACCTGATGGTAAGTGGTTGCTGTGGCCTATAGACATCTACATCTATCCTCGATTTCGAATCAAAATGCAGATGCGTTGTCACCCGTGAGGACTAAGATGGAATGCCTCGTTTCCAGTAAAATGGGTCTCCGGTTCTCTACACTCACCATACGAAATACAGCAGCATTAAGCTACTATTTCACGCTGGTATTCTGTGAGAGCGTGGTCCTTCCCCGGTCGAGCCGACCCATTCGTGCTACAACTATACATCTAATATAACTGCAGCATGGCTCTACCACGTCTAAAAACTTGTGTTGTCGATACTAAAAATTTTCTTGGAATTACACTAGACCCAAAGCTTCAATGGGGCTATAAATCAAAACAGACTTAGTTCTGCAACATATGATGTAAAAAGATTAAAAGTCTTAGAAGTGTTGAAACAGCTAGACTAGTTTACTTTAGCTATTTCCATAGCGTAATGTCGTATGGTGTTTTGTTATGGTGAAACACGACTAATACTGAAGTAATATTTGTTTTACAGAATAGGGCCATTAGAACAATCTATAAATTAAAAAAGAGTCACTCAAAAAAAAATTTTATGGAAATTAATATATTAACTTTGGCCTCTTAATACATAATTTATGAAAATGTAGTACGTACACAAAAATTGAAGTAGTTTTACAAAAATAAGTGATATTCATTCTGTAAATACTAGGAACAGACACAAGCTGGTAGTACCAGTTACTCGGCTCCACCGAGTCAGTGATTCATTCTTGGAGCGATTTATACGTTTTACACAAAAATCCCAGAAAATATCTAAAATTTATGTGCATAAAGTTCAAACACTTTATTAAACAAAGTTTGCATAAAAATCATCATTATAATATTAATAAATTTATGGATGATAATAACTCGTAGGAAAGGTGATCGCTACCAAGGTATTTCTAATATTTTATATGCTGTTAATTGTGACATACATGATTGTAAACTGTCATTATTTTTAAAGTCCCACTGGGTTTCTTGCTGGTTCTTCCCAGGCCAGATTTTTTTCCGAACCAGTGGTAAATTAAAAAAGTTACTTTCAATAAGTAAGTAATACATAATAATCTATACTGAAAAGAAAAGTTTCTGTTTCTGTTTCTGAAAGCAAAAGGCTGGCAATATAGAAATTGTGAATTGTGATTTTAAGAGCTGATTCATCGTGTACTCAGCCTCAGTAATACTCAGCCAATATTAATATCGTTGGGCAGCTTGCATATTAAAAACTTAAACGAGTTCGAGAAAATGTAAAATCTGTCGACACTCTTGGGATGGTGCAAGGCGTAATATTTTCAACTTTAAAATTCTAAAGTTTTTACTGCTATGCACAATATAGCAGTAAAAACAAGTTAACTATTAATTTATATTAAAAGTAATTAATGCCACCCTTATGCACTGAAGTGTGATTTACCTGACGTACTTTCTTTTCACTACTTGTTCGTTTAGAGCTTAAACAGCCAGCTACGCGTGCAATTTGTTGTAATTAGTTGAAAAATATTAACACGTAGATGTATCCGAGCTCTAAGACATAAGTAAGCACTAACATTAAGTATGTATGTTTATTATATTTAAAGATCAAATTTAGCGGACTTACAAGTTACTGAACCTATTTAGTTAAAGAGTCTAAAGAGATTCTTATGCCATACTGTATTAAAATAAAGCAAAACAAACCTGAACTTCTTTTTTGTCATTGAAATTGAGTGCTTATTTACCATATGATGGCGGTGTGCGAGAATCTATTCTCTATTTAAGTATCGCACGAGACGTCTAGGAAGCACCCAAAAAATCTTATGGCTTTTTTTTGATGGCGGTATAACCATATCTTTTATACCTGGCGTAAAGTATCCATTTTGGGACAGGTCTCAACTTCAAAGGTGTGAGGCATCTGATACTACTGAGCTTCAATCCGCCAAAAGTGACGATTACCGTAAATCATCCCATTATGGTATAGGAAAAAGATATTAGGATATGTCTAGTAGTGGATTTGTACAGACTGAACAAGAAATGCTAATTTTTACGCTTTCTTCAGATCGCATCTCTAAGCATATACATTGATCACTAGTACGTTTATATTACTCTTTTTATATTTATAGAAATTTTTCCAACGCCAAAATCAATCACGAGAATGGCGCAAATTCAAATGAATTTATACTTACGTGTACTAAGTGTGAAAAGTTGAATGTAAATATTATTTTCTTCTTTAAGTCCTAACAATTTCTCTTGCGTTAAGAGGTGTCTCTTAAGTGTCCCAATATATTATTTTATGAGTAAAAAGGCAACCAAAATAAATTTAGGTTAAAAGAAGTGTTTTCGCTAACAAGGTAAATGGGACCTGCCGATAATGGGCTTTTCGTCGCTTACGTTAAATCGTTCGTGACATAAACTTGGTTAACAAGGCAACGTACATAACTGACAAAAACCTGCTAAAAGTTTGACTATAATTAATTTTTTACGAAATTTAAAACAAGAATGCAATTAATTTCCACTGATTCATCAATCAAAACCCATCGCCAGTGCACTACCAAACATAAACCTCTCCGTCTCAGTCTGTAAGGAGTCTGTAGTAGTCGGCATTTAATAATAACTTAATAATAATAAAATCTGTGGTTACCGACAGCCACCTGGACACCTAAGGTTTTGCCAGTTGTTTACAAGAACAAATACTGACACGCAAATGTCTAGCAAAAATTAAAAATAAGAAATTTTATTAAATTTTGAAATCGCAATCTATTCGAGGTGGTGAAGGAATTGTGTTGCTGTTTCATGTTCCTACGGAATAAAGAAGAAAAAATTTAAAGTGACAACTATCGCATTCGACACGATGAACAGAAACTACATCTTTTGTGTATAAAAATGATTATTTGACGTGACTGTTTATTAGAAGTTCCTCTTAAGATATTTGTCTATGCTTTTTCGCTTTTTTTCTCTTTTTAACTGACCTAAAAGCTATACGAGATATGTACCTACCTACCTACGTTATGTTACGCGATATTTCCGTTAGTTGTACCGCGATTTTTATGATTCTATTTTATTAAGTTTTTAATGTTCATAGGTGGTTTAATTTAAATCACCATAAAATTTCCACCACAAAGGTTGTATAAATGGGTGATAAAGCTTTTAATGCAACTTAATGTTTAGACTACCTTTTTGCTTATTCTCTTTTCTTTAGTTCGCTCAAAGGAGTTAAAATATTAAACTAAATAAAAATAAAAGTCAACTTCAAAGAACTAAAATTAATCAAATAATTTCCACGTAATAGCTTCTAAAATCGGTGCTCAGATTCTCCTATATTTATTCCTTTCAGTTACATATTTAAATTTTAATACTTTACAATTTTTTATCTGTTAAGTGATTTTTATATTTATAATAGGTATTATAATTTTATAATCATTATTAGAATAAAAAGACCTCTACGCAGAATTCCTCTTGCTGCTTTATAGCAAGTTTGGTGGGAGTTAAGTCAGGGCTTTGCACTAAAAGGCTGTAACATACAAAATGTCAATAGGATTATAAATACTGACGACTGATTACCATATAAAAACTTAATTCAATGTCAGCTAAAGTTTAAGGATGTTAGTTTGTTTTCATCAGGAATTGATTTTGAAAAATATTTGATCTACTACTATTATTTTTGAATACTAAGTACTTATACTGCATTCTGACTGTATTTTTACAAGAAAATCTATATTTTAAATATTCAATTCATTGCTGAATAAGGGCGAAACCACATGATGCGTTGGCAGTGCGTTGCGAGTCTGCATAATATAAATTACAGTGATATGCCACACGGTGCGTTGCATCGTCGTGCGGCAATACATGACACAACGCACACTTAACAGATTAGGCAACCAAAGAGGTGAAACGGTAAAAGATGATGCAGTGAAAGGGCGGAGCGGCATCACAATGTTCGTGAGGCGCGCAAAAGTTTTTCAACAGCGTTTTGGCGTTGTGAATTAGTAGTAAGAGACGATAAGTTTCGACATCTTCATTGCCACATGGTACTCAATGCGTGAAATCGTAGAGGTGCGACGACGCAACACATCAGCAATGTCTCTGGGCTTCACTTTAAGTATAACACACCGCAAGAGATTTGTTATTACACATAGAGAGTAGGCTGATTGTTGAAACAAATATCAACATGTCGAGTTTAAGAGACTTTATGTATTCAATAAAGCTAACCCTCACCACATTTTCTAATACACATAACATACTAGGAGATCAAGGTTGCGTAATTCACCGATGAAATTATACCTTCTTGTTACCGTAGATTACTAGCAAATCCCAAGTAAATTTAAACGTCGGTGTTATAGGACTAGATATAAAATAATATTATATTTGAGTTAGTGGGAATTAAGTATCCAAAATATGATTATCTTTTTATACTAATGTTTTTGCATATTAGTCGTTTTTTTTTATGAATTAGAATTACGAGTATTTAGAAACGCGCGTTTCCGCTGACTAATATTGAGCAGTTCCTGTTACCTGGAAATTGGTTTTCTCTATAGCTCTATTAACTTATGAACAACTTAAAGTCATAAATATAGACCATATGTCATGTTATTTTTAAAAGATAACATCAAGCCGACTCTTATAACGCCTAAATGTTTTTCCTGGTCAAATTATTCGATATGAAAGTGGAAGAAAACGTTAATGGACCTCTCATGAGCAAGTATTTTTTTATTTTAATAATCCTGTCGTTGGAAAAAAAATTTTTTTAACGCGTTGTATAATGTTTTTGTGAGTATAATACTCTTATATTATACTCACAAAAACATTATACAACACGTTTAAAAGCAAAGTCGATTGTGTCCGTCCTAAACTGAGACAGAAGCGATATTTGTTTTTGAGTTGAGAGAAGTGACATAGAATAATTATTATTAGTCTGTAAAAAAACCGATAATCGTTTTTAAATTAATAAGGAAAGAATATTGTTGTGTGATTAATAAATTAAGAGAAATCGTATTTGTAATTAATTTACTTACGTATTTTTATTTAAAAATTTAACAAAGGTTTTTTACCTTTGGACAGAGACATCTAACCTGCCAGGACATGACAGGTTGATCTGCCTCTAAACTGCCAAGACAGAGGCGTTTTTGGTTACTACATATTATTAGTATGAACTACAAAAAAATCTTACAAAATATGTTTTTTATTTATTAGTTGCAAAATAAAATCAATAAGAAATAAGTGTTTGTTAATGTTGTAAATTAAGTACAGAATAT
This sequence comes from Parnassius apollo, assembly GCA_907164705.1. Classification (NCBI taxonomy): domain Eukaryota; kingdom Metazoa; phylum Arthropoda; class Insecta; order Lepidoptera; family Papilionidae; genus Parnassius; species Parnassius apollo. The sequence goes on along the minus strand of CAJQZP010001647.1, from coordinate 68,943 downwards.
ATATTGCAAAAGTAATCTTAATTTTAATCATTAAATCAGAAAACCAGAATCTGGAATTGCCGGCTCACATATTTCTGTTGCAACATTTTCATCCGAGCATAGGGTCATCTACCAATATTTTTTAATGATCCAAGATTGACAAAGATATTATGTTCATAGTGCTTTTTAAAAATATTTTTAACTTCTTTTAGTTTAACATTAGCAGTATTGACAAATACTTTGTACTTTTCAATCTGATTTGGTTTGATATTCAGAAATGTCTGATTATTTTTCAAAATGCACGCCATGGTCACTATTATAATGCTCTTTTCCCATTATAAAAAAATGTTTTGTGCAGTTTGTAATAAATTGAAACTTTTACAACGTGCAAACTGAAAGTGCCAACTTCTAGGAGGTTTAATCAGATTGTCTAGAGCGTTTCTCCAATCCAAATGTATTGAACTTTATCAACGTGCTGCGAGATTTATATACTTTATATGCACTTACGGTGTAATGACAATTTCTTTTTGTTTAAGCTCTTTTTATGTGATACCGAACACTATTTGCGAGGAGAAATGAGTGGCCGGGAATCGGGAACACAAGTTCTATATATTTCATGTGGTAGCATTGGTAAGCTATGCACACATACCAATCATAATAGAATTTTTGTTCTGGGCTCCACACTCATCTGCGATTAGTGGTATTTTATTAATATTTTCCATATTTGTGTGTAAAAAAAAGCAGACAAAATCAAAATTGTTCCTTTTTATATTGATACTCGGTCCAAGAATAAGTAAAAAAAAAAACAGTGTCAATGAAACAGTTGTTCAATCGACGATAATTGCACTACTGCAAAATTATAAATATGTAAAGATAACCACTTCGTACATATACGAGCGCTTTTATTAAGTTTGTAATTGCCGTATAATAGAAAAATTAAACGAAATTTAAGACTAAATAATTATTGTGAACAAGACACTTTTCTTATAGATAATATTTTCTATATTTGTCTATCCTTTATTTCACGTCTTTTTATATCCTATAATGTCTATCCTTTATTTGACGTCTTTTTGTATCCTATAAAAAGACGTGAAATAAGGGATTTAAATGTTGTTTCTTTTGTTTTTACACATGAATGAATTTATTTAACAGATATTTAATTGGTTAAATGTTGTAAATATTATATTATACCTAAATAAATATATTTTTATAGAGAGAAACGTCTTTATTTTATTATTCCAGATAATGAAATAGTATAATACCATTATAAATATGTAGCTGCTTAATGTGTGGCACCCTGATCTGGGGAGAGGCTGATTCTCCTGGCAGTCGAAGCTCAAAAGTTAACATGCCATCTTGTTGTTCATTTAAGAGTCTGTAGAATGCCTTCGCCCTCAAAGTATTTACTCTCTTTTTGCTGATCAGAGTTTTATTTTTTATCAACGTAGGCTTACTTATAAATTTTTTCTGTCAATTTAATACATTTCGAATATACGTCGGTTCTGGGGCTCCCAAATCCAATATTGTAGAAAGTATTGAAGATTCGCCGGAAGTAAGTTTCTTGTAATTCTGACTGGTCACAAAACATTTGCGACATTTTCCGTATATTCAGGGTAGACGTAGGAGTAATAGTGTTAGTGTAGTAGTGTGGGGTAGACGGTAAATATTTCGCTACTACTACTATTGCGTGTCAATAGAGCGATTCTAGACAATTAAAAGATTGTATGAAACCGTTAACAGCTTCTAGTTTAGCGACATTCTTATGCAAAACGTGATCTCCAACCCTGTTTTCGTAAAGAATGATGATGATGTCTTAGAGATACTTTGAATTCAGTTTACTGAGATATGAAATACATTATTAGCTTATTTTTATTGTATACACAAGTATAAGCTTGTTTTTACTTAGCTTTCTTAGGAGCATATTTGACAGGTTGTCTTTTGCGTACACCTCTAGAGCACCGCTAAAAAACGTCTTTTACACCACAATATATAAATAAATACTCTTGTACTGGTTTAGATTTTAGTGCGTAAAAAGATTCAAAGTGTGCCATCAAGCCTTCATTTTTTATTCAAAGTTGATATCGATGACTATAATGACCGCATCTTGGTAATACTGGTGGTATCTTTGCTGCGTACTTAGAAAAAAGAAACTGTATTAGTTTTGCAAAAAAACTTTGAACTTTTGTTTTTTCAATTTCATTAAAATGTATTCACTAAATGAGGATACATTTTGATGCTACCTATCTACCGAAAATCTTACTTACCTTTCTAAGGCAAGTATGATGATAATGATGATTGTTCTAAGGCACCACCACTATATTTTCTTCCATTTTTCCCCTTTTCTCCCGTTTCTCAACAAGAAACAGGGTAATTCACAAACTAATCGTTACTCATATTCAACTATAGTAACTGTTTGAGGCAGCCATGATATTTTCTTGAAATAAAGGCTTCTGATTGGTACAACCAGTCAAAATGGATTTTGCACCTAAGCAACGCTGGGCAACATTTGGCTAATCTTCCTGCGAGCTTCTATTGGAACATTCTACAAGCCCCCGAAGAAGATTAGTCAGTTCTTACCATCCATCAAGTGTCACGTTTCTTTACAAGATGCAGGAGTGCACAAGCTTGATTGTGAATGTGGTTTTTCATATATAGAGTAAACAAAAAGATCAATTAGAACCCGCGTAAAAGAACATATAGCTGACGTGAAGCATAAATGTTCCGGGAAACCTGCAGTTTGTGATCATATCCTAAACGGCCCCAAACATTACATCAGATTTTATAGACCACAAATCTTCGCGAAAGTACATCGATTCCTAGCAAGGATGATACGTGAGGCTATTGAAATTAAAAGACATCCTAATTTAAACGGAGAAGGAGGCTGGGTATTACCACCTGCTTGGGACCCTGTAAGTAATAAAATTAAAACTAAACACATGCATACCACAGCAAGACTTCAAGACACAGTAAGCTCTTTCTGGATAGATCGGACCATAAATAATAATTACAATGCTGAAGGTACTCTGGGTTAACACGGACATCGGGACGTCAGTCACCTCAGTCCCCCGTGACCATGGGTGTAGTTTTAATCAATGTGTAAAGTTCGCGTAAATAAAAACTAAAACTGCATTAGGAGTTTTAAAAATATAAAAGCGGGCAAAGGTGTCTTTGCTTTAATCAAAACAATGTGTCAAAATAATTAAAATTGTGAAAGATTTAGACGTATGAAATATTTAGTTTAGCTCGATTTTTGGCTTCACACATTTAGTTAATAAAAAACTTTGCGAAACTTTCACAAGATAGGTATAAGCTTTTTATATGAAGACTAAATTTGCTCGGCAGGCGTTGCGATTGCATTTGCAAAAAATGTAAACTTTTTGTTACAAATATTCTAGAGCGCGCTTATGTGGCCGAGGAAGGAAAAGGGAAGATCTCACGCCAGGCAAGGTGTTCTGCCCGGGGAGCGGCCAACACTCCGTGTGATAGTTCGAAGATGTTCTATATAGAACAAAAAAAAAAGAGTATATATAGTATATATATACTCTTTATGATTCGGAATTTTGATAGCGTGATTTAGGTTTCGACGTGTTTCGCTTGCGGCACGACAACAGCGCCGTCACACGCACAATAAATAACCAAAGTTTCAAAAGATAAATATAAAAGTTTTTATGTAGATAGTTAAATAAAAATAAATAAATAGTAATATTATATTCTAAATAAATAGTAGTAATATGATATTATAAATTTAATTTCCTTGATGTGAAACTAATTAAATAAATGTTTTCATTTGTTCATATCGTGGATACCTATGATTATGGCAACAAAAGATCTAAGACTCGAATATGTATTTTATAAACATCTTGTGTCTACAATATCTACATTGTTGGTGATCCTAAAAGTAAATAAAATAAAATAATGTGTTTATTATTTGTTTTTAAAAATTTATATTAAAAAGGTAACAATAATTTTGTGACGTTTGATTACAATAATTATAAGTTACACCAAAACTAATCTTCGTTTAATGGACGTCTAAGCGCAGGAAAATGTAGCAAATCTGTTCTCGAAATTGGCATCAATAAAGGATAAGCCCCGAAAGTACGATAGCATCGTCTACTGCGATAAGGGAATTAAATTACTATCGTGTTTCCAATTACATATGGATACAACCACCTTGAAGACGTAGTCAGACGTTAGTGGAGTGTCAATATTAATTTCACAATGGTTATCTAAACAATTAAAGGGGTTTTTTTACATACTGTCATATGTAAAAAGTTATGTCTTTCCACATACGTGAAAAACCATAGTTTTCTTATGATTCGTTTCGTAGAAAAAACGAAATAAGAACGAGTGGTACTCTTGCACTGAGGGTTTCGAATAAACGATATTTACATAGATGGTTTATTTGTCCCGCACATCAAAAGTCTCGACATTTTTGTTTGTTTTTGAAACCGATACAGGAATGCCGTAAATTAACAAAGACAAAATTCATTTACATTACACAATAGGCACGTATGGTAGAGTAAGCAGTTAAACAAGTACATATTTCATAAAAATAATTAACTTATTTATTTATAAGTTATAAGTAAGCTAAGCATCGAATATTACTTTATGGGAAAAAACTTCTTCAATAGATTGGTCTAAACCACGGTTTAAAAATGCAACAATACTTTTGTGACATAATGCAGTGTTATCACAAAAAAAAACCTTATGTTTTGCCAAATTTCAAATTCTAGATCTACTGGTAGTAAGTACCCTATTTGTAGGTTTGGATAAGTAACTTTGCGAGTAGTAATAGAGTAGTAGTGTCATAAATGGCCGTATGTTTTCATTGTGTTGATTTTGAAGCCTGATTTATTAACAGCTCCAAGTGACCATAGATTTAATAAATAAAAGATCCTGCAAAAGGTCCGTTTTTTTCTTTCTAGGTTCGAAACCTGAAAAAGTTGCATATATATAAAATAAACAATAAATTTTATTTCTGAAATAACAGTAGCGTTATTGTTTTTTTATAGAAGAGAGGGCAAAAGAGCATGCGGCTAACCTTATGGTAAGTGACTACCGCCGCCCATGAACAACCGCAACACCAGAGGATTTGTAGGTGCGTTGCCGGCCTTTTAAAAAGGAGTAAGCACTTTTCTTGAAGGTCTCTAAGTCGTGTCAATCCGGAAAAATCACCGGTGGTAAACAATTCCACAGAGAAGATGTACGAGGAAGAAAACCCCTATTAAAGTGGTATGCACGGTGGTGGCGGTCAAAGAATCCGGATGGTATTTTGAAATTTGACGCGATGTGCGTTCATATAATTGGACGGCTGAGATTAATCCCAACAATTCCTCAGAGGCTCACTCCCTGTAGTAGCGATAGAAAAATAACAACCATACGCAGCGCCAGTAAATCAAGCCGATCAGAAAGAACTCGGTCGCCACCGATTCGAACCGCTCTGCGCTGGATGCGGTCAAGTAGAAGGAGCTGGCACTGGAGTGCCCCGGCCCAGAGTTGATAACAGTATTCCATGTGAGGCCGAACTTGCGCTTTTTAAAGTTGCAAGCGATGTTCCGGCATGAAATACTGTCTAACTCTGCAGAGCACACCAAGCTTTTTAAAGGCCAATTTGGACTTCCCCTCAAAGTGACCATAAAACTGCACACTATTCGATATGTCGACGCCGAGGATTCTTTTAGCTGAGGTAGCAAGGGGAGTGCCTTGAAACTTAGCAGATACGACAAAAGGGTATTTTTTAGCGGTAAACGCGCAAACTTGTGTCTTTTGGAGATTGAACTGGACTAGATTTAGTCACCCCCAATCCGAGACTTTGTTCAGCAAAGACTCGACTTCAGACGCAAGTCTGTCGTCCTTACGATAAGTGCAATAACTCGAGTTTTTGGGCTTTCTGACTTAAGTACATATCCGTAATCTGGAAAATGAGCTCTATATTTTCTTCTTAGACGTCTTTTTTGTATTAACGGTAGATTCGGTTCTTTTGTTAAGCATAACTGCAATATCTAACAATACCATTTGTAAGTTGCATATCATGAACGAGATAACTTGAGTTATGGCAAAGTAAACTATAATAATTTGTGATATTTCTACAGATTACCGCAATAAGTCCAATTATTGCGCTTATAATTAGCGATTTTTTTTTCAATTTAGGACACATTTACTAGTCATAAGCGCAACAAGTAAAAGTTATTGCACATATGTTAAGGAATCTTTTTATTTAAAAATTTAAGCTAACAAATTCTAATAATAACAAGTAAAGTTATTGCAATTATTTGAAGGAAAAACAGACAAGATTTGAATGGCTATAAATCACAATTCGTCTTCGAGTTATTGCGGCTATGAGTTGTAAAGAGGTGCCAAGGGGCGTTTTTGATTTCCGAAATGAATTTAGTGATTCTTTTAATGTGGTTCGAGATATTGATCTTAATATTCTGGTTTCTAAAACTCAACAAAGAGAACAGTTTGTTACACGTAATTCTTTCTCTTAACTATGACATATGGACGTTGAACATCTCAGTCCCGCCCGTGACCATGAGTGCTGTAAAGCGTTGAACGTTGAATAAACGTCGGGTAATTAAAAAGTTAAATATACGCGATAAATTCCGTAAAAACTAGTATTATTTCAATGGACATACTCGTATAGTGCCTGACGCTAGCACTTGTGACCTCATCATCATCATCATCATTACAGCCCTTCACAAGTCCACTGCTGAACATAGGCCTCCCCCAAGTAATGTCACAAAGCACGGTCCTGAGCCACCTGCATCCATCGACTTCCTGCATATCTTACCAGGTCGTCACTCAATTTAGTGGGGGGTCGCCCTACACTACGCCTACCGGTACGAGGCTGACACTCGAGAACCTTTCTTCCCCATCGGTTATCGGTTCTTCGAGCTATATGGCCGGCCCATTGCCACTTCAGCTTACTAATCCGTTGGGCTATGTCGGTCACTCTGGTTTTACTGCGGATATCCTCATTTCTGAGTCTATCACGCAGAGAAACTCCGAGCATAGCCCTCTCCTTAGCTCGCTGAGCGACCTTGAGCTTCATCATACGGCCAGCAGTGAAGGACCACGTCTCAGATCCGTAAGTCATCACTGGCAACACGCACTGGTTGTACAATCTAGTTTTTAGAGATTGAGGTATACCTGACGAGAAGATATGTCGTAATTTCCCGAACGCTGCCCAGCCGAGTTGAATAAGTCGATTGACCTCTCGGTCGAAGTTGGACTTACCTAGTCGGACTATTTGTCCCAGGTAAACGTACTCGTCAACAACTTCTAGCATAGTGCTCCCAACAACTACCGGCATAGGTGTGACATGGACATTAAAGATGATCTTTGTTTTGTCCATGTTCATCTTAAGACCTATCCGTTGGGAGGCACTATTGAGGTCATTGAGCATAGTGCTTAAGTCCTCCAGCGATGCTGCCATAAGGACTATATCGTCGGCAAATCGAAGGTGAGTGATGTACTCGCCATTGATGTTAATACCGTATCCTTTCCAGTCCAGTAGCTTGAAAACGTCTTCCAAAGCAGCGGTGAAGAGTTTCGGGGATATAACGTCACCCTGTCTTACACCTCTCTGCAGTTGGATAGGTTTCGAGCTCTGGTTCTGTACTCGGATAGCCATCGTAGCCCTACTGTACAAACACTTCAGCACTTCGATATACCGACAGTCAAATTGGCACCGCTGAAGGGACTGCAGCACCGCCCAAATTTCGACGGAATCAAAGGCTTTCTCATAGTCCACATACGCCAGGCAAAGTGGCAAATTGTCCTCTTCAGTCTTCTGTACAATCTGCCGCAGGGTATGTATGTGGTCTATGGTACTGAAGCCTTTTCGGAAACCGGCTTGTTCGGGAGGCTGGAAGTCGTCGAGTCTGCGTGCGAGATGATTCGTAATGACTCTCGAAAACAGCACGTAGACGCGGCTCAGAAGGGAAATCGGTCTGTAGTTCTTCAAGAGAGCGTTGTCGCCTTTCTTAAAGAACAAGACCACCGCACTTCTGCTCCACGCCTCTGGAGTAGTGCCACCATGGAGGATGGAATTGAAGAGCTTCTGAAGGACTTCAAGTACCGGTGTTACACCCGCTTTCAGAAGCTCCGCTGTAATTCCATCCTCGCCTAGGGCCCTGCCGTTTTTAAGGTGCTGGAGAGCCATTCTAATCTCGCTTAGACTGACGTCCGGGATATCATCGGAATAGTGTCGGATAAGACTTGCTCTTGGATCGTTACTCACACTTGCGTGTGGCTCCAACGATGATGTGTACAGCTGCCCATAGAACCTCTCAATCTCACTCAAAATCTCAGGTGTCCCGGAAACGATGCTGCCACACTCAGTCTTCAGCTTTGACAGTTGGCTCTTACGGGCAGACAGATCTCTGGCAAAGACTTTGGAGCCCTGGTTCCGCTCGATCGCTTCTTTAATACGAGCAGTATTAAAATTGCGTAAGTCTCGCCGCATGCAGGAGATCATTGCCTGTCAAATCTGTTGACGATTGCAGCCTCATCTCCCGTCTAACAGCCATGAGATTAAGCGTGTGATCGGAGAGTTTTTGTGTTCTTCTGCGGCGGGTCTTGCAGAACTTAGCTCCGACCGCATGCACAGTTTCCACGAGCTTGTCATTCATATCGTTCACTGCATTGCAATCTTGTAGGCCCTGAAAGCGGTTGTGTAACTCCAGCTGAAAGGTTTCGGGATTCTGGATTAGAGCACGAGGGGGACGGAGCGTTGACTTCATTAGACGAGACCTCTCCAACTTAACGTTTAGGTTCAGTGTGCCTCTAACCATTCGGTGATCGCTGCCAGTTTTCACCCTTGCGATCAGTGAGACATCACTGAACAGTTGGCGTCTGGTCGTCATAATGAAGTCAATCTCATTTTTTGTCGAACCGTCGGGGCTCAACCAGGTCCACTTCCTGTGGGGCCGCTTCTGGAAGAAAGAGTTCATCATAAAGAGTCCCTCTTTCTCCATAAAGTCGGCCAGCTGCTGGCCCCTTCGGTTCCGTTGCCCTACTCCAAATTTCCCTAACTTCAGCTCACCGCTTTCTCTTGTGCCTAGTTTTGCGTTGAAGTCTCCCATCAACACCGTATAGTGGGTTTTGGAGGAATGCATGGCTTTGGAAATATCCTCATACATTTCCTCCACCTCCTCATCGGGATATGCCGAGGTTGGTGCGTAGACCTGTATGACCTTCAGCGAATACCAGCGAAAGTACGCGACCCTCGTCGACACACTCCCAATCTTTACAACGTTGTTGACGAGAGACTTGTGGACGATAAATCCGACACCTCCTTGGGACAGATGGTCGCCCTCCCGGTGATAGAACAAGTTGCCGGATTCGAGAATCACCGTGTCCTCCCCCTCTCTTCGGACCTCGGATAATCCTATAATACTCCAGCGCAACTTGTCTATCTCTTATTCCAGCTCCATGATCTTCTCGTCAGTCCTCAGTGTGCGTGCGTTAAATGTTGCCAGGTCGAGTCGTCGTAGGTGGCAACCGAACCTCCACCGGAGATTTTTAGCACCCCCTGCCCCGCCGTTACCATGGTCGCCACCGTAGCCAAGAATAGCAGGTCCGCCGGGGACTGGGGGCCGTCTATTTGTGTAATTGTTCATGGGGGGTATATTTCCATAGTTGCCACGCTTGGCGAGCGGGTTGGCAACCGCAGTTTTTTTTTGTTGTACAGTTGCTGTTATCAGGAAGATGCTGCTGCCCATCTCCTGCCTGTTTCCCTCTGTCGCCTTTTACGACACCCACGGGAAGATATGGGGTAGTGGATATTCTTAACCGCCACTACACGGCATGTGACCTCAAAGATGATTAATTGCTACACCAAAAATTAAATAAAACAAAAAAGGAAAGAAGGGGAATGTGTCATTGATGGACTAGAAAATGAAATTGAAGATGCGTGTACCGAACAGAAAGCCCTTTCTTTCTGTTCGGTTTACGCAACTCAAGTAGAGTCACCATCAATATTACCTGCAAATCAAAAATGATTTACCAAATGAGGTCTACCAAAGAAAAGGCGTGCATTTAATATACCATTGAGACAACGCAACAAACAGAAGCAAGAAAGCGCTGATGCAGAGTTAGCATTATTACCACTATGTGATGATTAATGTGGAAATAAGTGTATGACAAAGTTTGCAGAAAAAATTTGAAAAGATGTCCACGATTGGTACATAAATTTAAATTGGGAGTTAAGAGGGTTGTTTATAAAAGGGATGGTTGAACCATATACCGTAAAAACCCGGAAAAAAAGCACAGTGTAACCGCCAAAGAAAGAAATGTATTTTATCAAAATGTGAAGTTGGTCAGGTTGTTTTTCTGACAACACTTGGATATAAGCCAACAAATAATAGATACATTAATTTGGCACTCAGTAAGAAAATCGATGACCAAAGTGGCAAACGAGGAAGCTACGAACGTATAAATTCATTAGACAAACACATAATTAAAGAACATATTCAAAATTTTTCAATCCAACAATATTACATTATCACCGCGAACATGCCGCCAATAAATTTTATTTAATGTCCTCCAGACTGAATTTCGGCCACGGTGGCCTGCCTCAACGGAGGCTAGCCATCGGCGCAGAACAGTATTATAGTGCCCAGGCGTATGCGCAAGCACAAGTGCACTGTCAATTCCCTCACTCTAATAATCCGATGGGACGGTAAACCAACACGACCGGAGAGAGATCGGGCGCAGGACCAACGGCTTTACGTGCTTTCTGAGGCACTGGGGTGAGACACCGCCAACTTCCTGACTCCGGGTAGCTACTGAGAATTTCTTCACAGAAAAACTCGATAATTGATTTTGTTTGACCCGACCCGGAATTCGAACCCAGTACTCATGATCAGTAGTCGCACTTTAAATGAATTAAGATTGACTCAAAGATTGATCTCATAATCTGCCTTAGTAGATTACGAAAAAAAAATAAAAATTGTCTAAACGATCAGTTGATTTTTTAAAGTTAGTTATCTTGCTTTTAATATGTGCAATTGCAAAGTTCTTTAAGTTGTGATTACATAATTTTCGTGAAAGAAAACACTTAAAGTGGCCTAAAGGGATTTAATTTTTATTTTTAGGTGGTAAAGTGATATTTTTGTAACATTTTTCACAACAGTTAATTTAATTAATAAACATTTTCATACATAGTACCTAATTATGTTTTAATCATTTTTCGTATAAACTTATAATATTCTTGCAATCAACCACCGCTGCATTGTGTCTGATTAAAATACTTTACTAATTAAAGCCGCAATAACTAGAAACAGAAACTTTTTTATTCAATGTAGATTATAACAATACTTATTGAAAGTCACTTTTTCATTTACCACTGGTTCGCAAAAATACCTCTGTCCTGGGAAGAACCAGCAAGAAACCCAGCAGGACTATTTTTTTTTTGCAATAATAGCTTACAATAATGTTTACAATAAACAACACGAAACAAATTAGAAATAGCTTGGTAGCGATCACCTTTCCCAGGGGTTATTATCATCCATAAATTCCTTAATATTATAATAACTAAGAAATTTATTGCACTTATAGTAGGAAAAAAAACTACAGGTCATACAGTTTTGCTACTCAAAAGAGCAATTTGTCGGTTTACTAACGATAACTGCAATAAGTAGTCTACTTATTGCGGTTGTGATTAGTAACTCTTTATCAAAATAATTAACAGTCCTACAGATAAGTACACTATTGTGTTTTTAAAGTATATATAAATGTATGTACAAATATAATATACTTCAAAGAATTCTGCATCATTTTATCTATCGTATAGTAAAAGTTTCAAGTAAATAGCTATCATACGATATGTACGAAGATACAGACAAAACAAAAATGAAATCTTTAACTGCGATTATCTCGAAAGTAGCTAAAACCAAGTTATTGCACTCTTCTTAAGAAGAGCAGAAGTTGGTCCGGTTTTTTTAAGGTTGATTAAAATTACTCGTAACCTTATTTATTACTCCAAGTAGGGCTATAATCTAAAAAAGGCGTAGTTTATGAAAGTAGACCAAAAATAGACCCCAATTCACGAATGTTAAGTTTTCGACCCTTAATTGCTATTAAGGGTTTTCAAGCCAAACCTAGTAAGGTTTGGCTTGAAAACTAATTGGTTTAATTAATGATTGTAAATTAGTGAAACTTTATTCCATAGATTTGAATCTACAATCATTGCTACGAACCTATTCAACCAAAGCTTGGTATAAATCTACTTATTAACTTTTTCTAAGTTATTGCCTTTTCTAAGTAATTTGTAGCATTATTTGAGGGATGCCTGCATTCAGCAGTGGACTCATGGAGGGCTGTAATGATGAAGTTATTACTGGATATAAGCTTATTAAAGAATGTGCTATCCGGTACGCATATCCTGAAAGATTTTGTCGTATGCTTACGCTGGACTGGGAGGCGGCTTAGCATAAAGCAGATATCGTGGCACTGGTATTGCTATTCCACATCTGGCGTTTTTCACAACTCCACAAAAGACTGGTTCTTAGGGATTTGAGTTCGGTTTTTTCGAATGAATATACCACCATTTGCTCACCAAAGCCTCGATCGTTAGTTAACGGAGTATCTCTAGGGAGTTTAGTATTCGTAAAATAAATGAATACTGCCACCTTACACAACTCTTAGCTGTCTTTACTCTTGGTTTGCATTTAGTACGGTTTTTTTTTTCAAAATGAGTCATTGACGACACGACGACGACAATGACTGACTGGTGATACTGAATCTACGGCTGCATTAGAATCAGCCTATTTCCTTATATTATAGGGTAATAGGATGGGTCATTAAGGTATGGGAATTTTTCAAAATAATTATATTCTCTTTTAATACCAATATTATGTTGTTGTTGTATGTTCTAAATAAATAATAATCGGTCGAAAAAAGTTCAAAAAAGTCATATATTTGGCTCATCTTGGCACACGCATGTGATTCTAAGTATTAAGAAGTTACGAAAAACGAAAGAATAATAAATAAACCACTATAAAGTAAACTAATATTACATAAAATTAAATAGCAAATTAATATAACACAAAATTAAAAAAAGGTAAGTACTATTAATTACACTGTAAAAATAACGTTATATTTTAGCCAAAAAATCTTGTTTACTGTCAAAAGTGCATCAATTTCCTAGATGTAAGTTTCATGCCTTTCTTTTGATTTTTTATCCTATAATGTCATAGATTGTTTCTGTCATTTCTTTTATATTATCAGGGTAACAAAGAAGCACATAGTCCACTTGATGGTAAGTAGATGCTGTGGCCCATAAACAACTACATTTATCCCCGATTAAGGATCCAAATGCAGACGCGTTGTTATCCCTGACGGCTATGGTTGAATGCCTGGATTCCAATAACATGGGTCTCTGTGAGAGCATGGTTATTTCCCGGTCGAACGAATGCATTCGTGCTACAACCTTACTATATTTAAATCTTAGCTCTACCACGCTCTTAGCTATACACTGTTTTCACAGAACATTCATCTGCCTGCGTGTGATATGGTAACTTTAAAAAAAGTAAGCTCTTATCGCTTGGGACTTAGTAATCATGTTTATTTTTTCATCTATGACACATGGTAGGATTAACGGATCGTAAAGATTTTGGTGCTAATATATGAGGTCCGTATAGCTATTGGTTTATAAATTAACATGTGGTATCTTAAACATACGAGGTTGTTATCATGAATGAGGTGAACTTGCTGTGGTTGTTGTTTATATAATTCTTTGCGTTCTTTCTTTCTCTTCGCGGATTTTCGATTTATCAACGACTTCAACACCCGAAGATATATCGTGCAATACCGAAGAAAAAAGTCGCAGCAGCTGCTCTATCAGGAATACCGTAATGGTCGCAGGTTTTTGCCAGCATAGGCATAGGAAAACGTTTAAAGGATTTTGTTATTTTCTTCTGGGTTTGTGACGATAGAAATTAAGCTTGGCTTATCAGTTGATGAAATATAACGTTCAGAGTCTCTTAAAGGCGACACCAAGTCCTGTTGTTTGGTGTGTCCACCAATTTGCATGTTTATATCCTGTCTTTGGTCCAACAAAATCTTATGCTCATCTTTTGGTACCTTATTTTCTTCTTGGATGACAGCAAAGTTTATTTACTACTAGTTAATGTAGGAAATTTTTTGATTAGCAGATAATCTTCATAGTGATTTGATAAGGTTTTTGTAAAGTTTAGTTTTTAGTTCAGTGGACCCAAAAATTTCTGAAAACTTACCATCAGATGTGTGCTCGTTTGTCAACCTAGTTTTATTAAATTGATCGCATGTCGAAACAAAAATAAAGTGCGAAATAAATAATATAAAGCGTGGTGATTATGTACTCTTTAGTTATAAAGCCTAATACGAAAAACTTTTCGAAAAAGAAGTTACAGTGTTATTTATTTTTATATTGTTTTATTTTATTACTTATTTGTTTAATTTGTTTATTAATATATATACTCAATTAAATTTGAAAAGAATTTATGCCAGTTATACAGCCTATCACTCATATCATTATAGAAGACCGTATAAATCGAATCAATTTGACTTTAAATAAAAAAAATCATCCTTTTTTTGGCAGCACTTACGTTCTGCCTTTAGTCTGGGGAAGGCCATGACAACCTTCCTTTTGGCTCTGCGGTAATCAGGTTAAAAATACTTTTATAAATTACTAAATTATTTTTTACGCAATTCTTTTAGTAATTTAAAAAAGTGTCGACGTGATAAAAACAGAAAGTTAAATTTTAAGTAATTAAAAGTTTTCTTGTCTACTGTATTTATGCAGGTGGCGAAGTTCGAAGTTGATATCAATCTATACAGACTGATGCGAACTACCGAATTTTGAGCACTTACATTTTTCTACAAGGGTTTATTTTTGTAATATTTCATTGTTAGATACGATTTCATGCGACAAAACTTTGGATTCTTGATTTTTAGACGCTAGTAGAACATACCTACGCGTTTTGTGTAATTACTAGTCCAAATTGTTTTCGACGATGACTTTTGTAATATACAAGAGATTCGTCTAACGAAAAATTCGAACGATTATTATGACAATTCAATATCGTTTGAAATCTCTTTTGTAATTTTTCGATACGATCAATGTGATGTTTTGTAATAAGGGTGAAGTAAAACTTTTTATGCATGTAATATTTCAGCGACAAGCGAGCTTAAAAGTTTATTTATTTATCAATAATGATTTTAAGAAAACTTACAGCTAGCTACAAGTTTAATAACAATAAGAAAATAAATGTACTGAAGGTCAATTAAATGTTACTTACTTGCTTATAAATAAAGTACTAAGAAAAAACCACACGAAACGTAGACTAAGACACAATTACACAATAATGGATGATTTTAGAAGTAAAATTAAGTAAATAACAATACATTATACGTGTAATGCACATCAGTTAACAAAGAACTTATTACTTGGTAGATGTTTGACTGGCCTGCTAGAAGTGTTAAATAAGTCGACATTGTTTATTTTCACCACGTCGTAGAAACACTTGCTCACTTTTATTTAAATAAGAATTTTGCCTATTGCTTATGTATCAGCTCTCGGTACTTAAACATAGTTTGCACGTGTGGAATTTGTAAACGTATTTGCTCCGATAAATTGCAAAATGCGATCTAATTATTATATTACGTTTTAAATTAGTAACAAAACTTTTCTAAATTAACAATCAATATATTCAATCATCAATCAATCAATAGCTTAAAATACGTTTTAAATAAATGATCAACAGTCTCTTGCAGTATGTAGCAATTCGTACCACAACGGCGCTATTTCTTGTAGATTTGGATATTCTTTCTATACTTATGGAAGACTAATAGCTCACAATGAATCACAATGAAATTTTTCGAGCGATGAGTTAATGGATTCTCTTACGACGTCGCCTTCTCGGGAGCCTATAAATGTTTAGTTTACTGCTGGACATAATCCTCTATCATAGAAAGAAAATAAGAAGATAGAACTAATCTAAATGAAATTCAAATAAAACCGTTGTACCTATATATCATTTTGATCTTAGTTAACTTCGACACCGTTTAAATAATCACCACTAAAGCTGGCACATGTACGTATTTTTCGTGGAAAAGGTTTTTGTGGTCACCACATAGGTGTAAATTACTAATAGATGGCACTGCAATACATCAACTTTTATACCATTCAATCGCTTGCCATGAAAAGTAATGTAAAAATATTTCGTTTCCATAATATTTATTTTCACACCGGAAGTTCTGCGCTGCTGGCCACTCATAAATATTTGAGTTTAAATGTTATATTTTTTAAAACATAAGAAACTCATAATATATCGATTAAAATATTTTATGTTGGGAAGTCACGTGTCAATTTTTTAATCATGTCATTAAATAAAAGGTATTATGGCGATATATTTTTATCATTTAAAATGTTCACTTAATTAAAATATAAATAAAATATACATTAAAAAATTTTAATTTTGAAAACTTTTTTTCGCTGAATTCCTCTGAACTCATCCCAGAACAAAAAAGGGTTTGAATTGCTTAGTAAAAAATGTTGTTAAAATATGATCTCGGACATTCAAATGCTGTGTATGACAATGTGACATGAGATGAAATATGGAGATATTGTTACAGTTTTCGGAAGCGTGGGCAAAAAATGGCGTTTTTTGCTCTCAGAAAAGCCTTATCTGCACGATCCCACTTGATGTTCATAGCACAGTTAATGCCGAGTGATTAAAAAAAAAGTTAGGGAAAAACAGTGCACACCGCGGACAGGAAAAAACGATTTTTGGCTAAATGAATAGGCCGTAATAGCTTTCGACTAGCACGTGAAAAACATAATACAAATGGTCCTTATATTCTCAAATTTTAGTTTATATCTAATTTATTATATAATATAGTTATATTTATGTCATACGCAATAATTTTTTGTTTTCCATGTATCATGCCTATAGGAAATGATTTTTTGATTATTTAAAAAAATATTATTACAATAATCCACTAAATGTTTGATCATTAAATTTTGCTTGTCCAATGGCAGTTATTCTATAGCCCATACTAAAGCTCAGTGAGCCTCGAAGCTTTTGTAGAAAATAACGTCAAAAGAAAAAAATAATAATTTACAGAAATACTCTTAGTTCCTGAGTAATCGAAAGAAGCAACAGATCTTAATACTTACGTTGATTAAAGCAGATAATACAAACATATTTTTAGAATTCGACTTTTTATATTGAATAAAAATATCTGCAATTTTCCATAATCATATATGCCTTAATGTATATTTTTATTAGTTACATCTTATCAAAATTGATTTATGGTTACTCACGACGATAATGAGATAATGTCTAAACATGGTTAATAACAAAACTGTAACTACGGGCGGAAAAATCAGTTAAGCTTTTAATAAACATTTTCAATCAGTGTTCGAACACTCACAAAGTAGTTATTTGACTTATACTTTACACACTTCGTCTAATTTAAATTACTGTGCAGTCGATATACACACCATCCATTTGAATAAAGATACGGTTTTAAAAGAACAACAGTAAGTTAACATTCATAAAGAAGCTGTATATAACGGAATCTATCCTATTTTAATTTCTGAACTTCATCAAGGTTCGTTAAAGCTTATTTTCCTCGTATTCGTAAATTCTATCAAATCTGGAGTTTTTCCAAGTCTACGCAAAAAACCTCTCATAGAACTAATACCACAGTATAGAGGTACATATATCAAAATTATATATATTTGGCAAATTACTTGAGAAATTGGTTACTAAGCAATTATCAAACACAATCCGTCATCACATCTCAAATGTGTAACATGGTTTTTAATAAAGCGCGGAGTGTATATATGTATTAATATGAAAACATTTACTGAGTAATTACTTTACGCTATGGATTTAAGTCGTCAGGTTGATATATACCGATTTTAGTACTTAATATTTACCAGAGACATAGTATACACCGATTTTTCCAAAATTTCTGACAAAATTAATCAAGATTTATTATTTATAAAGTTGGAAAGATCGGTGTACATGGCAGTCTCAGATCGGTTGAATCTTATATTCGTAATCACCAGGTTATTCGCGTAATTATATTACATATATCAACTGTAATTATAGGGTCGCTGCTCTAGCAAATAGCCTATAATAACGATATGTTGATGAATGTAACAAACTACCAAGTCATTTAGATAGTTTAAGCTGCTATAATCATTCATTTTTAAATTCTCAGAAATGTTATGTAATGACATATACTCGCAAATCATCACCATGTACTCGCAAATCATCACCATTATCATACAATTTTACAACAAATAACAATTCTTTTAATCGAGTGCAAACCATCCACGACCTTGGTAATGTTATGGATAATAAGATATTGTTAAATGCAATTTAGGCTTTATAAGTAGGATCACTAAACCTTCTAAGAGAAGTATAACATTAAAAATACTATACTTAATGATTTCTTAAATTTACGCGAACACTACACATTGAATAAAACTAAATTTACGGATTTTTTCCGCGTTTATTTCACTACTTTTACTTATTTGACGTTTCGGGTGCTTTACAGCAACCATGGTCACGGGGGGGGACTGAGATGTTTGACGTCCCAATGTCATAGTTAGTCCGGCTGCCTTCAGTTTTTGAATATTAATTTTTGGTCCGATTTACGCAAAACGAGCTTATAGTATCATGAAGTCTTGCGGTGGTATGCTTAGGTTTGGGTTTAATTTTGTTAATTATAGGATCCCAAGCAGGTGGCAGCATCCATCCATCTTCTCTATTGAAATTTGGATGTTTTTTAATTTCAATAGAAATATTGTGGAAGGAGGAGTTCTACAAGCAAGTAGATGGTGTGGCGATGGGCTCACCTGTATCTCCCATAGTCGCTGACATATTCATGGAGGACTTCGAGGAGAAAGCCCTTCTTACTGCTCCTGTAAATCCAAGATTCTACAAGCGGTACGTAGACGACACTTTCACAATTTTACCATCTGACAAAGTAACTGCATTTTTAAACCGTTACTTTAAGTGTGCAGAGTCGCAAAACACGGCACTTGTAGTACGAGGCTGCCACTCAGAAAACTTTTTTTCCCATTGATTATCTTGTCTTCTCACTCAAAGAACCATCTCTGGCGAATATGGCTGGCCCATTACGGAAATTTGGGGAAAAACGAGGATAACAAAAGTGTTATCCTCGTTTTTCTGCACAGAGAAATTACGAGCATAGCTCTTTCAATTGCACGCCGAGTGACTTTATACGCATTAAAAACGCATTTAATTTAATTTTATATTCATTCTAGTTTAATTTATCAATATAAAGTATTTTCTAACCAAGAACAAATGCAATTTCCACATCTCCATCAACTTTGAATAAAAGTATCTCAGCCAGAAATAATGCAATACCTTTGAAAGAACTCGCTTCCCGCAATAAAACTCTTTATGCATCTACCGGAGTGGAATTTTCTGAGAATTCTCACCCTTAGCAGTTTCATTTCGTTAACGAAATTATACAATTACGCTTCGGTAGCGTTTCGTTGTTCACTCTGTGTTTTTGTCAAGGTTTTGTGTCAATAGAAAAGCCGCTATGAAAATGTATAAAAGTTGCGTAAAAAAATAATTGTTATTTATGCAAATACTATATTATATAATAATATATAACAAAATTAATAAACTATTAAGATTTTCATTAATTTATTAAGGCAGAGGAGTAGGTAGAGCCGGACTTTCATTTGGCAAGATCCTGATAAACTTCTCTCACTTTTAAATCATGATCACAATATCTTACAAACCAGACTTTTCTCCTAGCCTACAATTTTGTATACTCCCGAAAGACTGCATTTTTACAGCATTAATTCCACTCTCATGTTTCTTCTGTGGCTGTCACTACGATTCAATAAGGAAGGGAAATAATATGAAAGTGTTTTGACAAATTAAATACATTAGGTTTAGGTTTAAAGACATTTATTCTCAAAAAGACATTTTATACGCCACTTACATGAGAACATAAATAAAAGTAAATCTGAATAACAAAATTCGTTTAAATACATTATTCACACCTAATGATTTTTACTTAATACCTTGGTGTTTATATTAATAACAGTACATAAATAAATTAAATTTTGAATATATAATAAATAAATCAGAGATTTTATGAATCATTTATTTCATACATATTCCTTTACATCATTTATTTTAAAACGCAATTTGTTACCAATGATGCCATGCTACGCTAAAACAGTGAGCAATGTAATAAGACCTCTGCAGATTTCATTTCCATTTTATAGGTATTGTAATTAACTAGACGATCTACTTGGTTCATTACGTTCATCAAAATTTATTTTATAAAAGCATTTTTTGAGGTATCCTTGCTTGGTCTCGGTAAATAATTAAAATTTTAGGACTAATCCTAAAATATTATCAGCAATATTCCTTGTAAAATTAATCAAAATTATTTTAATTTAAACCTTAAGGAACTATTATTAAAATAACATAAAAATGATTAGTACTCATCCAAATAATATCATTCGACTTTTTTACCTTTGTTTACTTAATAATGCCTGTCGTAGGAGAGTTTATGACAAGAGCGCAATGGAAAGGTATATAAAAAAGTTTTTCTAGGTGCTAGGCTTTCTTTTCTGCTTGGGAGTGTGCGTGGGTATGTACCAGGCACTATAAGCAGGTTTAGGCGATAGAAAGACAGAATAAATACACACTATGAGGCATTTCATAAGCATTCAAAACAAAACAAAATATTAAAAATTCATCATCGTCCTCAGAGGTGACGAGCATTGAGTTATAAATCAATGGTGACGAGCATCTGTAGCTTTATTTGTAGGATCTTGGCTGCAACTTATTAGAAAAGTTATACTACGGGGTTGGCCCCATGTGCACTTTTTACAAGATTAAAAAAACTAGATAAAGTCCACTCCTAAGGGCGGGGAAGTAGGGAATTAAGTTTTAATGTAACAATTGAGACTAAATACTAGTTGTTATCTATAGCTTGTAATATACCGTAGTCCACTCGAAAGAGTCAACATTCTTTACTTTTAATTAAAATAGCTTCTTTTATGCTTCAGAAGTCATCGCTAAGACATAGACACATATAGAATATGAAATCCTGACTTCAGAAGCTGTCATGTAGAAATTATTTCATTCTTTTTAGTTTTTTTGAAGATGGCTCTTACTGTTTATTAATTACTAGAAGTCCATCTGAGCTCGTATTATCTACTTTTATAACCAAGCGGTAGTGCTGCTGTGTATTATTTTTAAGAAGGAGATCATTCTACAAAAATAATGACAGTCTTCGAGGCATTTCACGTTTATCATAAGGGGACAACGCATTTGTGGCTTTCTTTATTTGTTTTTATGGCATAAATATTTCCAGAGTTAATTGTCGGCTCTGCTTTCAGAAAGCCTTGTTTTCAAATCTGATGTAGTTTTTTATATTAACAAAAAAAAATTGACCTTTAAAGTTGGCTGCAGATGTTATGCCCTATAAACGAAGTAAACTTTTTTCACAGTATTATCAAAAAAAAAGTTGAAACTATTACATTCATGCAAGTCTACTTTTAATCCTATTGCATAAACAGTATTAAAATTAAAAACCTATCGAAGTGGGTAGGTTGCATTAGGCCGTGTGAATGGTAGCGACGGCATACATACCCTCGTAGCACGTATTTACTACGTTATTGATAGCAAAAGGAGATTACATTCCAAGTTTATAATTTATTTTACTATTTTAAGGTTATCACTATGGCCTGGCCACTTTTGATAAAATGAAGAAATAAAGGGATTGTTATCATCTACCAAAAACACGTGCATATTAAGATTATGTACTTATTTACGTATATTGCTTCATAGGGTACACATTTGCCATAGTTGCCATGCTTGACAAACGTGTTGGCAATTTCAAATTTTCATTCAGCTGTTACCAGGAAAATGCTGCTGTCCATCTCCTAGTTGAGTTTTCCTCTGTCATCTCTTACGACTCACACGGTATATGGGGTAATGGATATTTTTAAACTGTCACTACACGGCTAAATGTATGATTTAATATACAATATGGCTCTCCAATTCGAGAACATTAACTCTCTATTTAAATCGGGGCGGAGTGAGGTAAGTCGGAACAGAGGGAGGGTGGTTTTCTGTGACCGTGTTGGAAATTAGCTAAAGGAGCATCATTATAGTGATTAATGCGTTGCGCAGAGAGACCTTATTTATTTTGATTTGAGAAAAAATTAGAAATAATATAGGAATAATAGGGAACATAAATTTTTAAGAAATATATTTCTTGAAATTCATGACTTAAAATTTTCTCGTATAAAGCTAAATGATATTGTATACAGAACAGGTGTAATTCATATAGTCTGAGAGGTTGATGTTTATAATGACAATTAACTCATGTAGGTCTTACTTAAATAATATCTCGTCATAAACTACGTAGTATTTTTAACCCATTTTATTGTGGTTGTTTTTATGTTACAGGTATATCGCGTTATGAATTTTGCTTAAGATAAATATGGGATGTCAGAAAAAAATAGTTGTTGTCTATAAGATGAGTAATTTTATGTAAATATGCGATTTATAAATTGACAACATTTAATATATTTAACATGTTATTTAATTTTCATGATAATGACCACACATAGTAAATTTGACGATGAGTTTCATGCTCGCGGTGCGTGTGGATGTTTCCGGTGTACAACTAGTACAATGGCGAGGCCCGATCACATGGCGGGTTTCAGTGGATGTATCCAGACACTTTTAGCTCTTTTTCTTTTCATTTTTCTGTAAAGCAGATATAACGCTATAGATCGCTTCTGATGTGTGTCGCGTTCACATTCTGGACACTTTAATGACATTTGATCGCATCGCAAAATAATCCGCTTTGCGTCAGCCCAACTTTCTCTACTACGGCTGGTACGAGTGACAAAGGCTCCGTGAATTCTAAGCATGTTTTACGGCTTTATTTGGTTTTTCTTTTTTAAAATTATAAGAAAAAAAGTACTTAAAGAGTGAATGTAGTAATCGTTAACTACGACATAGGGATATCATTTATCGCAATCCTCCGCGTGTCTTTGGGCGATGTAAAGCGCAAGGAAGGTTGGAAATTTAAAAAGCGGAAAAACAAAACACATTTTTTCGCGTAAATATAAGAAATTATTCAGGACTATAAGAAACTTTAATTTAAGTGGCTTATTTATTTTGTATTGTTAACAGTTAGACAAAATGCTTTATGTTTTAAAGGTAATGAGAATGATATGATAACGTAAAAAATACATGAGGCTATTAGAAGTTGATTAAGTGAAGTATATATTTTACCTACTTACGTAGGCACCATTACTGGGCACATTACTTCTCTTCTTTCTGAGGGAGTTTCACGGTATGAAATTACCGCCATACTGCTCGACATGTTCTCGAAATATTATCAGTTTTTAAGAAATGCCAATTTCCTCATGATAATTTCCTTCGTCGCCAGGTACGTAGTGCATCACTTCAAAATTGTAATTACTACTTTCTTATACACTACGATCGAACTAGGTATTCGCATACTATCGGGATCTCCTGAATGGTCACGGCTGGTTTGACAATAAATATTTAAATTGACATAATATGTAACAATGTGTAACCAAAACAACTTTATACTAGTCTAATATATTAAATTAAATATATACAATATAATATATATAATATAAGTACATACAATGGTTTTAAATAATTGCACCAAATTGCTAAATAAATGACTTTTTAAATAATCAATTTACAAAAGTCTTAAGTAAAAACTCGTAAGCTTTATATATAAGTAAACAAAAATGATTTTCTATGTATTAAAATAAAGTATAGTTAAACATCTTTTAAGGTATTGCCCATAAAAATTATTTTGCACTCAAGTAAGATTTTCCAGAATTTTCATTCATTAACTTTTATTTCTTAACCAAATTATTCAATTATACTTTGATGTTTTTGTTTAAGCTTACTTTCCTAATGGAAGTTCCCACGTCGTATTAAATGGATTAGCTATACTTGTAACAGTTGGGACGAGTTTTTTGAGTCGGGACCGGATTGCGATGGGTAGGCAGGAGGATTAGTATCGCGCATATTACATATATATATCATCATTACAGCCCTTCACATGTCCACTGCTGAACATAGGCCTCCCCCAAGTAATGCCACAAAGCACGGTCCTGAGCCACCTGCATCCATCGACTTCCTGCATGTCTTACCAGGTGGTCACTCCACTGGGCTGCACTCTAGTGGGCTCTACACTTCGCCTACCGGTACGAGGCTGTCACTCGAGAACCCTTCTTCCCCAACAGTTGGCGGTTCTTCGAGCTATATGGCCGGCCCATTGCCACTTCAGTTTACTAATCCGTTGGGCTATGTCGGTCACTCTGGTTCTACTGTGGATATCCTCATTTCTAAGTTTATCACGCAGAGAAACCCCGAACATAGCCCTCTCCATAGCTCGCTGAGCGACTTTGAGCGTCCTCATACGCCCAGCAGTGAAGGACCACGTCTCGGTTCCGTAAGTCATCACTGGCAACACGCACTGGTTGTACAACTTAGTTTTCAGGTTTTGAGGTATACCTGACGAGAAGATGTGTCGTAATTTCCCAAACGCTGCCCAGCCGAGTTGAATCCGTCGATTGACCTCTCGGTCGAAGTTGGACTTACCTAGTCGGACTATTTGTCCCAGGTAAACGTACTCGTCAACAACTTCGAGCTTAGTGCTCCCAACAACTACCGGCATAGGTGTGACATGGACATTAAACATGATCTTTGTTTTGTTAATGTTCATCTTAAGACCTATCCGTTGGGAGGCACTATTGAGGTCATTGAGCATAGTGCTTAAGTCCTCCAGCGATTCTGCCATAAGGACTATATCATCGGCAAATCGAAGGTGAGTGATGTACTCGCCATTGATGTTAATACCGTATCCTTTCCAGTCCAGTAGCTTGAAAACGTCTTCCAATGCAGCGGTGAAGAGTTTCGGGGAAATAACGTCACCCTGTCTTACATCTCTGCAGTTGGATAGGTTTCGTACTCTGGTTCTGTATTCGGAAAGCCATCGTAGCCCTACTGTACAAACACTTCATCACTTCGATATACCGACAGTCAACTTGGCACCGCTGAAGGGACTGTAGCTCCGCCCAAATTTCGACTAATGTCAAACAATAGTCAGTTCGCATTGAGTACAGAAGGTTGAAGGTTGTTGAAGGTTGGTTGAAGAATTGAAAACACTGCTAACCAATAGTTACTAACATATTGACTGAATGAGCTGTGAATTTTGTGTCGCTTTAAATGTTCGATTTTTAATAGTGTGACCCTTTATCGTTTGTCCGTTTTCAATGGGTCATGGAAAAATCGTTTATTTAATATTTATATATAAGATACTGTTTAATATATTAGGGTGTTGAAATTGAAATGCATCTTGCTTATGGTAAAATTGTAACTACGATGTCAATGTATGAATCTCACTCAGTTTTGAAGTGATTGTCTAGAAGGTTGATCCACCATTGTTATTACGAAATGTATTTTTCGTACAGCACAAATCGGAATATATTGAGCGGCAAAAAAGTAACCAAGACACAACGCTTCATTCGCTTGGTAGCCATTTTCCAATATGTCATAATTCTAATTGGCAATTTTAACACTTTCACTGTCTGATTTTCATACACAATAGTAAGATAATTACAACGAACTATATATAGCACACGGCACAGCAAAAGGGCTAAAAGTAAGCTAAGTATATGTTTTTTTTTAAATTGTCGTAAAATAGTAACACTGTGTAACTAGGCTGGGCTGGTTCGGTTGTGTTCAAGCTGTAAGACAATTCCCTCGTATTGATGTGAGTGCTTTGTATATTATTTTTATAAGAGATTAAACACCTATATCCAATATGAAACATAAATGATCATAATGAAATACTTTCAAACTATTTACAGGCTTAGTTAATTTTTTTGATTCGCAGAAATAGTGTAATGCAAAGTATTTTCGTCAGTAATTCAATTAGTTTCACAGGCTATATTTGTTCTAGATCTGTTAGCACATCATATTACTGTTCAATGAATAAGTAACCTGGATTTATACCAAACGCTAAATCAACCAAAGGCTTAGGAAGGCACAATCTCAATTTACTGAATATCGTTAGCATTTCGGAAAGGCTAGACTATCTCGTTACAAACCGGCTACGAAACAATTTTTTAACATTTCTTTTATCATGTTTATCTTTTCAAACTTTTTTTATTACTATTTTTGAGATGATATTTTAATAACATCTGCATGCTCCATAGACATATTAATTTCGCTCGTAGAAAACTACAGTCATTTATTGCACTTATGAGTGAATACGGAATGGCCTAATAAATTTTTATTGTACCGAATTACAATGCAAAAATGGGGATAGAATACAGAAAAAGCAACATGAATTTATTTAAAAAAGCACCGTTATAACAAAATTAATTGTACTAAATTTAATGACTGAATAGAATAAAACAAAATTTTGACAATATTGAGAGCGCGTAACAGCCGTTAGTACATCATACGAGATCATATTATTATTAAAATGTTTATTTAAATTAAATTTTAATAACTTTTTGGCTATTTAATTTGTTATTATTTTAATTTTTTTTTATTTTAAATCTTTATCGCTTTCCCTTAGAAATAAAAAACTACAAAGGGTGGGTTATGCCTAAAGACATTATCTACCAGTCAACCCATGGAGTTGTGAGAGTTTGACGTAGCAATTAATAGAAAGAAAAGGAAAAAGAGAAGGAAATAAATACGCGTAATATGTAACAAAATAGATTATGGTATAATATTAGGTAAGTAAAACATATACAGGATCATTTTTCAAAGAGGATCCAAAATTTTAAACTTAAGTTCTAATATCATCATCATTACAGCCCTTCACAATTCCACTGCTTAACATAGGCCTACCCCAAAGAATGCCAGAAAGTACTGTCCTGAGCCATCTGAATCCATCGACAACCTGCATGTCTTACCAAGTCGTCTATCTACTGGGGGGACGCCCTACACTTCGCCTGCCGGTACGAGGCTGTCATTCGAGAACCTTTTTTCACCATAGGTTATCGATCCTTCGAGCTACATGGCTAGCCAGCCATTACCACTTCAGCTTACTATTCCGTTGTGCTATGTCGGTCACTCTTGTTCTACTGTGGATATCCTCATTCCTAAGTTTATCACGCAGAGAAACTCCGAGCATAGACCTCTCCATAGCTCGTTGAGCGACTTTGAGCTTCCTCATACGACCAGCAGTGAAGGACCACGTCTCAGATCCATAGGTCATCACTGGCAACACGCACTGGTTTTACAATTTAGTTTTGAGGTTTTGAGCTATGCCTGATGAGAAGATGTGTCGCAATCTCCGGAACGCTGCCCAACAGAGTTGAATCCGTCGATTGACCTCTCGGTCGAATTTGGACTTCCCTAGTCAGACTACTTGTTCCAGGTAAACATACTCGTGAACAACTTTGAACTTAGTCCGATCAACAACCACCGGGCATAAGTGTGACATGGACATTACATATGACTTTCGTTTTGTCCATGTTCATCTTATATATATATATTCGTTGGGAGAAACTATTGAGGTCATTGAGCATAGTGCTTAGGTTCTCCAGCGATTCTGCCATAAGGACTATAGCGTCGACAAATCGAAGATGAGTGATAGACTCGCCATTGACGTTATTGCCGTATCCTTTTCAGTACAGTAGCTTGAAAACGTCTCTCAATGCAGTGGTGAACAGTTTCGGTTTTATTACGTCACCCTGTCTTACACCTCTCTGCGGTTGGATAGGTTTCGTACTCTGGTTCTGTACTCGGATAGCCATCGTAGCTCTACTGTATAAACACTTTAGCACTTCGATATACCGACAGTCAACTTGGCACCGCTGAAGGGACTGCAAGACCACCCAAATTTTGATGGAATGAAAGGCTTTCTCATAGTTCACATACGCAAGACAAAGTGGCAGATTGTACTCTTCGGACTTTTGTACAATTTTCCAAAGGGTATGTATGTTGTCTATGGTCCTGCTTATTCAGGAGGCTAGAAGTCTCGAGTCTCTCGTAATGACTCTCAAAAATAGCACGTAGACGCGGCTCAGAAGGGAAGTTTGTCTGTAATTCTTCCAACGAGCGTTGTCACCTTTCTTGAAGAACAAGACCACCGTATTTATGCTTCACGCCTCCGGAGTAGTACCACCATGAAGGATGCAATTAAAAACTTCTGAAATACTTCAAGTATTGGTTTTCCACCCGCTGTCAGAAGCTCCGCCGTAATTCCATCCTCGATCTCAGGGATGCAGACTTTTGAAAAGAAACTGAGCTAAATTGATTCATCAGAGATGCAGTTTTCTGAATTGCAAGGAAACTGAGCCAAGTAAAAGATCCGTCAGAGATGCAGCCTTTTGAGTTGATAGGAAACTGAGCTTAATAGGTCCGTCAGAGGTGCAGCATTTGGAATTGAAAAGAAGCTGAGCTAAATAGGAAATTTTGAATTAAATGGGAAGATCTGTGGGAATTCTGATTAATTGATTGTGGGAATTTTGGTAAAATAACTAACTAAATACTAATTTAAGACTCTACTCTACATAATGTTATATGTTTTTCCATTCGCGGAAAGAATGTGGAGATTCTGGGTATTTGACACACGCGAACATGCTACATATAGCTGACCATGAGAGAAGCACGGTTTTTCTAATTTGACCCCCGCTACCTGTAACGTTTGCCCTTGCGCTTTATTAATTGTCATTGCAAAACTGAGCTTAATAGGGAACTGCAACCTTTTGAATTGAAAAGGAAGATCTGTGGGAATTATAGGGATCCGTGGTATAATAACATTTTCACATTTTCCTACGCCTGTCAAAATTGTAACACCGATTATGTTCCGTCCAAGATGTGTCACACACAGCCTTGTCCCGTTAAATAACCGAGGAGCATCAAAATTTTGCATTAGCATGACTGGGACGCCTAATTTTAATTGAAGCTTATGTGAGGGCACACCTGACAACTCTAGAGAATTTAGAAACTCTGCGGGATATAAGGTGCTCTGTTCTGTGTCCATAACTGTGTCTTTTGACAAATACTCTGTTATTTCTCCTGCTACTTCACTTAATATATCTGAATTTATTTTGTTAACGCTCTCATTTTTTGGTGCAAGAATCGCCCTTTCACATAACCATTTGTCTTCATGCATGTTAATCGTTAAATATGAATAAACGCTCGCAATTAATTCGGTATGACTCTGTACTAAATTACAAAAATTTCTCGTCAATTTAACGCAGCACTCAGCATTCGTTTCCAACCGCCCATCGCCAATTTTTAATAGTGTGTCAGCATAGTTTTCAGAATTGATACCATTATACAAATCTCTCACTCTCATATTCGTAGTTAAACTGAATTTTGTCACCTTGTTCCATAAAATAGACGACTTGAGGCATGCTTTAATTTCATCTGCAGGTGTGCCCTTTTGAATGGCAGGTGTGCCCTGATTTTGGCTGGTGACTGGCACTGCACAGCTTCCTCCATGGTTTCATCCCAGTGATTATCGTTTTCTAAAAGATGCAGAGCTTCACATGCTTCTCTATAAGTTGCGCATTCCTGACCGTTGACAGTTTTAAGGTCTTTATATCCTGTAGGACCCCGAACATGGTGCAGCAGCAATCAAAAGAAAAAAAATTACTTACATAGACGGTATACGCACGACCAAGGGCATCTGATGACTTTAAACCGGGCCAATTTGCAACAGGCGCGCCTTAAATACGGCGTTTCCACTCCTTCCTAGATGTGTTCCAAGTATAAAAGCGGGGGACTTCAGAATATAACAACGTTTTTGCAAAGGGATCGGTTTGACAAAGTTGAAAGAAGGCTGTTAGTGTAGTTTTTGGCGGTGATGCAATTCTTTCTTGGAAATTTCTTTTGGTGAAATATACACGCTCTCCATTTTCTAAGTGCACAGCAAGATGAGTAACTGTTGGGTGCCTTTCTTGTAAAGGGAAGCCAAGGAGACGCCACGCTGCCTCGTTACTGCTGACATAACGCCCTGCTTGAAAGGTCTGTACTTCATTAACGGGATTTGCCTCAACTTCACTCCTGAGATTAAATATTGCTTGGTCGCTTCCTTTATTTATGTACTTACAGATATACTTGATTGCGCGGACAGAGCTACATGCTTCTACATTCATGTGGACATTAAACATTTTACATAGAATGGGTGAATACGAGACAATCCAGCTGTTATCTTAGGTTTCGAACGCACCAGAGCGAGATTTGATTGTAACCATCCTGCCACCATCTTCGGAAGCTCTGCGTCTGTATAAAGGATAGCTATTGTCATTGTGCACTGTTTCTTTTAATAGCTGTTTAGGGAATTTCTTTGTACATTTTCCTTCTTTCATACATGGCGATATTGAATTTCGTGCTCCACATGGGCCGTGAATCGTATTTTGGACGATGGTATCATACAATTCTGTATCTTGCTCAGGATGCGGAATCTCGGCGCTTATTATGTCGTCTATTTGGCTGGGCCGCAACTTCTCTTTAAGCCATATTAGAATGCGGGCATGCGGTAATCCTCTTTTTTGCCATTCAATTGAACACATGAAGCACTGCACTTCTCCGAAAATTTTCCCTTTGTTAATTACATACATTAATTTTTGTACTTTTAATCTAAATACTCTAGCAACTAAATCGTATCTGTCAGTACTTTTTTGGCCCGGCATTAGCTCCTCGGTTATTTCTTTCCATGTGGGATTGCAAGTAAAAGTAACAAAAAAATCAGGTCTTCCGTAAGTTCATTCTTATGTGTACTCATGTAGGTAGCGGGGACTGTTAAGAAACGATGAGGGCAGAATTACCATTTTACCTTAATCTATAGGGTTTACATTGGCGTCGCTAGAAACTGCATCTTGTAAATGTATATAATTCTCAAAGCGCAGCTTTTTTTTATTTTAATATATAACGGAGACGTTCACTTTCTATCTTCACATGCATGTCTACCAAAAATTTATGAAATAATTGTCTACACCCGGCTAAGAGGTTAAAATCATTTTCTCGCAACAGCATATGATACGCATAAAAATCCATACATTATACTTTTTGTTCGCAGTAGGCTCCTTTGTGACCGGGTTAATAAGTGGAATTTGAAAATGATAACCCTCTTGCCCTTTGCAATAAATCAAATGGGTATTGCAGAGCGTCATAAAACTTGTGTGTATCGACTACCCGTTGCAACGTATCATCACGTGTTCGCAAGACAATGTCTCGTGAATAAAATTGATCACCAATTACTATTTCGTTTATCAAAGGTGCATTGTAGCGCCTTTCATGCTATCCTAGAGGAGTCCGATCTGCGTGAATGACGACTTTATAATCTTATTCAGGTAGGTTTTCTAAAGCAGTTTTAAATGTTTTGACTAAAATGTTACGTTCATGCAAGAATCTTTGAATTTTGAACACTGTGTCTCTCTCAACTCCCTGGATAAATTGGCAGCGACGGTCTACCTCAATTTATTCGTCACCCATAAAATATACTTGTAAAAATTTATACTGTTCGTTTTCAGCTGGAAAAAAATGAACCTATTCTATGATAAAGTTGCCCTTGCGTCATAAATGTAGGCGATTTATTATTTCCCGGTCAACTCCGAAGGACGTCATTTGATAGCATAAGTTATATTTCCGGATCCTGTTTAAAAAGCGCCGTGACTCATTAGCATCATATAAAAAGAGACTTTTCAAAGTTTTCTTCTGGTTCCCCAAGTAATGGAAGGGACACTTTGCCATTGGAACAGCACATGCGTGTGGTCTCATCTTTCCATTTTAAAGCGCTGCAAAATCGACACGCCTGGTCCATCAGTCCGATAACAACTAACCTGTGATTTTTATAATCAATCAACGGATCATAATTGAATGCTGCGTCATTAAAAACCGACCAATTGTTTCTTTGAAAATTTTGTCGACGTTCAGCTTGGAAGTGTGCATTTGCATCTCTTCGCGCCTGTGTCTGTTCTGGTATTTCAGATGCCCTTATAGTAGATTGACGTTCAGCTTGCTCAATGAGTCTGTGTTGAGTTTCATCAGGTGTTTCCGCGGCTCTTAAGGCGGCCTGACGTTCCGCTTGTTTGTATAGCCTTTGCTAACTTTGAGCAGGTGTTTTAGTAGCTCTTAAAGTAGATTGACGCTCCGCCTGTTCAAGACGCCTTTGCTGACTTTGATCAGGTGTTTCAGTAGCTCTTAAAGTAGCTTGACGCTCTGCATGTTCAAGACGCCTTTGCTGACTTTGAGCAGGTGTTTCAGTAGCTCTTAAAGTAACTTGACGCTCTGCCTGTTTAAGACGCCATCGCTGATTTTGAGAAGGTGTTTCAGAAGCTCTTAAAGTAGCTTGACGTTCTGCCTGTTCAAGACGCCTTTCCTGATTTTGAGAAGGTGTTTCGGAAGCTCTTAAAGCAGCCTGACGCTCTGTCTGTCCAAGACGCCTTTGCTGATTTTGAGAAGGTGTCTCAGATGCTCTAAAAGCAGCCTCACGCTCTGCTTGTTCTTGCCTTCTCAGTCTTCTAGCGATCGAGTTAATCTTTTCGCTTGTCTCTGAGAAGATACTCTTGAAAGGCTGGACTTACGTTTGCGAGGCATTATGAAGTAACAAAAAACCTATTTATAAAAAAAAACATTAAAATACCTAAAAGGAATTAAATTTCCTTTTTAATACTTTTTTTAAAAAGCAAATCGAAAATATCTAAAAGGAATAAATATTCCTTTTAAATATTTTTTAAAATCAAAACAACAAAACCAATTCAAGACAAAACACGAATCCGAAAACGATAGATAAAAAAATCTAATCAACTTAAACCAAATCACAAAAAAAATCGCAGAAAACCGAAAGCGAAAGCAGTAGTCAATATAAATATAACCAACGAAAAAAGAAGTAAGTGTATAGGTACCGTATACACTATCTATACTATTAATATTCCTTTGAAATATTGTTAAACAACCTAAAACAACGAAAACCAATTCACGATTCTAAATAAACAAAATCCAAAATCAAAGCCAGATTCTAAATATGTATAAAGAAATACCAACCAAATCAACAAAACCGATCCAAGAAAATCCACAAATCCGAAAATGAAAGCCAATATAAATCCATTCAACATTAACCAAATCACAAAGCAATTAAAAAACAACCGAAATCTAAAGCAGGTAGTCGAATAAGCTACAAAATAGAAACAATTTAAGCGTATAGGTACCGTATGCACTATAAGTTGACGCGCGGCTCAACGGCGGGAGTTAAGTACATGTCAGGAAACATTTTGTTACCGCGTTTGAAAAACCTAGTAACGACATCTAGCGGGATCAATTTAAACTATGTATACGTTAGTTAATAAGAACTCTCAAAAATATTTTTCTTATAATTTTGCACAATTTTTCTTATTGTAATACCGATTCATTCATAACCACATATAAGAACTGTATTCATTTCCGTTCAATAAATATTACTAAGGCTTATTAATAAGGCGTACTAAGAACTGTTTCTACCACAGTTAAGTAATAGTTAAGGGTGAATGCGTGACAGGTGGTGACAGTATTTCTGATCCATACTTATAATCACGTCTGTAAACCTTACGGGGCAGGCAGAGCATCAACGAATTACTTAATATCGTCTGCGAGGTTATCGCCTATTCTATGAATTACAATGCACCAAAACTTGTGTAACATATTCGATTTTCTCACGGGAATGAGATGTTTTTTCCGCGAAAAAAGTAACCTATGTCACTCTACAGCCACCAACTATCTCCATACAAAAACTCATGCCATTCCGACGCTCTGTTGCGACGTGAGAAAAGGACAAACAAACAAACAAACACACTTTCGCATTTATAATATTATTATGGATAGTTAATATATATTTTTTTTCCTCATAATTCTCATCCGTTCCTTAATCGACTGCCTCATTTTGTAAACATTTCCTCATTAAATTCTTAATTAACGAAAACATTTCTTTATTATTTATACTCACAACAGCCAATGGGATGCCATGGCATAGGCATAACAAAGTTAGTGATCGTACTTCACGAGTATACCAATTTTGACTTTAGCAGCGTCCGTGATTTTACCACATATTATATACTTATTACCATCCTTAATGATTCCTCGCTTGTGGGTAATTCCCGTTTCGTATTATCGACGGTGACGGTGTTGTCTTTCCAAGTGGTATTTGAGGACACTTTAGTGGAATCTCATCTCAGAGGTACTTCCATTTAGTCGAGACGTCATCTGAGGCGGGTAACTTTGATAAATGGCACAAAAATTAGTCTGTAAGAGATCACTACATATTTGCGCTATCCAAATAGACTATTAGGCCGGGGTATTGCTGTTAAAAAGTGGGCAGATCTATTTCTCGCTAAAAGATTAGTATAGCCAAAACTAAGCAAAACTGAGCGAAAAAACACAACCAACAAATTTTTTAGGACACCGCGAGGAATATAGATATTTTAGTTTTAGTGTTTTTTTTATTATAATAAATATAATTGTTTAATAGATATAATAATATTTTGACTGGAATTAAAAATTACTTTGAAAACGCGACATATTTTTTTACATTGTGACGTCACCTAACGTCCGATTTTTTTATGAACTGCCTTTAGTCACCAGTACTAAATTTGAATAATTTTTTAACAAGTGTGAGAAATGAACACACATTTCATCTGATGGTAAGTGGATGTTGTGACCCATAAACTTAGATACATAGACTGTTTTTAATCAAAACATTGCGATGTGTTATCTCCAAAGATTATGATAGATTGTTTCGTTACTAGTAAAAAAGGCTCTCCGATTCTCTTCACTTAATAGTATAATATATAATTAAATAATATAAAATAAAACAGCAATATTACGCTTTTTGTTTTACGCTGGCATACCGTGAGATAATGGTCCTCCCCCGGTCGAGCCGACCCATCCATTTATGTTGTAAGCATAATATAGCTGCTCGTGGTGCTATCAGGGATAAATAATTTGATACAACTTTGTAATTAATATATATTGTTTTTTTTTTTTAATTTTGTTTTATTATAATTTATCATTTTCCGTCTTCGTCTTTCTATCCGATAATAATGTCTTCAATGCAAGAGTGAATATGATTTTCTTAAGCTGAGTCAGCGCGTTTTACCATCTTGGGCCACATCACCATTTCAGGTGGGGATAGTAGTCAAGTATTCCATTTATGATATTTTTACCCTATTGTAACAAATAAGACGAAAAGACGAAAATAAATTATAACAAGAGAGCACTGACTATTGAAATTTACATATAGAGGGCCGTGTATATTGTTCTCACGTTGGTAAGCATGTATATTGTTCTCACGTTGGTAAGCATGTATATTGTTCTCACGTTGGTAAGCATGTATATTGTTCTCACGTTGGTAAGCATGTATATTGTTCTCACGTTGGTAAGCATGTATATTGTTCTCACGTTGGAAAGCATGTATATTGTTCTCACGTTGGTAAGCGTGTATATTGTTCTCACGTTGGTAAGCATGTATATTGTTCTCACGTTGGTAAGCATGTATATTGTTCTCACGTTGGTAAGAATGTATATTGTTCTCACGTTGGTAAGCATGTATATTGTTCTCACGTTGGTAAGCATGTATGTTGTTCTCACGTTGGTAAGCATGTATGTTCCCTGTTCCTTTACGACCTTCTGTAGTGTAAACATGTTGACAGATTTTGAAATGTGTAAGGTGTTTCCCTTTATCCCCGGAGGTTACATTATTGTAATAAAATCAGGTACTTGCTTGAAACGCATTTTGGTGAAGGAGTAATTTTATTACTTAACTATCTTTCGTTCGCTTAGACAACTTGCCTGTCTACTATATGATCAAGCGTCTACTATATGTAGGCTTTGAGCAAGAATTTAAATTGTCAAAAACCTATTTCGATACGGGTTTTCTTGCTATTATCTCGAAACCTAAATGGAATATGGTCAAAAGGTTAAATTTAAAAAAAAACTATGAATTTCACGTAAAAAGTTTTATCACCTTATCCCACCTATTATAAAATGGTGTTGAAGCAAAACAAATAAAAATAATTAATTTTGCGTCAAAACTTTAAAAGCAGAAAGGAGTGTTAGTTCTTTGTATACTCGTAAACATTCAGGTTAACTAAAAAAGGCTTTTTTCGAAACTTTTTTATATCCATTAAACTTTATGAGATAATCATCAAAAACTACAATTAATTTTATCAGTTCATAATATTATTACACAAAAAAAACTTTCATGCTTTTTGAATAAAATAACGCACTTTTAGCATTGCTTTGTGTGTGCGTGAAGTTTCAACATGTCGGTTTTGCAAATGACTCCCCGAGCTTAATAGAAGCCATTTCATTTCAATATTCCTGACAGTAATTTATTGTAAGTAATCTATTTTAAAATAGATAATTACTGGGTTAGTTATTCATAAACAATAAATTACTTGTTATGTTCTTTATTTCATAAATCTTTGAATTAATTACTTGCAGTTTTCTTCTTCGCACAACCTCCTTGTGGAATTGACTACCACCAGCGGTTTTCCGGACCGATACGACGAAGTGAAACAAGAGATGGGTGGCAGAATCCTTCTAATAACAATTCAAAATAAAAATAGATACCTCGGTTACCACACCTCGCCCGCCGCGTGGTAATTATAGTAAATATACCCTCCCCACATGAGGAAATCTATGAGAGAGACTCACGAGTATGAATAGCAAACAACGTTAGGAAAGGTGTAATCAATATTCATGAAAATTTGCTATTAATAATCCCGGGGTAGCTGCTGATATTAATTAACTGCCTAAATAAATCTGGATGGACGGTTGTCTGATTAAATATTACTCTTAACATAACATTTGACTTTATTGTTTATTTTTCGATATAGCAAAAGAGCTTTATATCCATTCGTAATTATGATATGTAACTTACTCATTTTAAATTCTCATAAAAAACGAGGCTTATATTTACCATATATAAAACCTATGTAGATGTTAGAAAATCAATATAGTTTCTCATTTTAAATAATGCTCATGATGTTGAAATCTCGTTCTTGCCTTTTATTCATTGTATTTAAACGTTTTCTACCAAGTAGTATATTATATAGTTTCTGCCACCAAACAGCTATGTAGCGTAAATTGTGTTTAGGGTATGAAGATCCTGTACAATTGCTTGCTGTAAAGTATTCTTTCTTCATTTTTGTTCTTTTTTTAATTGTAAAGACGTTTTGCAACATTTTCTGCCTTTAGTAAGTTGTTTGCAGATGCTCATTAACTACAGGAGCCTCATATCATCATGTAAGTTGTTCGCTCGTCTGTCACTCCAATGTATGTAACTTATACTGTTAACTTAACGTATTGGAGCTGTGGAATATTGTCGATTAAGAAGTATAGAATATGCATAGAATATTTAATAGCTCGGTAACTGAAAGTGCTTCTAAAGGGGTGATACTAATCCAACCATAATTGATGGCATTATACACTCGAATTAAAGCTGTTTTTCCTCAGTTCGATAATATAATGTCATTTTAAGGGAACTTAAGATTTAGATTTAGAAACATTTGACAATATACATTTGAATGAATA
Organism: Parnassius apollo; assembly: GCA_907164705.1. Taxonomy (NCBI): domain Eukaryota; kingdom Metazoa; phylum Arthropoda; class Insecta; order Lepidoptera; family Papilionidae; genus Parnassius; species Parnassius apollo. The sequence continues at coordinate 31,360 of CAJQZP010001647.1, read as the reverse complement.
ATAATTTAAAAGTATAGTAGGTATTAAAATCTAGTAAATAAAGCAAGGAAAATAGTTTACTGTGAAATGTTTGTATTTTTAATATTGAGTTAGCATTAGGTATTGAACTATCAACCAAATGGACGATATATTAAACTTGTGCCAAATTAATAGTACTCTTAACTGACTATATATAGATATACGAGTATATATGTGAATGAAGCGACGGAAGTGTGCCAAGATTATGCCAAATGGCGGACTGCCATTATAGTCTCTGCCTACCTTTGGGTAACAGGCCCAAAGTTTATGTTAGTAATATCTAACGCCGTCACAACATATTAATGGCCATTACACGTCAGTTGAGCATCTAACTTTTGTTAATATTTTAAATTAAATAGCATATAAAATAAGCTTGTTCTGTGCGTTTAGATTTTACGTAATGTGTTCATTCGTGTTTAAAAAATGAGATGAAAATGTTACTTTTAATATATAAGGCAATAAATATGAATAACATAGTTAAATTTCGACAATACTTATTAGTACGAATACTATTGTATTCGTCGTGATGGACGTCGGAATAGAAAACAATGTACGTAAAATAAACAGTTTTGTTCTGTATCTATGATGATCAAAATAGAACGAGAAAAAAACCCAATCTTTGACGAACTTTTCTTAAAAAGATTTGTAATATTTTTTTTTTTGCTAAATTTCAGTGCTAACTGTTTTTTTATAGAATAGGATGATAAACGAGCACACAGTCCAAGCACATGGTAAGTGGATGCTGTGGCCCATAGACATTTACATTTGTCCTCGATTAAGAATCAAAATGCAGACGCGTTGTCACCCGTGAGGACAAAATGGAATGCCTCATTTCCAGTAAAAAACGTCTTCGGTTCTCTACACTAACCATACGAAACATATCAGCATTGAGCTGCTATTTTACGTTAGTATTCTGTGAAAGCGTGGTCCTACCCCGGTCGAGCCAACCCATTCCTGCTACAACTATAATATAGTTGCCTCTAACATATTTTTTTTATTTTATTTTTAAAAAGTAACCTTTTACACTAGGCTTTTCTCCTGTATCGTGGGTGCAGTTTACATACATAAATTGTACAAGGAGAAACATCCAGACCCGGAACAATTATTTGTAGGCCATAGAAATAGTTGTTCCGTGAGGGATTCGAACCAGCGTTCCTTAGCGCTATAACTCATTGCTAAGCTACTGCGCCACGGAGCCGTCAATACATTGTTACGCATATAGTGATTAACTTAGAAATATGTATGTTTTGTAAAAAAAAAAAAACTGTTTGCCACTCTTGGTTGTCGAGTTAAAATGGGCAGTGAAACATTCTCGTTATAAATATGGAACTTCTTTATTACGTCATAAACTTGGAATTGCTTATGGGACAAAAATTTGGGTCAGCTGAATAGACGAAAACTTTGTGCGGACATCAACTGTAACTGAGCAATTCTGTGGTAAAGAATAAATTAAATCAAATTAAATTAGTAATGCAAATTACCTCACTGACTTTTAAGTGTTCAATGAAATTTGTGAAATAAATCGGAGTGTATTAATTTTGAGCGATAATGGAATATAAATGAAACTTATTTTACGAATTTTATCGCGTTTAATTTTACTCAGTTTCAAATGCAGTTCAGTTTCAGAGCACAGCCAAGGGTTTTCTGAGGAGTTTAATGACTTGATATCTCAGGTAACCCAGCCCGGATTACCCTTGATATTTTATCTATCTTCTCTAATGAAATTAATGTATTTTTTAATTATAGCAGCCTCAGGAAATTATTATTTGATGGAATTGGTGTTCATTTTAAAGAATGTGGTTTATCAAATGTGATATAGTACGTCTTTATATTTCACGTCACTTGAATACATATAATGTACTATTGAGTGGTTTTTTTACAAATCATAGCACATTCAAAATTATGGCTTCTTGCAATAAATTAAGGTTCCTAACATTTAAGTAATGATCATTTTACCGATTTTTGTCCTGTCGGACATTAAGATGTGTGTAAAATTATACTTTGAAGATAATTTTAAATTATACTATTATATAGCTGTTGTGCGCCTCTTTTTTTAATATTCTTAACTTGACTTCCTTCATGATTGTAAGTGGTGATGCATCCATAAAGGTAAAGCGCACTGACTTAACAAAAGCTTATTCATTTTTGATTCGAAGACGTACACATTGTAAATTTACTTACAATGTATGTAAAATTTTAGTAGCAACACGTTACATTGTAAACTGTAGCGGCAGTGCACACCGGCTATCATTTCCTAATTCTTCTAAATCGTACTGTATAATGTTTTCGTGGATCACGTTGTAGAGTCACGCTGCAGGCCGACCGGGAAAAGACTACGCTATCACAGAATACCTGGGAATAATATCAGCGTAATGCGGCTATGTTTCGTATGGAGGGTGCAGAGAGCCGAAGACTTTTTTTACTAAAAATAAGACATTCAATCTTAATCCTCAGTAAAGTGTACACCGCATCTGTATTTTGATTTTTAATCGAAGATAGATGTAGATACCTATATAATATGTGGGCCACAGCATCCACTTACTATCAAGTGGACTGTGTGGTCGTTTTCACCCCACTTATACTACACATAAAAAATACTGAAATTTGACGAAATATAATAACAAACTAATGGAAATGGTACTTTTTAAGAATACCCCAGCTGACATAAATTTTTTAACATCTTCTATATTAGGTAAAATCACGCTATTATTCGATAGACTGGCGGGTTGATGAGCACTTAGTTGCTTCTCTAACTTTGGTAAAGCTCATCATTATTCTGAAGATTTTAGGTACGGTTTTTAATGTGTTTCTCATAATTTCTCACAAGAGCTTACTCTTTTCTAAAAGGCCGGCAACGCATCTGCAATTCCCTTGGTGTTGCGGTTGTTCGTCCGCGGCGATAGTCACTTACTATCAGGTGAGCCGCATGCTCGTTTGCCCGCTTTACTATATAAAAAAAACAATCAGTTGGATTGCGCAGCCTCTCTCAATAAATAGCAGGATACACTATAGACAGATAACACGATTAAATTCTTTCCTTCCATTTTCAGCATCGGACTATCAGATGGTTGGCAAGTTATCAGCTTAATGTTGTCAATATTAATATCTTATGATGTCTGAAACACAGGTACTCAACCTAGTTCAGGCAGGTACCTAATATTATAAACTTGACTTTTTTATTTTTCTTTTGTATATTCTACATTATTAAGCTACACATAGTTTTAATTTTATCATAGTATGTTATTTTTGTTAGAATTATTGTTACTTTATTTAATTGTAATCATATTTATTCCTGTATGTAAACATGTGTAATTGGAAATGAAATAAATATTTATTATATTATTATTATTATTGTGGGGTATCTATATAGTTTTCTCATCTGGTTGGATTCTATAAATCAATCAATCTGGGTGTTTTCAACGCAAAAGTAAATACATATTTGTTTCGCTAAAATAGTGCGATTTACGATTTAAAGCTTTATAATCATTTATCAGATTGACTTATGATGAGTAAAAAAGGTAATGTTGACATCTGGAAAAAAAGGTCTTATATTATTCCTTACGCCGGTAGCGGGTATATAATAGTGTACCCTACACAGTAGTATTAAGCAGTAGTAAAATGTTAAATATTTACTGATATAACTCGTCTCTATTTTAATTCTTTAAAAGGATTTTGTCGCGACCCTCCACTCTACCCCTACGGCAGTTTAGAACGTTTACGAAATTATTCAATTAGATTCTTGAGCGTTTCCATTTAGGACTTGTCGCCCTTTTTCATTTGCATTATAACATCAGCAAATTTTGAGAACGCCGAGACTTTCTAGAATTATTGTGACGAATTTCAACGAAGGTTAGTAACAGTATTTTTGCAAAGTACATGTTTTTTAGCTTTGTTTTTTAAAATTTATTGACTTCAACTTTTCTTTTGTTCATCCTCATCATCATTATTACAGTCCTTCACAGGTCCACTGCTGAACACAGGCCTCCCCCAAGGAATCCTACTAAACAGTTCTGAGCCACCTGCAACCTGGTACGACCGCATATCTTACCAGGTGGTTACGCTATTAAGTAAGAGGCCACCCTACACTTCGCTTATCGGTACAAGGTTGTCATTCGAGAGCCTTTATACTCCATCGGTTACCAGTAATTTGAGTCATAGGATTTGCACATCAACACTTCAGCTTACTTAGCCGTTGAGCTAAGTCGGTTACTATGGTTCCAATGTACAGAAAAATTGCCGAGCGATCATTAAAATGTTTTGATAGAACATAAAATTTTCCAACTACCTTTTCATCTACCTACGATGTCTAGGCTTCTTTCACAGTAGGAGAGATTCGTCATTATAAACACGCTTGCAAGGCAGATTGCAATAGCAAACGTCACATTCCTTTATCGTTGCTCCTTTTATGATCTTATACTTCATCATCATTATCAGCTCAGTCTTCCAATAAAAAATAATTTCAGGCAAGCAGGTATTTACATATTACCGATATAAATTTTAATACAAAGACTATACTGCCATTTCTGGACATAAAAGAAGAAATTTAATAGAACACACTTCAGCATCTAAAATAATTGTAGTGTTCAGTGTTACTTGGCATGATTCTTGTTATTTGCTTGCTTTTCTACCTACTTTGAATGTGATTTTCTATGTATGTATGATGTTTTGTTATAATACATAAAAATAATGTGTGTGTATAATTTGCTAGAAGTTTTTCATGGGCCTCCAGTAGGTGGCGGTATATAATATGTCAGATGTTAAATACATAAAGAAGCAGCGGCAAGAAGAGTAAAAATGGGATGCAAATGCTTCTGCGATTGCTTATCCATCTGCTAAGTTAGATAAGCAATCGCAGAAGCGATATAGTAGTGATTAATGACATTATTTCTAACGATGTGGAGGCTCATGTCTAGCAGTAGAATTTGACAGCCTGTTAAAGAGGAAGAATAATAATAAGGGAAAATAATTCAGACCTTTTAATAGAACCAGGGGGGAATACTATAATCTATATACTAATAATCCACCTGATGGTAAGTGGATGCTGTGGCTCATGAATATCTACATTTATCCTCAGATAAGAAACTAAATGCATATGTCACCGAGGACTTAGATGGAATATTCCGTTTCCAGTAAATAGGGGAAAACAACTCCAAAACAATTATATACATAATGTACACGAAATACTTTTTCTTCTACTTCCTCAATTATTAATTAGACATAGACGGCTCCGTGCTTCCACGATACCGGAAAATTTTCCTAAAGAAGGTAATGTTTTTTTTAAAGTGATAAATATGTAAATGGTGATACCAAACAAATTCATGGTTTTATTAGCATTAAACCCAAACAGTAAAAATTAATATTATAGAATTACATAGCAATCTTTCAGAGTAAGCACAAAACTCAACTGGCAATAAATGTTTCGACGAGAACTGGATCTAAAGTTTCTTTTGAACAAAAATAAAGCAAAGTTGCAATAAAAAGCATTGAAACAGAAATGTATCGATTTCTAGCCAGCCGCTGCCGTCCTTTCACATTATTCGTAAGCCGATTGTAGTAACGCGAGTTTTATTTTCGTGGCTTAAAGAAGTCACGAACTGACCTAGTTTCTACTTATTTACTCATCGATCTCAGTAAACATTTTGCTCATCATTGCTCATTTGTCATTGAGCTCAAATTAAATTTACTTACGAAATACGGCCATTCCACTAACTTGAACCCGCGACTCCGTTTGTGATGAAACAGAAATCCTCACGGTTATATTACCGTGCTCAAAATTGTTGTATCCTATTATCAGGATATCGCCTAGCCGTGAACCATTTTATTCAAATGCCGCATATCCGTTTTATGTGGGATTGAGTAACAAACATCCAAATAGGTCTTTGAATACGTTTAAATGCATGATATTAGAATAGTTAATATGCGTTAGTTGTTAAATATTGTTGTTATAAATGTGGGATGAACAAAAACTGAGCACATTGTGACTTTGAAATAGTGACTTAGCAAGTTTTACATTTACCTTAATGACAGTATATTAAAAAACAACTAAGAAGGTAAAATTTTAGGTTGAAATTAATAGAAATCTTAAACGTAATTTATAACTATTATAACTTGCTTAGTGATGAATTAAATTTCAAACAACGTAACAAGTTATATTTTAAATAATTGAAGAACGATATACTGAACTGTTTGGCACCTATTCAGTTCCCAAGTTTCTTTATCAACAAAGGCGACATACCCGACAGTCGCTTGTATCCTTTTCACATTTGTGTTATTGGATATACCATTAATTGTTGCCAAATTTTGTCCTTTATTAATCTTGAATGTGTATTTATTTAGACCTTTAGGGTTTTATAGCATTTACATACAATTAGTATGTAGATGTGCTATCGACATCCAATATCGGTAATTTGTACATGTATTTCACATTCATTTTCTTTGTATACGCCTAATGTTCTAATATGAAGCCAAATTTCGAGTTTCCAAGCCACCTAGAATTTGTTCACGTTTTAGATGAGTGAATAAGTCAGTAAGTGGAAATTTTGCATTTCTCAGGCGTAGGTATTCTATGGACTGATATATTATAGGAATGAAAATATTATATAGTTTTATATTTTTGATACGGTTGAATATAGCTCTAAATGGTTCATGAAGATATATAAACTGGGGACATGCCTTTTGTTCTCCAAACTTGGCAGACAACCTGCTGTAACATCAATTTAATTTATAAATAAAATAAAATATTCATTACATACCTTTAACCTCACCTTTCCGCAATCCTTCCTACGTGTACATACCGCGACACAAGCGCCGCGCGGCGGCAGTTTAGTAGTGATCGAACAACAACCGCGACCGCATGAAGGTCATTGCGTTCTTTGATCTCTTTTTTTAATAGATCGAAGAAACTCATGGTATTGGCACGCCCAACCTGTATGATTTGCCCAAACTCACGCTGACGCTGGGTTGGCGGGTTGAAAATTTCGTTCCGATAACACTTTCTCGCAACATAATCATCAGCTATTCGTCAGTAGCCACTGAGCAAATGTCCTCATTTCCTCATTCATTCTTCTTATTAGCTTCCGTGTGCATAACTTTTTAATTATGAAATACAAAAAAATACTTAATCAGAATCAAACATAGCTTTTTGGAAATTAGATGTTGAAATGATAAAACATAGTTTAAAGGTAACATGGATCTATTTAATATACGAAATGTATTTGCTCGTAAAAATCAATTGCTGTCCATTAGTCTCGCTAAAATTTAAAAACGGCTCAACCGATTTTCCTGTTTTAATGGGGCACTAGATGGTTTAGATTCACGTTTAGACCTGGTAGGTGGCGCTGTTATCAAGATCCAGAAATGACCCGCGCGTATCCGGGCACAGATAACTAGTATTTAATAAAATGCAAAAGGTAGATAGATTTGTGGCCTATGAAGTAATTAACGCAACTTGTATCTATGTCATGCAATTTATCGTCACGGCATATGGGTCGGTTTTACTGCCAAGGTATGCCAATACATGATGCATATCAGAAATAATTTTGTCGGTCACAATAAAAAATGTATATTGTTTAAACATGTGCTGCAACGAGCACGTTCAGATCGTACCGTGCGCGCGTTTGGTATGCTAGAGCTCCGATTTAAAATCAATTGGGCGTCATAACGTTGTTACTATTATTATACTGATAAATTGTATTATAGGTCAACATTTCGAATACTTCCTCTTCTTCTTCTTTATTTAGATGAAGACTAAAATTTCCAGCAAAAAGTGTCTCCGGTTCTCTACACTTACCGTATCAAAATCAGTATCATTAAGCTGCTACTTATGCTGGTACTCTGTGAGCACGTTTTTCCTCGGTCGAGTCGATCCTTTAAAACTGCAGCTATAATATAGCCACAGCGTGGCTCTACTACGTTTTTTTATAGGGTAGGGTGATAAACGAGCACACAGTCCACCTGATGGTAAGTGGTTGCTGTGGCTCATAGACATCTACATCTATCCTGGATTACGAATCAAAATGCAGATGCGTTGTCACCCGTGAGGACTAAGATGGAATGCCTCGTTTCCAGTTCTCTACACTCACCATACGAAACACAGCAGCATTAAGATACTATTTGACGCTGGTATTCTGTGAGAGCATGGTCCTTGCCCGGTCGAGCCGACCCATTCGTGCTTGAATTATATTACTAATATAACTGCAGCATGGCTCTACCACGTATAAACGTTAAAAAGATACTATCTTTTTGTTATTAAAGGTTGAAATATCATCAAATCAATACTTTTACTTAAAAAATATACGACATTAACGTATTTGTGTTTTCGTCATAACTATACAAAAGTACGAAACTAATTAAATTGTGACAGATTAATATACATATATGTTTAGCAAGAGTACTGTAAGTAGCAGTTCCTCAAGCGGTGTCTGTTGGTCTAAGCTTAGTCCAATTATTATTGGCTGTGTTGCCAAAACATTTGTTATACATACGTAGTATTTATCTGCATGCCTTCAAGTATATCCATTACTTGTACTTCTTAATAAGAATGAAACATTTTTGACTAGAATAAACAATCACATGTTTCCGGCACAGCACCACTTTAGAGTTATAAGCAGCTAATTTTCATTTAATTTGTATCACGGTCAAAGCTTGACTGCCTCTTCTTAGTCTAACTATTGTTACAAACATTTCCATGTATTATAAAGTATCCATGTTTTATCAAAAATGATAATCAGATTCACAGTCAACTCATTTCTGTTCCAATTCAACAAATGAAGGCTATATTCGTTAGGTACGAGTCTTAATTTTTTTAGTTTTTCTTAAATATATATAAATAGTTATTTTAATATTACGTTTTCCTGTAGTGCTATTAGTATTCTTGATCATCCATTGTACTTGAATTTTCAATTCATCATTACCGACTTTAATGTTTGGTGAAAGCGATGTAACTAAAACACACGTAAGTTTATTTGCGGCTTTTGTTACATATATACTTCTTTGATATCACGTGTCATCAATCCGGCGTTGGTGCCAAGATTGTGTGCATATTGCGAAGTGTATTGTATATTATTATGTTACAGTCCAATGGTTTAACCCACCGGTTAACTGGATGTTTTATCCGTTAGTTTAATTCCAGCATTCTATTAAATTTCTCTTGCTCGAAGCAATGACGTATATTTATGTATAACAATTAAGGTTAAAGTTACAGCCTATATATGTTCCACAGCTGAGCACACTCTTCCTGTCATTTCTGAGAGAGATTTAGGGAAAGAAAACGTCCGCCTCGCTGCACCTATGCATGTTGGGGAACTTCATACGTCTGCAAAATATTGTCTGTTAAATATGTATTGTGTCGTACGGGCGAAACTCTTCGGAGCAAATATTGTCGAAGATACTTCGCGAGTCGCTTACGTCCTACACCTATAGGTTCCGGAGGGTACTTCCACTGCCGTCTTTAAAGGTGCCGCTGAGATATTGTAGACTGAGGTTCATATTAAAATGCACGATTTATAAATACAAATAGCAAGGTAGTGGCCAGCGGGTCGACTGATTGATTAGTCGCGAAATTTTATAACTATTACACGGTACACCATGGTTGTTCAACTACGGTTGTTCACTATCGGTTGGTCACTGTATATTTCAAAAGATTTCTTTAAATTGTATGGTAGTATCAAATATCTATTGGTAGTAGCTGATTTTCTAACACTACTGACTAGCAGCTATTATCATCTAAACTAGCTGATTTTATCACTTGTGTAACTGCGGATATCAGTTACTACTTTCACTATGTAACTGCGAATATCAGTTACGACCTTTTTCAGCTAGCTAACTCTTTCACTATATGTATGTACTGCGAATATCAGTTACGACCTTTTTCGGCTAGCTAACACTTTCACTATATGGAACTGCGAATGTCAGTTACGACCTTTTTCGGCCAGCTAACACTTTCACTATTCACTATATACTGCTACTAGTCACTTCAGCTACTACCGGATACTACTGCTTGTCACTGGTAGTTCTTCACACTACTACTACTACTGGGTCCCGAGCCTCTAAGGTAAACTTTGGCTATACTTTATAGTGAGCCGCTTGCCATTTTCCGTTTTGCCTCTTTATTGCATAAACTTTTCACTATGCAAATGGCATAAATTACAATATTTTCTATACAAAACTAATTGCTACACTAACATGCTATACATCATCAAATCGGTAGTCTGGTACTTTATTAGTATATCATAAAGTTTACTCAAAACATTAACATTGTAAAAAAGTTATTAAACGAAATGTCCTAAATTTTATAATATTTGGGTACATTAATTCTTTGATTTTTCTATAACTATCAAATGCGTTTAATTATAGAAAATATTCCTACACTTCCTTAATCTACAATCCATATGCTAATTTAATGTCATATTTACAACTCTTTTAGAACATAAAATGTTCTAAAACATAAAATTATTTTCATTATTTTCAGTATGAACTATTAGCAGTTAATTAAAAACTTCTAGGGTGTTTTACGATACGATGCGCTGCGATTGGTCGATTTTTCTTAATACAATAAAAGTTGTTTACATCAATTGTTATCAAAACGACATTCTATACAAATATACTAAGAGTTATAAAGATGCTACACAACTATATCAATACACGTTTTCACCCAGTTTTGTCGGTAATTTCACTATTAATACAAAAATAATATTCTTTCATCACTTTGTTCCTTAGCGTCGTTAGGCCGTCGCGAACACTTCTCCCGCCGTGCAGCGTCGCGACGATTTTCATACAGCGGCACTGTATCCATTTTGGTGAGCGACGTTGCTTCTACTTCGGTGGCGGCACGAGTTTCCTGGTTGGCCTCTTGATTAGGCCGTTTGCTGTGCGTACCTCCACAGTGCGGATCTGTCCGTCCGCACCGGGGTAAACAGCTACCACCATCCCTTGTGGCCAGGTGTTACGAGGTAACTGGCCGTCAGCTATGAGGACCAGTCCTCATACCGCCCACCTGGGGATTGGGACCTCGCCCATGGGCCTCCCGTCGGTTTTGAATTTCCGGTAGATACTCTCGGGCCCAACGCTGCCAGAACATGTCAGCTAGTATCTGGGAGCGTCGCGAGTGTCTTTTGCTATTCATATCCTTTTTCTTCCAGAGAAGCGCTGTTTCTATGTGCCCGTCTTGAAACTGACGGGTGCTGCTATTTAGTATATCTTCCGCTTTCTTCTCTGGATCGGACTCCGGTCTTCTCGGATTGATGATGAGAGATTCCAACGCGAAATATTCGCGGAGTTGATCATCTATAGTCCCCTCGCTCTTGTGCAGCTCATTGGCCGCGTGGACGCGCTTATACGGGGCTTTAGTGTGTTCCCCGTGTAGCATCCATGCTAATTCTGTGAGCGAGGCGATTGGCTGGTGCGGCGAACCTCTTCGGATTTGAGTGGCTATCAGAAGTCTCCAATTGTCCTGTCCTATTAGGATCCTTGGGTTGCCGGAGTCATATATTAGCTGCTCCTTTAGGTCTTTCAAGTGGTTGCAGTTGGCTATGTCTGCTGCACGCACACTCTGTGGCCCCAAGTTTAGGCTTGCCGTGCGTGCTCTGAATGGCACCCTTTTGCTGTGGAGACTCTTCAGCGATACTTTGATTCTTCGGGATTCCGGTGAATCGAGGGTAGTGTTCCCGATAGCGGTGATCTTAAACGGGTCCAACCGCCCTATAGCTCCAATTTGTTTGGCGATCTCTTCATCCATTAGTGAAACTGTTGACCCATCATCCAGCAGGGTGTGTGTGTTTACAGCTCTCGTCGGTCCAATTACTCGCACTGGAATTATTTTTAAATAGGCTTGATGCTTTGACACAGCGAATGAGTTAGCTACGGTTTCTTGAGCTTCGGTTCTTTTTGTTTGACCTCTGTCTTCTCCTTTGTATTATTATGGAGAAGTCGATTTTGTGTCGCGGTGCATCCTTCTATTCCACACTTATTGGTTTTGCATTTGTGTGTCTGATTTCTAATTCGTAAACAGCGGAAGCATAAGTTATTTTGCTTTGCGAGTTCCCATCTTTTGTTGATATCTGCTTCCTTAATTTTTTTTTACATTCGGATCCGTAGTGACCCTCCTTTTCGCACACTCTGCATTTCGGAGATGGCTTAGTAGTAGCCGCGTGTGCTCTATGTACTGAACGGTTGCTTTGTGCTTCGTTTATAATTTCTGGAGGCACAAATGTACCGCAGAAGCGAGCTTGCTCGGTAATAAACTCGCTGAAGCCGACGACGTCTGGTCTAGAGTCATATTTTTCGGTGTAGATTCTATACCACTGGGCACGTATAGAGTTTGGCAGCTTGTCGGTGAGGTGTCGTAGCAGCTCTGCGTTGACGAGGTAATGGACTCGCTTTAGGGCTCGAAGAGTGACGAAGCTTCCCCTCACTTTGCTCGCGAATGTGCAGATGTCTCTGGATGCTTCTGTACAGCGTGCTAATCCTCGTAACTTCTCGGTTTCTGCTTGCGCAATTGAATCTGGACGCCCAAATTGTGGCTCCAGTTCTCGCATAATCTCATCTGGCTTCGCATGCCCGACGAGTTCCGAACTGACTGTTTCCAAGGCCTTGTAGACTTCATCTTAGTCTAGCAGTGTTTTCAATGTCATTGAAGTAGCCTCGGGTTGTTTCGTAAATGGCACGGAATGAAAGCCACTCGATATGTGCTCCGCTAAAGCTTGGCAGTGTCATTATAGCTATCGACGCTGTGAAAGTATGCGACGATAGTGGCGCACTCTCTAATTTTGATTTGTCACCGAGCGCGGTTATAGCGGATGTGAGCTCCGATATAAATGGACGGAGGCCCCTGTCTTCACTTATGACGGGTTCCTGGCTAGGTTTCTTTGGCATTAGATTCTTGGGTACATCTTCTGGATAGGAATCCTGGTATGTGAGCTCTGATACAATCGGTAGGAGCCCCCTGTCTTCATTAACGGTGGGTCCCTGGCTGAGCTTCTGTGGCATGGGATCCTTTTGTACATCTTCTGGATAGGAATCCTGGTATGTGAGCTCTGATACAATCGGTAGGAGCCCCCTGTCTTCATTAACGGTGGGTCCCTGGCTGAGCTTCTGTGGCATGGGAACCTTTTGTACATCTTCTGGATAGGAATCCTGGTTCGTGAGCTCCTTTTGGGGCTCACTGAGGTCGACAACCTCCGGGGGTGGCTATGTGGCGGTTTAATTAAATGGGGCCTTCCCTCCGGTGGTTGCGCCTTGATTTGACTTTTGTTTAGCTATAGAATTTTCGAGCCAAGATAGAACGTACTCACTTTTGGAGTGACCATCTTCATCATAGTCGTCCGATTCGTCTTCTTCTTCAGCCATCTGTAAGGAGATCTGCGCAAGTTCTAGTTTGATCTCCAATACTTCTTCACGAGCCTTCAAAATTCTTCTATTGGGCCTAACAGTTTTCTTTGACTTCGTACTGCAATCGGTGTGGCCCCTTGGTGGCTCTTCGGTCCGGGTGTCTTCCCGGGCTGTTGGCAGTGATGCACGGCTAATGTCGTCGTTGCCTTCTATCTGTTCCCTCTGCTTCGTTGTGTGGGCCGTAGTGGCCGGTTCGGGCAGGGGTATCCCCCCTCGGGGGGGGGGCAGCATTGCGCCCTCTACCGTTGGCGGTGAGCGTGGTGGCATCTGGTGGTGGACAGCGGCGTTACTGGCCGACGAACCACTTTCCAGACAGACAGTCCACGCCTTGGCTTCCTTCCCTTGCAAACGGATAATCGGCATATTGATTCCGAAAACTCTGCGGTTTTAATTCGGTGGTGACTATGTACCCAGTTCCAAAATACAAACGGATGTATCCGGCTCGAAGGACCATCAAATATTGTCGAAGATACTTCGCGAGTCGCTCACGTCCTACACCTATAGGTTCCGGAGGGTACTTCCACATCCGTCTTTATGGGTGCCGCTGAGATATTGTAGACTGAGGTTCAAATTAAAATGCACGATTTATAAATACAAATAGCAAGGTAGTGGCCAGCGGGTCGACCGATTGATTAGTCGCGAAATTTTATAACTATTGATTATTGACCACGGTTGTTTAACTACGGTTGTTCACTATCGGTTGGTCACTGTATATTTCAAAAGATTTCTTTAAATTGTACAGTAGTATCAAATATCTATTGGTAGTAGCTGATTTTCTAACACTACTGACTAGCAGCTATTATCATCTAAACTAGCTGATTTTATCACTTGTGTAACTGCGGATATCAGTTACTACTTTCACTATGTAACTACGAATATCAGTTACGACCTTTTTCAGCTAGCTAACTCTTTCACTATATGTAACTGCGAATATCAGTTACGACCTTTTTCGGCTAGCTAACACTTTCACTATATGTAACTGCGAATGTCAGTTACGACCTTTTTCGGCTAGCTAACACTTTCACTATTCACTATATACTGCTACTAATCACTTCAGCTACTACCGGATACTACTGCTTGTCACTGGTAGTTCTTCACACTACTACTACTACTGAGTCCCGAGCCCCTTTTTTTTTTTTTTTTTTTTTTTTTTGCATGGGGAAATGCCTACGCATACCCGCCTCGCGGGGGCAAGGACGGGTTATGTCGGACTCGCACCGACTAAAACCCCATGGTGTTCCACCTTTGTCGCATATTGGCAGGGCTACGGGAACGCTTTCGCACACATCCGCGGCCCTACTAGCGCCTGCCGCCCCATGGCAGCACCTCCTCGGGAGAGGAAAATTCCTCCCCGTTCTCCTTCCCAGGTAAGGCGCACCAGAACACATGGCGCGCCTTCCTCCACGGCCTCCAACTACGTCTGTGCAACAGACGCCCCCGCGTCCGATGCACAAAGGCCATGGGGCCAGGAAAAACGAGCACTTAGAAGTACTAGCCTTCCCGACCCCAGCGGCGGATCTGGTCTATGGCTCCGCCGCAAACCAAGATTCGGCTGCGGAGGGTAGGGAGAGCGGCGCCTCGCAATACCGACAATCCTCTCCCCCGCAGCCCCACCACCACCGCATCAACGGTGCGGCCCCGTTTGAGTCGCGAAGGATAGGGCGAGTGGCACATCGCCATACCAACACTCCTCTTCCTCCGCGACTCCACCTCGGCTGCAGCGGTGGCGGGTGCGCGAGTCCCCACTCGCTGCAGTCCACCAGCACACATCCAAAGTGGGCTCCCCAAGCCCACTCGGAGCGGCCACCTCAGGCCGGCCCTTCACCTCGAGCCAGCCACGTGGGTTCCTCTTTGTTCACCGTGGGAGCCCAAGCCACGGCTACTACGTCCCCCCGCCACGACAAGGCGGGAACCCGTTCGGGGGGGAGTCCAGAGCCCCTAAGGTAAACTTTGGCTATACTTTATAGTGAGCCGCTTGCCATTTTCCGTTTTGCCTCTTTATTGCATAAACTTTTCACTATGCAAATGGCATAAATTACAATATTTTCTATACAAAACTAATTGCTACACTAAATGCTATACATCATCAAATCGGTAGTCTGGTACTTTATTAGTATATCATAAAGTTTACTCAAAACATTAACATTGTAAAAAGTTATTAAACGAAATGTCCCAAATTTCCATAATATTTGGGTACATTAATTCTTTGATTTTTCTATAACTATCAAATGCGTTTAATTATACAAAATATTCCTACACTTCCTTAATATATAAGCCATATGCTAATTTAATGTCATATTTACAACTCTTTTAGAACATAAAATTATTCTCATTATTTTCAGTATGAACTATTATGCGGTTAATTAAAAACTTCTAGGGAGTTTTACGATACGATGCGCTGCGATTGGTCGATTTTTCTTAATAAAATAAAAGTTGTTTACATCAATTGTTATCAAAACGACATTCTATACAAATATACTTAGAGTTATAAAGATGCTACCCAACTATATCAATACACGTTTCACCCAGTTTTGTCGGTAATTTCACTATTAATACAAAAACAATATTCTTTCATCACTTTGTTTCTTAGCGTTGTAAGGCCGTCGCGAACATGTATATTAAACTATATTGATGTTTTTCTCCACCTCCGAGAACGTGGTAAATCGGCACTTAAAATTGCAATTAATAATTTCATTGGTGCCCGTGGGAATCGAACCCGGCTACCACTGCTCCACATATAGCATTTTTGTTGGGAAAAACTCGGTGTTTTTGATGCGGCTGAAACAACAAACTCACATTTAAAATATTACAAAAAGAAGTTTAAAATTACTCCCAGGCTTAAACTTGAATTTGTTTCACGAAAGAAGTCCTGAGAAAATATAAGAACTAAAATATAAAGTATGGAGTTTGACAGCTGACAATGTTCAGTTTCACGAAGAGAATGTCGTTCCTGTACTACTACAGTAACGACCTGGTAAGATGCAGGATTTCAATGGATGCAGGTGACTCAGGTCCGTGTTTGTTGTCATTTCCTGTGTTTAACGGTGGACGAGTAGTGGGCTACCATGACGATAGTGAAGAAAATATGTATAAGAATTGGTTACTGCATCTGTACATCCACAATACTGGGCACATTTCTGAAAGGATATAATGGAGTAATAAGTCCGCCATGCTATTTCCGTCGGCGTTGGCAGACTTTACACACGAAATATTTTATTTCCTGTCACGCAGATTTTCTCGCGATGTTATTCCTCGCCATCGAGCACGTAGCATATCAAAAGATAGCGCTTAAAATTTTAATGGACAAATACATTACGTATTCCTGGCGGCTATAGAAGATCTCGATTGCGCGTGTAAAGTGAAATTTGCTTTCACGATGTGCAAAGAAATATATTCGTTCGGTTTTTTGGTTACAAGTGAGGGTGGCAAAAGACACATACTCCACCTGATTATAACTTGATGATGTGGTCCATAAACACATAAATCTTTGATCGTTTACCATTTACCAGATCGATCATTTACCAGACAATGTCAAAATACTTATTCGAAATTGGCCTTCACAATGCTCACCAGCTCCCGTCACGCACCATATATAATAACAGGTCACAGCAATAATACATTATATCATATAGACGTTTTTAACTTTAAGAACTTTTTTTGTATAATATATTATAACTAAAAATATCGTTGTATAATATGAAAAATTTAGGCTATTAGTCGTTAGAAGCGAATATAAGTATTTGTTTTTTTTTTAATAATATGGATAAATGCTGGTTTGGTATCCTGTACATGGGGTATTAATGTTGAATCAAATGAATGAATGAAATTGATCAAGTTCTACAATTTCTACAACCCCAGTGGACCGATATTATGACCTCCACAT
Organism: Parnassius apollo; assembly: GCA_907164705.1. Taxonomy (NCBI): domain Eukaryota; kingdom Metazoa; phylum Arthropoda; class Insecta; order Lepidoptera; family Papilionidae; genus Parnassius; species Parnassius apollo. The sequence goes on along the minus strand of CAJQZP010001647.1, from coordinate 14,073 downwards.
TATGACATTAAATTGTGGTTTAATGATTTTTTTTTAAATATGACAAATGTTATCATTATAATTATGTAATAATATTATGTGCTGTAAAATTATTCACTGAATATTTTGACTGAATTGTGTTATAAATTAAAAACATGTAAAACTCTACTATTAATAAATTTAAAATTGAGAACAATTGAACGCTGTGATATATCGATTACTATAGCCCATTGTTCTTATAAATTATTCGTGAGTCAGTTGCTGTAGCCGAGTTTTATATCTGCGGGATAAAGAATATACGAGTTGACCTAGTTTTAGGGGTTAAATTTTTTAGAAACATTGCTTAATCTATTTAAGTAATTTAAGTAGTTAAGCTTTAACTTAAGTTAATGTTATAGCTTGATTGCTTATGAAATACGTCCATAAATTAAACAAGAAAATGTACTTAATTTGTGTTTAAAAAAAAAAAACAAACTACTGATTCGTGAAGACGTGAATTGTGCCCTATAATCTATATAAAATAATTAAAAAACAACAATAAATTATAAACAAAAATTTTTTTTATACCCCCCAAAAACCCTCTTTGAACTTGCTTGCGTGTCGTTTTTTTTTATTTGGTTTTATTAATTTTTTTTTTTTTTTTTTTTTTTTGTATACGGCATACTCTATAAACGAGATATATTAAAAAAAAAACATTTATCTGCCTTAGCAGTTTTAGTGCGAAATGGTAAAGAACACGTTTTCCCTATTGTTTTTTCTGCGTTAGATTTGATTCTGTTGAATTATGTTTAGAGAATATTAGCTATCTGTGATATTATATTGGTTTACATAAGAGTTGTTACGAATTTCCTTATAAGTATCCTAAGTAACATATTGTTGACAATAAATCATTTCGTTTGTCTAAAATAAATATAACATTACCTCTCGTTTTAATTGAAAATTAGTGTTTCTCTTTCTACTAATTTCAGGGTAATTAAAATGCTAAAGAATGATCTGATAAAGTCATGTAAATATAATGAGGAGCGCTTTTACTCCTTAATAAAACATCGTGAATATCAGCGCTTCATACTATGTTCTTCGGGGACAATATGGCCAGATAATCGTTACTCAGCTCAAGAGTACAGCATACAGCACTTGAGTACAGTGTTCAGTTTATGACCTTATTAATAGACATATCTCAAGCTAAGGCTTAGGTTTACGATATTAGCTGAGTGACATACTGATATTGTAACATTAATAAAAACTCATTGGTAAAAGTAAATAACAGAGGTCTTGCAATTTCGCCATAAATAGCCGTCTTATTAACTTTAGGGTTTTATGCCACAGCATTATTTCAGGTATGTACATATTGTATATTTATTTAAGTAGACATAATTAAATTCGTTATTGAAATTAATATAATGTATTAAATTTCAAAGTAGGTGATGAGGGCAACCACGATTTTTGCTGCCACCAAGACGGCTCCCCTTAAAAATGAGGTGTAATATTTGACAGATTTAATATCGGAGAAGTTAATTTGTTCAAAAAAGGAATAAGTTAATGTTTCTTTCATCCTGTACTTTTAGTTATATTGTATATTAGTTAGAATAAAAAATAAATAAACCGAATCACAGATAATCATAAAAGTCAAATTCAAAGAGAGAAAAGAATTCAAAGAGAGTTAAAAATATACAAAAAATTAAAGAGCAAACCACTGAGATATTATTTTGCGTATTAATATAATACTTTAGAAACTGATAAAATTTTATTTAAAACTAACTTCTTATTTAAATGAAATTGTATAACAAAAAAACTTTACCTTAGTGTCAACTAGCAGCATCTGGAGAGCGGAAAATTATTAGCCCTCAAAATATATTTCTAAAAAAATATAATCTAATAAATTTATATTTCTACTTATTTCTAGAGATATTATACATTTATCACAACCTACAGCATCAACTATACTAATATACTAAAAATATACTAAACTCAAAACTATTGGCCCTGTTCCACACAAAATACATAAAATACCTCACGGAGATCAGGCTAGTAAAAACAGAACTTTCAAAAACTTGGGAAGTCATGTACGTTGACTTCCGGGTGTAGATGGCGCCAATGACTGCCGTTATATAAAAATTGTAAATACTCCAGGATGCAGACATCATGAAGTATATAGGAACAGGAAGTCACATTTTTCAATTAATGTGCAAGTATGCGTGTATTATATTTTTGCTGTAGAAGATTGTTTGTTGACAGTTTATCAAAACATTATAGTCAATAAAATCTCTTATAAATTTAAAATAAAAAATAAGTGTTCTATATTTTTTCAGGTTGTTGTTGGTCCAGAAACGAAAATTTTGGATATAGTTGCTAGATGGTTTTTTTGTTATAAAAAGAATATTAACAATACTATAAACATTACTAATATTCCCCTTAACCACTCGTGGTAAGCTTAAATTGCTTGTGTTACGAGTGGTTCACGCCAGTAGTCGAATGGTGGATTCGAACCCACGACCTTTTTGAGTTCGCGGTCCGCGCCCTGCCATTAAGCTGCTGTCGCCTTGGGTTGGTATCATGCACGACTCCAGGATATTTCAAATGCCTTCAGTGTACATGAAATATTCCCAAGGCGTCCTGGATGGAAGACTTGTAGGTGATAGTGGATCTCCTGCACTACCATTTTTACTTACGCCTATTAAACCATCTCCTGAAGATCCCCCTACGATTTAATATAACAGAGCACAAATATTGTTGAGAGAACTTTTGGAATTTGAAAACGTAGGTTCCCTTGTCTTTAAAGAGAGTTAAGTCACAAACTTTCAACAGTGTCCAATATAATAGTCGCATGTGTAGTGTTGCACAATTTATCATTGATTTTAAATGATAAAATTGATATTTCCGATGGAGTAGAACAAAGTAGAGGGAGATGAACCAAGTACTCTGATACCTGGTACTAGCTCTGGGTTCCTACTAAGAAGTACAATTATTGAAAATTTCTATCAATAAATTATAATCTAGATATTTAAAAGAATATGGTTTTATTTTTTATTCATTGATTTAAAATTCTATAAAAAAAGGTTATATTTAAATTATTACCTAAGTTTAAGATATTTTTACGTACATAAATGTAGTTTATTAAGTAAGTAAGTTCAAAATTCTTATTAAACTAAGTTTGTTAATATAAAAAGTGTTATTATAATATTAAGGAATTTATGGGTGATAATAACTCTTGGGAATGATGTGTTCACTAATATTTTATACAATTAACAATACAAAACAAATTAGAATTGTTTTGTATTGTTAATTGTGTAACTTAAATGATTGTAAGCTGTTTTATTAATAAAAAGTAAATTAACTAAGTAAATTAATGTGTAAATAATAATATAAATAGTAATGACTCCATATTTTCACCTACACTCTATGACAGTGCCAAAACAAAAAAAATTAAACTTAAAAAGTAATTTAAATTTTAAAAAACCTAAAGTTATATTGTATTGTGATGACATATGCAAAAATTTGGGAATTATGTTAAATAACCATTTAAAATGACAGCTGATTAGTAATTATAGCATGTCTGGAGTATTCTTTAGTCATATAATGAATAAAGTTTTAGCTAGCAAGTTTTGTCCTAATAGCACCATAATTCTTGTTGGGAGAAGAGGCAATGTAAACAAAAATCAATTATGAAAATGTATTGATTATCCAATTACTTTGAATTTTCATAAAATTATTATTTAGAAGCGACAATAGCCTAATGACAGGGCGCGGACCGCGAACTCAAAAAGGTCGTGGGTTCTAATCCGCCATTCGACTACTGGCGTGAACCACTCGTAACACAAGCAATTTAAGCTTACCACGAGTGGTCAAGGGGAATATTAGTAATGTTTGTTGCATTGTTAATATTTTTTTAATTTAAAATTAAAAAAAATATATCTTGTTTACATTGATTTACAACCAAGGTTGGCCACAGGAAAATAAAATACGATGTGATTTAAATTTATTAATGATTATTTTTTCATGTAACAATAATTTAAATGAGACATTTAACTGTCCGCAGTTATAATAAATCAAATATAATAGATATTAATTATTTATTTAAGGAATTTTTGACTACGGGTAGGTATTACCTATCCAAATATAAGACAGATTGCAAATGCGCTATCTTATTATTTATATATTAAATCAGCCAAGGACTTGGCTACACAGACATTTGCTCCTATTGAGCAGCATAATGATTTGGCATGCAATTTGGAATAAGCTCCAAGTAATTTAAATTAGAAAATAAGACAATATAGGTAATCTCTAGCAGTTATATTAATTTAGAATGTAGCTTACAAATTCTTAATAATTACAATTGTATTACTCCACAAAATGATAATAAAATTGTTTTCACCTGGTGCATCAAAATAAACAAGGCATGATAGGCAAAGAGCAAGAAATTGAATTTTTCTTACATAGCAACAATATTTATATTTTACGTTTTACTGAACATTGGTTAAAAGCTAATAATTTAATGTTTAACTTCAGTAATCACCACTGCCAACCCTTAGTAAAAAAAATTAAAAAAATATTCTTGATCATTTTTTTATGTAAATAATTTACTGCATGAAAATCAATTGGGTTTTACAGAGGGTCGCTCGACAACTGTTGTTGGATGTTAAGCAGATTAAATATATGTATATTCAATGCATGGAAGAATTTACAGGATGCTTCGGGTATATTTTGTGATCTATCTAAAGGCTTCGATTGTGTTCACCGTGAAACATTATTAAAGAAATTTCAACACTATGTTGTAAGAAGTAATGCTCTTAAATTTTTTATAACATTGGGTGGCAAACGCGTACACAGTCCACCTGATGGTAAGTGTGCTAAGCACTAAGCAATTTAATATAATATAGTAATATGTATTACTTGCACAGATTACCCATTAAAATTGCGCAAATTATTGTGAGATACATTGTGTTTTCATGCGATGGCCTAGTCAATCTATATATTTAAAACATAAAAGATTTTTAACATTGTATGGTCACTATAAAATGTTGTTAGGTTAGCTAATTACGTAATAACTTAAAACAGAAGGATCCTTAAGTAGGGACTGAATAAATTAACCGACTTGGTATTACATGGATCTCACAACTTTTTACGGTAGAAGAGCTGAGTTGCGAGACTTGGTTTTTTTACAAGTTATGTTTTGATGGCATATAAATGTTATTTCGACATCCAAAGTTGTTATTTTTGTTACCGTGGGAAGTTGCTCTGTTTATTTTTTCTTTGAACAATTATTCTTCCAAATGTTTTGAGCTTACTTCTTTAATTTTCCTTTAATTATTTTAAATTAGTATTGTGTCTATAGTTACAAAACTGTATTTATTTAAATTTACTAACTCTTACGATATATTAATAAAATACTTAATATTTCCCCTATAATTTATAAGTCCCCCCCGTGACCATGGGTGCTGTAAAGTGCTCGATACGTCGGGTATCTATAGTTAAATATACGCGATAAAATCCGTAGTCTAATATTAATTCAATGTGTAGTGTTCGCATAAATGTAATAAATCATTTTACGATATACATTTGTAATATTTGTAAATATGCCATACATTCAGATGGCCTATAATATTTCATAACCATAAAATCGACAATAACTTTATTATTTTACGAAGGATATCCAAAAGTCCGCGGAATAAAGAATAAGTTGTAGGGATTATTGCATTTTATTAAAATATTAGGTATTAATTATAGACTAATTTAAATATAAAATTAAATTGATAACTTTTTTTGCCAATAACCGTAGGTACTATTAATCTTATGGTAAGTGGTTTCTACAGCATAAACCCACCTGCAACTAAGTTTTAACAAATAAGGCTAAATACCCATTGTCATTTCTGAGGACTATGTTGAAATGCCATATAACCTGTAACAAGTTTGGTATAGGTAACTCCACGAGTCATGGAAGTGCGCAGTACCGAAAAATAGGTGTCGGCACGGAGAGGTGTGAGGTACGGGGAAGCGAAACAAAAGCAACGGGCGACGCGCTACTCCCAAGTAGTTTCTTCCTGCGTCCCGTCGCCCGCGCATCTTCTTGTGTCGTCTTGTGTAATATAGATATCGAAAGTGTTAGCGACTACCTGTTATAAAATTTAAAATTTTTACGATTATTTTTGTACTTTTAAAAATGTTGTTCTATAATATTTTCAAATAGTGTGCAAATATTTATTATTTTATAAATTATTTTGGGACTATTTAAAATAGCGTAGTTCGTAGTATATTGTATAAATATTTTTTTTTCTACAAGATGATTTTTTTTTCAAATTATTGCATGTAAAACATCCTTATAATCGAAGGCTATCGCATAGTATAGTTTAAACAGCAATTATAAATACAAAAATACAAATACAAAATATTTTATTTCTTTAACTAAGTGAGCATAAAATGCGGAATATTATTTAGAAGCAGTTAAATCTAACGATGATATATAAATATATCGTTCAGTTTTCGCGGAGACTTTGATGTGTAGTTATAATGTTGACCTTTGACTTTTTACATATTAAAATGCCATAATAACATTTTAATTTTTCTGCTTGATTGTACATGCGCAGTGGACTCTATTTAATTTCATCTTACCTGGCACGACATATACCCTTATATGATGTTGCCTCGCGACAGAAATAAGTTAAGGTGGTATTTACTCAGACGGAATTCCTAAACACCAAATCAGATCTAGCACTAAGAAATGTCGAGTTACTCACTATCGTCCCTCATCTTTTATAAATAAACAAAACTGTTATAAATATAACAGTGTTGTAACAAACAAAATTGTTATAATAAACAAAAAAGTATTTGTATGTCAGTACCCAATTTCTACCCTTACTAGTTCACGAGTAATTACCCAACTATCAAACTCATCCGAAAGGCTGTTGTAACTATGGAGTAAACTTGGGATATCATTAAGTTTCTGACCAACGAAGGTAAATTTTCTCAAACCGAAATTAGTAAAATGGAGGCTGTTCATGAAGATGTTTACCGGTGCTATGGTAAAACAACAATCTGCACGTGAAATGGTCTATTCAAATAAGGCCGAGTTTTGATTGAAGAAAACTGCCTTCACGATACTGTTTAAAAAGGATAACATTATTTTTTATAAATTTCTTTGTACTATTTAGAAATCGTCTAGTTGATACTGGCATCCTTAGTAAAACTTATGTAGCCTAGGACAAACAAGCTGTGGTTAAACTGGATTGGTCCAAATACCGAACCGGCTGGTAACAGATATTATAGAGCCTAGGACAAACAAGTTTTGGTTAAACTGGATTGGTATAAATACCGGACCGCCTGGTAACAAATGATATAGTCACCGAAATTGTTTCAACGGTAAAATTATAATACATTATTTATAATTTATTCTAACAGAAAATTAGAAATAGCATTGTTTATTTACTATAACATATATGATATAATATAACTGACATGGCGCGAGGTAATTAGCTGTGGAAGATTAATGTACCTAACGTTACCGGTGACGATGTTATATCATTAACTAAATACATAACATTCATTGAAAAAATGTAGTATGAAGTTGATAGGAAGTAAAAATTTCCATTAAAATAAAGAACGCAGTCAACATACATTCCACAGCTCATAGAACATTTGGAACAAAATTCAACATACCATGCTGCTCCAGTGCGACATGGTGGATTTTACATGCTTTGCAAATATTTTATTCAATAGACAAGGAGGTTTCCTCACGATGTTTATTTTTTATTTTTAAAGTAAAATGTAAAAACGAGCACATAGTCCACCTGTTGGTAAGTAGATGCTGTGGCCCATAGACATCTACGTTTCTCCTAGATGTATTTTTTTTTCAAGCGGAAACGTGTTGAACTATCTGTATAACTACGATTAACAATTTCATTAGTGATGGCAGGAGCAGAAACCAAGGGGTAAATTCCTACTGTGAAATTTACGGCAAGCCCTATCAAGAGCAAGATTATAGTGCTACTCTGCCATGGTATTCTATAAGAACGTGGTCCTTCCTCGGTCGACCATAGCTATAACGCAACTGCAATGTGTTTCTATTGCATTTTTATAGGGTATGGTGACAAACGAGCACACAGTCCACCTGATGGTAAGTGGTTGCTGTGGCCCATAGACATCTACATCTATCCTCGATTACGAATCAAAATGCAGATGCGTTGTCACCCGTAAGGACTAAGATGGAATGCCTCGTTTTCAGTAAAAAGGGTCTCCGATTCTCTACACTCACCATACGAAACACAGCACTATATTGTTTGACGCTGGTATTCAGTGAGAGCGTGGTCCTTCCCCGGTCGAGCCGACCCATTCGTGTTACAACTATACTACTATTATAACTGCAGCACGGCTCTACCACGTACAAAACCCTATCAATCGTTCTATCTTATTTAGGCATTAAGATAGAAACAAGGCGTAGTCGTTCTCAGATAGGTGGTCCCTGTGTATTTTAATATTTCCTGCGCTGTCGTTGACGTCGTATTGTTCCGATTTGTCGTCACGGAATCGTTAAAAAGATGATATCATCATAATTGAATACAGCTGTAACCTTCAGTAAAGAAGAGAATATTATAATACTCCATAAAACAAACATTTAAAACACCGAACAAACTTTCACCAAAAACTCGTCAGTAAGTTAAATTCTAACGAGGTACTTGAAAAGTTTCTATTTCGCTAACTTTCAAAGTAAGTTTGGGCGAACTTTTGAGGTCTAATGAATATAAATTAGATAAAGTTCGGCGCGAATGTACAAAAGACTATATATTTAAGGTTCAGAAATTGTAAAAATGAGAAGAAATTACTTTTCTTGGGCATGTAGTAAAAGTACTACATTAAATTTTTTAAGTGCTTGAGAGCTGTCAAAGAAACAAAATTATTTTGGAAGACGTTTGTAACTGAAACTTTCTTATAGGAGAGAAGAAACTGAACTTCCTATAGGATAATGAAAATGAGGTACCTTGAGCCTGTTTGTTTTTTTTTTTGAATTGAAAGTGTAATCATAAAACTTTCATCGAAGAAAACTTTAGTCAAAGAAAATGATATATATATTCTGCAGCCAAGTTCTCAATTATAAATGCATTTAGTTTCAACACATGAAGTTATGCATTTGTTTAAAGAAAGGTTTTTTATTTAGCTACTTTACTATTTAATGTTAGGTGGCATAGTCAAACAATGGATAATGAAAAACAAAAAAAAAGGTTTTGCAAGTGTTCATGGTCTTTCAATCCGCTGAACCGATCGGTGGAGTAATAAAAGTTATATATTACTATAAAATCAAAAATAATACGACGGTATAAATATTATTGACAATTTGAATAAATACCGAATCAAATTTTACGTAAATTACGAGTACCAGAACTGCTATGTGTATAGCTAAATAATAAATAAAAATAAAATAAAAATACATTTATTTCTCAATAGTGCTTTTCATAAAAAGCTATAATATAGCAGTTAGCAAAGTTCTCTATACACTATGTATGTGTGTGCGTATGCGTCTGCCAGATTTAGGTCTTTAATCTCGCTGACAAAATAGTAGGAATCCTTTATGTGTGCTCTTGTATGTCCCCTGAGCGGTGAAGAATCGACGCTCCGGGAAGTCTCCAGTCTGTGAACACGTACCCTCGCCCATCGCCTCCGTCACTACATCAGATTTGATAGACCACAAATCCTCGTTAAAGAACACCGATTCCTTCCAAGAATGATTCACGAGGCTATTGAAATCAAAAAACATCCTAATTTCAATAGAGAAGATGGCTGGGTGCTACCATCTGCTTGGGATCCTATAATAAATAAAATTAAATCCCAACCCAAGCATACAACTGCAAGACTTCAAGATACCATAAGTTTATACTGTGTAGATCGGAACAAAATCGTCGGGTATTTATAGTTAAATATACGCGATAAAACCGTAAAAACTAGTATTATTTCAATGTGTAGTGTTCGCGTAAATATAAGAAATCATTATTTATACTTTTTGTATTGGTGTCATTTAAATACAAATTATTAAAATTAAAATATACGAATTTGGATATAGTATTATTTACTTAGTAAAAATTTTGTAATTGTCGTTTTAAATTGAAAATTAATGAAGTATCATCAGCTAATAATACTATATCATGGTTAACCTCTGCTATGTAAGGTAAGTCGTTCATATTTACAAGAAACAAAAAGAGACCAAAAATTAATGATTTGCAGTACAGAGATAGGTCTAAAATTGGCGGGGTCTAATATATTACCAGATTTAAATGAAGGTATTACTTTACTATGCTTCATTAAATAAGGAAACACACCAGATTCGATACTAGTAATAGAAGTAATAGACGCAATAACTTTAAAGTAAATCCCCCACAGATCTGGTTTTCTTAATATCAGTATTTTAAAAATATTTTACAATATCTTTTGATGATACTTTTTGAAATGTAAAATTCTTTGTACATGCATTTATATTTTATTTTAGTAATGATTCGGCGACGGCGAGAAAAGAATTCAGTGACTTAGTGGTTAAGATCGGAATGTCAGTAAAATATTTTCCAAAAACCATTGCTACGTCCTGATCTGATTTAGTTAATTTATTATTTAAACTTAACTGGTAGTTTGAATCGCGAGAGTTGATCTTACCAGTTTCACTATTAATTTTACGCCACGTCATTTTAATTTTATTAGAAGCCGTCTTTATTTTGTTGCTCAAATACAAAGACTTGGCTATTGAGCACATTCTTTTAACTATTTTTGAATATATTTTTACAGTTTTATACGTGGTAGAGCCATGTTACAGTTATATTAGTAGTATAGTTGTAGCACGAATGGGTCGGCTCGACCGGGGAAGGACCACGCTCTCACAGAATACCAGCATGAAATATGATTAGGTACAACACTTGTGCTTGTGATTAGGTAAAAGATATCTAAGTAAGTACTGTAAAATGCCCTAATTTGACTTACCTAGCCTTACTTTGCCTAAACCGATTATTTGAATTTCATTAGTAGGCTATTCGAGCTAGAGTTAAAGTTAAACTTAAAGTTATAGCCTATATACGTCCCACTCCTGGGCACAGGCCTCCGCTCATTTCTGAAAGGTTCCTAGGGCAAGGAGTTGTCCACCGTGCTGCCCCAATGCGTGTTGGCGAACTTCGCATGTCTTCGAAATATTTTTTTTCTTATTTCTCAGACATGCAGGTTTACTCACAATGTTTTCCTTCACCGCTGAGCACGTGGTAAATTAACACTTAAAATTGCAAATCGAACCCGGTTTGCTCGCGCACTCTGAAAATTTCAGCGAGCGCTAACCATCTGAGCAACCACGGCTGCTCTGCCCTCGAGGTAGAGATTTTATTTTATTTATGGTACGATTTTTGTCGCATGCCAGCACTTACTTTTGGTTCTGGCAAAAAGTTGTGAAACGTCTGTGAACATCTGTGAACGTCAGAATTGTGCAAATGTTGGTCGCAGATATTTTACCTGCACTTCAAAATTTTATTGTGTGAGTATTTTAAACTATTTTGACGGATTTGATGAACCATATTAAATAAAAAATCGTCTCCTATCTTTCTCTCTATGTTTTGATCTTCTAAAACGAGTTTGATTTGGTAAAATCAAGGCAAACTTAGGATAGGGTTGTCAATTATTATTTTGATAATAAAACTAGTGAAATTCCGCGGTTTTATATGCGCAAGCGTGAAAGTAGTTAGAACATAATATAACCTTTATGTTTTACATAAATATCCTAAAAAAAAACTTATTATTTTAATATGTTACTACGTATACGTACGGATAAATTAACAAGTTTATTGCATTTTTATTTAAGTAATTTTTTATGCAATATCTTTATCTACGTCTACTTATTTTTAGGAATCTTTATTTAGTCTGAATCATACATAACACTATATTACTGATTTACTTACTTAATATGTAGTTTTCCTTTTTGCAGTTACAAATATCTTGTGAGGTTGAAAAAGGCAGAAATGAAAAAATAATAAGAAGAATAATAATTGACGTCAGCCACTTCTTTTCAAAAATAAACACAATACCTCATTAGTTATTGTAATTGGGTAAAAATATCTATTTAGTTACTAATACCTACCCAGTAGGTAAATATTAAAATAATAAATGTAGGATTATAAACAGTAAATCTCCCTCAAACTCAATTTACTAATATTGTTCCCAAATAAGGAATAGCACATAAAAGATTAGTAATAACTATTGCTCCTCAAAATTATATTTGACCTCCAGGTAAAACATATCCTAAAATTCAGTAGCTAAATAAAATAATAATACCTAATATTCAAGTATATTTTGATATGTAAGTAAATGAAAATAATCATTTTTGAAGCACCATTAGCATGTAAAGTTCGAATCCATAATTTTAACATTTCGACAAATATAATAATTTACACTATAAAAAGCTAATTCAATATTAGCAGTATAGTATGTAGTTAAAAATAAACAAAATAGTCATTTTTATTCATTAGATAATATATGAGAATACATAATTCTAATATAATGCAACTAATATATCAAATAAAGAAAATTAAAATACATTCATCATTGTCTGCCGTGTCTATTTCCATAAAATAGTTCATTGCATAGAAAAAATAATACTACGTTCGTACCAGTAGGTGGCGTCTTGCAGATTTTTTTACGCGATATATTGTAGCGAGAGTCGGTGGACCGAACGCTCAAGGTCGCTCGCTAGGGGTATGGCCTTAATGCTGCTGTATTTCGTATGGTGAGTGCAAAGAACCGAAGACCCTTTTTACTGGAAACGAGGCATTCCATCTCAGTCCTCACGGGTGGCAACGCATCTGCATTTTGATTTTTAATGGAGGATAGATGCAGATGTCTATGGGCCGCAGCAACCACTTACCATCAGGTGGACTGTGTGCTCGTTTGTCACCCTATTCTATATAAAAAGGACATATTCCCTAAAATGACGATGATGATGCATGGCAGCCATTGTTCTCCTTGATCATTTTAAAGGAAAGTAAATAACCTGCCGAAAGATGCCGCCGCAATTTATTCTAAGAGCAGCTGGTTTATGCTCAGTTAGAGAGAAAATAAATTATTATAGGGTATTGGTAGTGATTAAACTGTCAAATGAAGTTTTGAACAAATAAAACAAATACCTGGTTCGTAATTATTTTTACTTACGCAAATACTACTATAAAGCAATTTAATTTACGGAACTTATCGCGTTTATTTTTAGCAGAATCCCTAAATATTAGTTTTTTTTATGTTTGCGCAAGATGACATTTTGATTAAACCCGTATTTAATTAGTTCTATTCAAAACCAAGTTTTTAACGTCTTTTACATTCTGCCAGCAATGTATGATTAAAATTTGGGGCTTCTTTCTTATCTTCTGAATTGGTTTTAAAGACTAAAACAATGTCTATTAATAAAATAACATTTCGCATTTATTTATAAGAAGTTGTTTTATGTATATAAAATGAATATTTAATCAGCAAAATGATCTTCCAATTAGTAAACAGTCTTTCCGCATAACATCTATAACGCACTACACTAGTTGTGAAAGGTGGCGTAACGGAGAATCGCCGTAGGTGTCTCTAATTCCTCGAAATGGTCCCGCATAATTACATAAATTTTGTACAATCTGTATTTCTTTTATTTAATACATTTTGAATATAGCATATAGTATAGTTTTAGTAAATTTAATGAATTTTTAATGACAATATTAAACCTTTACTTTACTATAAATACCTAATGTTCGAAATGAATGTATTTTAACTTTATGCTTATTAACAAATTTTATTTGATCAAACTATTACTTTGAAGATATTTTTAGATGACTATATATAGAAATTAATTATTATTTATTATTAATAATAATTCGTCATCACACGTCGTAAGAGATGACAGAGGGAAACTGAAGTAAAAGTTGGGCAGTAGCTTCTCTCTGATAACTATTCAAAACACTGCCGTTACTATTCCGCAAGATAGGTAACTTAGACAAATGAAGTGATCTATGGCAGAGGTCTTGTTCGGTAGCGGACTTTTGGTGGGCTGTTATAAATGTAAGAATTAATGAAAAATAAAGCACAACGCTGGGCAGACGGGCATTTGATAGCTCC
>CAJQZP010001646.1:0-68485 GCA_907164705.1 Parnassius apollo | reverse complement strand
CCGTCACAATAAGTGTTCCCACTTATGAGTTTAAAGGTGGGTATCCATTATGTTCGCGCTCCAGCAACTGCTCCCGGTAGTGGGTACTGTTGTTTCCATCCAAGTTCAAAATGATTTTCCTAGAAACTCCTTATAAAGTTATACTTTTCACATTTTTTTCATATTTTCTAAACTTATGGTTCAAAAGTTAGAGGGGGAGGGGACACATTGTTTTTTACTTTTGGAGCGATTATTTCCGAAATTATTGAAATTATCAAAAAATGATTTTAGTAAACCCCTATTCATTTTTAAATACCTTTCCAACAATATATCACACGTTAGGGTTGAAATTAAAAAAAAATCACTTCCCACTTTACATATAGGGGGGCTACCCTAATAAAACATTTTTTCCAATTTTTATTTTATCACTTTGTGCGCGTGATTGATACACATATTGGTACCAAATTTCAGCTTTCTGGTGCTAACGGTCACAGAGATTAAGCGAGGACGGACAGACGGACAGACAGACATGGCGAAACTAAAGGGTTCCTAGTTCACTACGGAACCCTAAAAATAAACAAATAAATGTAGTGATGAAAATATAAAAAAAAGTAAGAGCAAACACGTTTATAGATACATTTGTATAACTGGGCATGTGGTTTTCTAATTTCTGACAATGTTCATTCTAGGTGGTATAATTGCTTTCTTTCCTACGATTCCTCCCTTTGTGCCGTTAAACAGCATTACTTATATAATAGCGTGCGGGATGTAGCGGGCCGGTATACACATTATTGAGCATTATGTCTTAGTAGCGAGATACCGTATCTGTAAACTTATTTCCTTTAAGTTCGTTGCATGTGTCTATTGGCAGCAATAGCCATTTACCATCAGATGGATTGTAAAACCATTTGTCACTTCAATTTTATAATAAAAAAATAAAATTTTATTAAATTATACAAAACTCATTGCTCTGTTCTGGTGTGATGTTCTGGGTTAAAAAACAAACACGGTTTCAGACTGCAAGACATTTTATCTTAGCCTTCGAGGGTAACAAAGCATGTGTGGTCTTTTTTGCTTAAAGGCTGAGTAATTGCAGGTGTCAATGGGATGGCAAAGCTAATTGAAATAAAATGGACTGTTAACTCATGTGTTGTTCCAATAAAACTAATTTTTTTTAATTATGAGAATAATAAAAAAATATTTCATTCATCATATACTATCAAAATCCACTGACGAATAAAGTCCTCCCCTAAAAAGGGATGTTTATCGTAGCTAGCACAATTTGCAGGCGGGTTATCAGCCGCAGTTTTTATTATTTAGTATTTTTTGGGAATCTAACTTACGACTTCCTGGAGACGATATGGGCTAGTAGATTCACATGCACCTGCACTAATGTAAATAATTTATAAATGAAATTTGTGAAAGGTGTAGTGGGCTAGTTAGTTACTAACAATATGAAGTAAAATAAAATCAATAACGTATGAAATAAAAACAACTTAAAAATCAATCTATTAATAGGCATTGCGTTTCTTTTTTTAAGGTAATAAAAGGTTACTAAACACTCGGCACAACGACCAGTACCGCCTTTGACATCAAAAGACACAGACGCTTTAGTACTAGACGAAAATAGAGAAATGTAAGTGAAAAAACAGATAGTTGAGGGACCTGCAAAGTTTATAAAGTCCCTTTTGTATTTAAAAACTAAAGTTGAAAACTTTAGTCTACCACACTAACACTAAAATTCTTAGTCTCGATACTTTTTTTGAGTAACTTGCTGGAATGTTAGCAAGCTTATTATTTTACATGTAAAAGCATCAATCAAGACAATTATTTTAAAAAAGTGAAAGATAACTACTACAAAAAAGATATGAATTTTTGAAGCCCCATCGGCAGAAAACCCTAAAAAATACAAAAAAAATTGTAACTCGAAAACTACAAAAATTCGGATATAATTCGTGGCATATCCCCTGGGCGTGAAGAATAAAATTTTTTATTTTGGACTATTTGGACCATTCTGTATAACCCGCCGAGCCAGTAATTTTGTGTTACCTGCCATAAGAACAAACTCTGGTAAAATAACATAGCATTTGGCTAGCACAGTAATACAATCAACTTGCAAAACATGTGAAAGAAGCGACTTCGATTAATATTTTTTTGAAGAATATTATTTGAGTACATTTATATTGATGGAACTATACATTAAAATTAACTTTGGTCACCGTCTTAAAGTTTGAAATTAACACAATGAACTCACTTCCTGGTTGACGATCGACCGACGTATTTTTTACTACCCGAACGCACTTGAATTATACAGTATCATAATTTTAATACCGATATTATTGTTATCATGTAAGTGACAATTGTCTTAATTAAAAATAAAGTTCTTTAAACCGAAGTAGGTCAGTTGGTGACCATGAGCTGTAGTACCAGTAACTGTTATGTGGACTGTAAGTTCAAACCACATAAACTTAGGCAGGGTTAGGTTGCACTGAAGAGCGTTCGGCGCGGCGGAATGTTTATCATAAAAGGTCTTGCTCACGCACGCACACACACGCGCACGCTTAGAGGTTTATGCTTATCAATATATAATATTTCTCACCTTTAGAGCCAATAGCTGCAGCGAGTTGCATGTCGGCCGCAGTCGGCATTTCAGGTGTTGTGCTAATGGGCCCTAATGAGAGAAACACATGTTTATAAAATAAATATATTGTAAAGTAGGTATAATGTTGGTTATCCTGTGTTGGATTCCTTTTTTTGTGATTTTATAAAGGTTATTACTTATATACTCCGGCCGCTGAGTTATTACCGATTTGACACATGACGAATTGACAATACTAATGAAGTGACTGAACCAGTAACCCTAATATCATTTGGGAACAGTTTGTTTTTAAATATTCTAGTATAGTGAATTACATTAGCTGCAGCCGCAGGACTTAAAAAAACAATTCTTAAAATATAAATTTATTAAAGAAAGATTACAATACTTTTATAACTAAAACTAAAATGATTAACTTGGTCGAAGTGTGACCTAAGAATGGCGAAATCCGATGCTAACTTGCAACGGGCGTCGGATTGTCGGCGCCTGCTGACTCGGCGCCTCGTGACACGCAGCTCCGTCGTGTGCACCTTTAAGTAGGTTACATGCTAGGCGATTTTAGTGTAGTGAAACTACGTAATTCCTCCCCCCACAGATCAGCGACTATTTTCCCACTTTGAGGGAAAATGTTGCTGGGTATGCTTTTGCGTTTTTGGGATCTTCATAGGAATGCTTTCCAGGTGCTGGCGGCTGGGTGCTTTGCTGTTGCAGCTTACTGCATCTCCACAGATTGTAACGTCGACAGGTTATTACAGTTGCTGTTATAATAAGCGAGCCAATTATCAGTACATACATGGGAATAGTAGTGTGGTATAGAGTGTTGCTAGCTATGGTGTCTTGTACCATTATCGGCTCTCTCATGGCTTGATTGTAGACTTCATGTAGTTTTCTCAGGTCGATGGATTGCAGCGAGATTCGGTGTTGAGATGTGGTTTCCTCTTTGAAGTTGCGTGGGACATCGGTAATTATTAGTGGCTGTCCGGATACTTGGTTATCCTCGTTGACTATTGTAAATTCTGACGTCATCATTGCGCAATTTAAGGGTATTGTTACCAAATAGCTTCCGCGAAGCTGCTTGTATTCTTCTCTTCCGCATCGTAGATGGATTTTTGTGGTGCGAGGGAACGTGACAACATAGTTTCCAGCGTCCAGATGCTCCATGGCTTCCTTTTCCAGTGTTAAAGTGGTCAAGTTGCAGTCATCTCCTAGGGCGTGGTTTGTGACGAGTTCTCGTGTGCAGTCATGATGATTCTTGACTCTATTTATGGTATCGTCTTCACAGAGGTACTGGTGGTCTACCTTCGGGCATTCAACCTCCATATACGCATACGCTTCCCTGTTGGTTGCTAGGAAAGGAAGGGGTGGAATAAGGATCTCGTTATACCTATTCGGGGCTATTGAAAGTTTATACAGATCGAATATGTTCGCACTAACTATGGGAACTTTAAAAACTATAACTATCTGTTTTTCGACGTAATATGAACCTGGTTTTATAATACTATAATAGTCGCGTAAGTCTAAATTTAATATTCTATCGTCCCCATATATCATTCTTACTCTTTCTATCATTACCCTTAAAGTATCGATATCTATCATTGAATGATGTGTGCTTAAGGCGCGCACAAGAGCTAGCATGTTTTCTATTCTAACTAATTCTCCCAACAAATCATCGACGTTTTCCGTTATGATGGTCAAGAGCTGAGCGAAATGAGCATATTTTATTAAACTATTTTCTTTATAAGCAGTGCTATTCAACAAAAGTTCTAACGTAGCATTAATTGATTGCTGATTACTAACTAACTGATCTATGATGCCATTATGTTGCGTCATCCATTCCTTGCTGAGGCTTATGTGCGAGTTAAGCTCCGATATAATTTTAACTTGGTTATTTTCGAGATTTTTTATTGCGTTATCAAATTTGATAGCATCCTGATAATCTAAATTTCCGGTTAAACTTTTAATAGCAGATCCTAAGCCATTAATCAGACCTCTCTTCGCTCGACTAGGTTCGAGTCCTTTTAAATGATTTAAAACTCTATTAATTTTATGAGATAAATAATTGATTTGAAGAGAATATAGGGAAAACGTATCATTATTTAATCTTAATTCAAAGTGCTTAATTAAAACTGCTGTCTCACTGCAATAGTTTTCTCTTCTATATTGTTGATGCGAATATACTGTAAAAAGCTATGATAATGTGACACTAGACGAGTTCGACCTAATTTATAAGGGAGGAGGCCAGGACCATCGCTAAGACTTTCAAGTATTATCTTCTGTGTTTGAGCGAGATGCGCCATCATCACCAGCGGGATTCTGTAACAATTTAGCGCTATTAGGGACTCGCTTAATGCGAGCTTTGGCAACGGGACCACGTTTCCGTGAAGTATAAATATGTATAGGTAGGTTAGCCAGAACAATATCGTTAGTGTATCTGGGTGCTAATTTCTGTCGACTAGCAAGCGGGTTTTTTATGAAAATCTGCTGTTGTGGTTCATACTGAATTTCGGGTTCTCTATCCTTATTTCTATTCTCAATTAAAACTGTGCGATCATGTAAGGTGGACTGATTTATAATTTCGTAAACTAACTTCATTTGTTCTCTATGATTTTGAGTGTACTGTTGGAGTAGATACTGGGTAAGGTCTACACCTACTGGGTCTCTGGGGTCAAAGTGACCTGTTATTATATCGAAGGGCCTGCATTTCGTGAAACTGTTCACCGAACTATTGTAAGCGATAATCGCGTATGGTACTAGGTTTACAGCTGGCTCATCTTTACGCTGAAGCTTTAGTAATCTAAGATGTTCGAGAAGGGTTGAATGGAAACGTTCTACATTTCCATTGTCGTTTGGTGAATGGGGAAGTATTTTATGATGGTTAATATTGTGCATTTTTAAAAATTCGGAAAATAGTTGGTTAGTGAATTCAGTGCCGTTATCAGTTACTATCGTTAAAGGTAAACCGTGGTGCGTGCAATATTTTAGTAAGGCCCGTAAAACGCTGATGGCTGTACCGTCGTGTAGGTGATAGGCTTGTCCGTACTTGGAGAATACGTCGACGAACGTAATGTATTTTTCACTATCTACCGTGAACAAGTCCATATGAACTATTTCTAGTGGCTTGCTCGGAGGCGGAACAACGTTGAATCTTTGTTGGATAGGATTACGGTCGTATTTACCTTGGCCACACACAATACATTCGTTAATGAATTTTGTTATTTGTTCTTTCATTTTTGGCCAGTAGTATTTTTTCGAAAGAGACAAATAACACTCATTAATGCCTCTATGGTTCGTTTTACCCTCGTGATAATGTTTTATAATTTCTTGTTGCCTAAGATAAGGTTTAACGTTTTCAAGTTCACTTTTGGCAAGCACGAGATTCATTGCGGAGCTTTTAAAGTTATTCTGCATGACAGGTATAATTGAGTAGAGCCCTAACGGTGGGTTGATTAGAAGTCCGGTTTTAATTTTTGGGTTCACAAACTCCTTTATTACGTTTATAATATCGGTTTCTAAATTTGATTCCGTTACTTGCACCGAAATGCGAGTGTGTGTGTCGAAGGGCTTCGAAACCGCGGGTCGTCTTTTTACGTCGCCTACGATAGTGATAACAAATTGGCGATGAAATTTGTTTAGTGGTTCATCGGTTATCGGAACTTCCAATATGGGATTTTCGTGACTCGTATGAATAGTAGCGGTTGTAGAACCGTAACTGCGCTCTGGTTGTTCCGAGGGATTCGCTAGAAGAGAATTAGTCTCTTCGTTATGAATCTCAATGCGACTGAGGGCATCTGCGTTCGTATTTGATTTCCCTTTCTTGTAAATTACAGTGAAGTCGTATTCGCTGAGCTTTAAGCGCCATCGAGTAAGGCGAGTGTTCGGTTCTTTTAAACTCATAATCCACTGTAGAGGTTTGTGGTCGGTAAGTATTTTAAATGTCCTGCCGAATAGGTAGGACCTAAAATATTTAATGGCCCATACTATTGCCAGGAGCTCTTTCTCAATGGTACTGTAATTTTGTTCATCATTGAGTGTCCGCGAAGCATATGAGATGGGTTTATCCGAGCCTGTCGGCCCTTGAGACAAAACAGCACCGATGGCATAGTTCGACGCGTCGGTAGTAAGGATAAATTCCTTACTAAAGTCCGGGTATTTAAGGATTGGATCGTTCGTCAAGAGGGTTTTACACTTCTCAAAACTGTTAACATAATCGGGGTCAAAAGTGATCTTTTTACCCTTTTTTAGGCATTGTGTTAGGGGTTTTGTTATTTTTGCAAAATCAGGGATGAATTTCCGGTAGTATCCTAATAGTCCTAAGAACTGCTTTATTTCTTTAGGGGATTTAGGCATAGGGTATTTTTCTATCGCTGCTATTTTGTCTGGGTTAGGCTTCACGCCCTCGCTGCTAATAATATGGCCTAAATAAGCCGTTTCTAACTTAAGGAACTCTGATTTGTCCATTAGCACTTTGAAATTGGAGTTCCTAAGTCTCTGGAAGACTTGTTCTAAGTTGACCATATGTTCTTGCAGCGAAGTGCTGAATACTATGATATCGTCTAGGTACACCAAACAGATCTGGTTCTGGAGACCTTGGAGGATGTTATCCATCACTCTTTGGAACGTGGAGGGCGAGTTCTTCAGGCCCATGGGCATCTGAAGGAATTCGTAGTGGCCGTGTTCGACATTGAATGCCGTCTTTGGAATGTCAGCGGGGTCCATTTCTACTTGGTGAAAACCACTGGCGAGATCTAGGGTAGTAAAATATTGGCATTTACCCAGTTTGTCCAGAACGTCTGAGATATTCGGGATAGGATATTTGTCATTAATAGTTTTTTCATTAAGTTTACGGAAATCTACCACAAGACGCCATTTCTTTTTCCCCGAGGCGTCTGCCTTTTTTGGGACAATCCAAATCGGTGAGGACCACGCGGACTCGGAGGGACGTATAATGCCTTGAGTTAACATTTTATTTATTTGATCACGTACCTCTTGTCGATGAACAAAAGGATATCGATAGCTCTTTGTGTATATAGGAATTTCATCGGTCGTACGGATGCGGTGTTTTATTTGATTCGTAAATGTTAAGTTTTCACCGTCGATATAGAATATGTCATGATATTTGGCACAGAGAGTCATCAAATTAGCCTTTTCTTATTCGTTAAGGTGGTCAGTGCGAAGTCGCGATAAAACGTCTTTAGCGCGTTCGGTTATAGGCTGGGTGCGCGTGCACTCAACGTTAAACAGCTGTGCGTGAGCGGGACGGTCTAGGGAAAAAACAACGTCATTATCGCTAGTATTCTCGATCTCTAAAATAGCTCTATTTTGGTAAACGCTGGTTATGCATTCGTGAACGACGCAGTTACATAAAATTTGTTCGGGAATATAGACTTCACCATCACTACTGTCAACAGGAATTCTAACTAACTTTGAAGTGTTCGCAGGAATTATATCCTCGTACAGGTTCGCGTTTCGTGAATTATATAACAATATTGGGTTCACTGCAGACCGAGTAGTTAAATGTAATGCTTTTAAATCGATCTTTGCTTCCCACTTAGTTAACAGATCGAGCCCAATTAACCCGTCGAAATGGTTGTGAAATTTATACACGAAAAACTTTATCGGTTCGCTATCGTTAATTTCCGGAAAACAGGGCACGGTGATGGAATAATCATTTCGACTAACAGCGTGAACATTAGTAACTTCGAAAGGATCGTAGTCAAGTTGATAATGGGGGAAAAATCTTTCTACAGCATCCGGACTCAGAAATGATTGATTCGCTCCGGTATCGATGAGAAGGTTCAACGGAGGGTCTAATATCTGAATAAATGGTAGCTGACGCTGGGTCTGCAAATTAATTTCTATCTTGGCTTGTTTGAAGGGGAATCCTCGTGAAAATTTTCCTATTGGTTAGTGGAGGGCTGAGGATCGTTTTCTGTATCATTGACGCTTGGATGATCGTTTGTCGGAACGAACTCGGGACCGTAATTCTCGCGGCTTATATAATCATTATAGCTACTCACGTAAGATGGACATTCGTAGTAATCCGCGTAATAGCTGTTGTAGTCAGGCTCATAGTAATAGTTAGCATAGCCGTCACACTCGTTAAAATTCATTTCACGGCTTTTAAAGTAATTTGTAGGTGGTGGGTTACCGTGCTGGTTCCAATCATGGCCAGTTAATCATCCTGTAGGAGGTAAGGCTTTAGGCGTGAAATGTTGAACACCGCTCATAGGCTTAGGGCCAAAATTCTGAGGCTGTTGATAACGAGGCTGAATACGGAATACGTTACTACGTGGGTTATAATTCGGTGGTGGTGCACTTAACATTTGTTGAGTACGTGTTGGCATGCGGTACTGAGGCTGATGTTGAGGGCCCGCATTGGACTTAAATTGATTTTGTTTAAATGGTTGAGGTTGAGGTGGCATCCACATCGGTCTCTGAGTAGCGGGTGCTAACATCATAGGTGGAGGCTGGAAATTTTGCTTAGATTGAGAAGGCGTTGGAATTTGTATTTGTGCTCTTGGAGGCGGCTGGAAATTTTTAGGGTGTACATCATTATTACGCTGTTGCAAATATAAAATATTTAATTCCTCCTGAACAAATTTCAATGCCTGCTCTATTGTAGAAGGGCGCATACACCTTATTCTAGACCCTAAGGGCTCATGTAAGCCACGAACGAAAGCCTGCATAGTGAGCTTCTTATACAATGTCCGCTTAGATTCAATGGTGGTCGGGATAGTTTCGTGTAACGATATATATGTCATGATGGTACTAAAAAGAGTCTGACAGTGATCGTAAAACTCCTGAGGACTTTTGTGGCCTTGCGAAGCTAAGGAAAGGTCGTTGTACAGCGCAGTTTCGTCTCTTTGATCTGCAAAGTTATTTATAAGAGATTCGCGAATCCCTAGCCAATTATCAGGGATGCCATTAGAATTTATGATTGAAGCCGCAGGTCCGGTGATTTTGTTCAAAATTCCGTTTAGTAGACATAAATTAGATAATTCACTACCGGGTTCAGAGCTCATGTAAGCTAATACAACCTGATCGCATATTTTAATAAATCTAGTGAGAATATTTGGATTACGAGTACCATCGAATTCTGGCACTGGGCGCAAGGCCTTGTATATTACATCGGGATCATGAGACATTTTAGAATTTAGTGAACTTAAATTTAATTCTTCCTCAATATTCCTTAAATTATCTAAATCTATATTTCGGCGAGACTGTCGAAAACCAGCCTCGCTAGGCCCCCTATTCTTTGGGTGAAAAATTTTGGACAATAAGGATAAAACTTAAAGGATAAAAGGAAAGCAACACAAAAAAGAAAGTTTTGCGTACTTACAATATCATTCTGGTTTCCTCCGCGTATCGATTTTCGGATACTCGTCCCCGGTGCTGCTGCCACGTGGTTCGGATACTAGATTAAGGCTTGAGAGCCAAATCAGCGTCTTTCAGCGCCAACCGAAATCTACCGATTTTTGGAGATTTTAACGCCGTGTACTGACTCTAATATCCTACCGACTGCGCCAATTACGTTAGCTGCAGCCGCAGGACTTAAAAAAAAACCAATTCTTAAAATATAAATTTATTAAAGAAAGATTACAATACTTTTATAACTAAAACTAAAATGATTAACTTGGTCGAAGTGTGACCTAAGAATGGCGAAATCCGATGCTAACTTGCAACGGGCGTCGGATTGTCGGCGCCTGCTGACTCGGCGCCTCGTGACACGCGGCTCCGTCGTGTGCACCTTTAAGTAGGTTACATGCTAGGCGATTTTAGTGTAGTGAAACTACGTAATTAAATAATGTAATTAAATAAAATCAAAACAATAATAGTTAAAGACACAGGTTTTTTATTAGGTGGAGTATCCTTGATGGGCGTAGATAATTGGTCGAGGACATATCAAAATAAAACAAATTTGTAAACACTGTTACACATTTTAATGAATAGAGTAGGTACAAGATATTTTAATAAATGACTACCTATCATTTATTAAAACAATTATTCAGACTCTGAACTAGATTCGCCAGAGCTGTCATCGCTATCAGTCACTTGTATGACAATTTCATTTTCTATAATGGTGTCCACTCTTATATCGCGTTCATAATCTTTTGTTATTAGTTTTCGAGTCTTTTCGACGACCTTGACCCAATCTTCTTTCGTTATTTTGCTGCAAGCATCTTTTAATAGACCCATCATTTTATTAGTACTGAATGGCGGAGTCGTATTATTACGAGCTGCGTAACCTGTAATGTAAACATTAAATAACGTTAATTTATTACATTAAATAAACGAAATGTTACACAATTACCTACATGTAAGGGACATGAGATATTTATTTCTAAGTTATGTATCTTTTTACTTATATGCTGAATATTGGATGTTATAATAGTACAAATTATTCATATTCATAACTTATGCGATAAAAAACAATACCTTTGATTTGTGCCCATATTAGCTCAATGGCATTGTACTGGCAGTGATAAGGCAGAATGTGAAGTACCCGATGTCCATGTGCTAGAGCTATCTCATCTACTTCATAACGGACTCTTGATGTTTTATTTTCGCGTACCAACTTTACTAAGTCAGACTTTAGCATTGCGGCAGTAGTTTCAATTCCATTTTGGTGTAGCCATGCTACGAGATCAGCTTTCTTGTCGGCCTGAGTAGGCGATTTATTCACTTGTTTCGAGTGATATGAAGCGTTGTCCATTATTATGATAGAAGGCTCTGGCAGGCTGGGTAATAATTGATTTTCGAACCAATTCGTAAAAGTGTCTGTATCCATCTCCTCGTGGTAATCGGAAGTACTTTTTGACGCGAAAGCCAGCAGTCCATTTTCAAAGAAACCACTTCCAGCAGAACCGGCGTGACAAATTATCAGTCGCGATCCTTTTCCAATTGGAACCTTTGATGTTGATGCTTTTGTTTCGTCAGCCCAAGAGCGTGACACAGTGTGGTTCGCATTTAACCATGTTTCGTCAACAAAAACGACGTTGTCCCAAGACTCGATTTTTCTGGCTTCTCTTAAAAACTCGCTCCTTTTAATTATTAAATCAAATATTTCCATTAATATTTTCCTTTTATTCGTTTTCTTATATTCAAACCCAATTTCGTACAATAGTTTTGACAACGCCGTTTTACCGCCTTTAAACAAGCTAGCTTCTTTTAAAGAGACCAAAAGCAAACGTCTAGTTGGAAACTCGTTCCTAGTATAATAACCATATATGTGGTTTCTTATTGCATCTGCATCAAAAACATCAACACATGTCACGGGCTTTTGTCTTCGTTTTTTCTTAGGAGTGCGTAAAACATTATCTTCACTTCCAGAAGCACCAAATTTTTCTTTATTTATATTATATAGTGTTTTTGCACCAATTCCAAGAGCTTGTGAAACCCGATCTTTCACTTGAGTGACAGGAATCAAAGGGCCGCCATTTTGTGACTCACGCTCAAGGTAATCCTGTAGCTTTAGTACAAGCTCACGACATTGACTATTCAATGTTTTTCCTCGTTTCGGCATTTTCAACAAAATTACCAAACACAAACAAAATTAGTCTAATAAAGCGCAACGATAAACAGGAGAAAGCCGAGTCAAAAAACAACGGTTACACAAGAGAAGATAGTCTGTGCGCACGAGAGTACGGAAGACGACTAAACAGATTAAAATAGCGGTGGTAAGGGTGTTGCCAGAATAGTATCGCCAATTACTTAAAAAAATACACCTATAACATTGCTTAATTAAGGGAGAAAATTATATTTATTAAATGTTGTTTTATATATTATGAATGTTAAAAATTATACATAATCATTTTAATTGTATTTATTTTTAAATCATAGAAAACAGTATTTCTGTCTTTGGATCACACATAAATCTTAAAAATCATAGAGATACTGGCAACACAGTGCAATTAGGAGACGCAAAAAAATGGTAGCATTATAGTCTAGTTGCTCGAAGGAATAAGTAAAATAAAAATATGCAATAAAATAAATATCATTTCTATTCCAATGAATTCGGACCGCATACTATCAAACACATCACTATGAAAACTAGACGCACCATGTAACTTTGTACAAGCGCGCCAAAGAACAAAAAATAAATGTTTTCATATTATTTACAAACTATTTTACGTTTTGAAACAGAGTTTATTGGAAAATTACTTGATTCTGACATTTTGACATAAAGTTTTATATTGAACAGGTATTCTAAATCATTCGGCAAATGTGTCGCTCGTGCAAGGTTATATCGATTAATTTAAGAATAATCTGTCAAATCGGTAATAACTCAGCGGCCGTACTATAATGGTTCATATCAAAGTTGACGTAGCTCTCGGACTAAGCGTTCATTGAAAATATCACGATTCGATCCTGGCCAGCACCAAAAAAAATTTTATTGCAATTAATTTTTTTATTATTATTTTTATTATTTTTCAAAACTTATAATTTTTGAATGATATTGAATGAAGAATTATAATTTTTTAAAGATCTCTTTGCAACGTGTTTGGCGATGAAGGATAACATTATAAATAAATCTCCGTGTCTTAGAAAAACAATATATCAAAGAAATTGTGTAAAGTCCGACAACGGGCGTCAAGGTGGACCATTGCTCCATAATCCTCTCAGAAATATGAACAATGAGACGTACAAAGTCTGTGAAAACATTTATTATCTTTACTTTCGGTGTTTTTATAATTAACACGTTTCATAAATTTCCAGTCTCATGAATCGTAAGAGGATGCTTACAAAGGACTATTTTAATTTTTTGCGTCTAATAAAACGTTATCAGTATTATGAATCGTCTGAAATTAAGGATCAGCGCGAATTATTTCTCAGTTGGAATCACGCTTCTATAGACTGGATGCGGACGCTTTCAAAAAGTGTTTGTGTTTTCCCTTACACACTAATTTCCTAATAGAGACTATTTTTCCTACATAGAATTAAATTTACGGCGCATATAATTATTCACGACAAATGCTGCCGGGAATGTTTCATCTCGCCTACAGTTTAGATATCTGTGTACACGAATCTTCCATTGACAAAAAAGCTTAAATGGCCTTCGCAAATTATTCTGTGAAATTGTTATTTTCGAGTCTTCCGCAAAAAATGTATATTTTCCAGCCTTATCTTTTCACGGATGCACTGTTTAAATGACGTTTGACTTATAAAGCGGTTAAATGGTTTGTTTTAAATAAATGAATAGCTTTCTGTTTAGGACGTCGGATTTTATCTAGCCAGCCTTCTAACAAATTCCATGTCATATTAAAAGAACATAGAATAATGTTATCAAGGTCTCCAAAATTGTTTGCTTTATAAAATCGTATTTAATTGAGTGTATTTCAAGTTTTTTTTTAATAGGAAATGGGTGACAAGCGAGCACACAGTCACAGATTCCTCATATAGATACCATTCTAGATATTTTATACATACTCGTAAAATAACAACACGTGACGAATAAAAATCTTCAAGCCTGTATATCAATGATAAGACAAAAATAAAAGTCTGCTTGCGATTAAGCTCCCATCAAATTTTCTAACCATTTAATTATGTATTCTATTCCTTTCCATAGTAGGATTGTATATATACATATATATATATATATATATATATATATATATATATATATATATATATATATATTAAAAAAATTCTTACCCGCATAGTAAATTGCTTCTTTCCTTACTGCGTATTTTGCTAAAGGTATTCGGAGAGTGCAAACAAACTCCGCAGGTGAAGGAAGGTCAGCGTCGAGCAACGTAAGCGAAGCTACCGCCGAGTATCTGCCGTTCACCAGTTTCAATTCACGAGAAACTCCATCCAGCCTCCTTTCAACAAAACATATAGATGTTTTTAATATGAATATAATACGTAGTATTATGTAAAGTGTGACAGTGCGATGAGTATTTTTACTCTCGGTATGAACTGTCTATGGGTAAACAATTTTAAATTAAAAAAGAACTACAAAACTGAATCGATTTTACTGAA
The DNA here is from genome assembly GCA_907164705.1 of Parnassius apollo. Lineage (NCBI taxonomy): Eukaryota > Metazoa > Arthropoda > Insecta > Lepidoptera > Papilionidae > Parnassius > Parnassius apollo. Next base: position 53,928 of record CAJQZP010001646.1, on the reverse strand, counting down.
AACTTAATTATTTGTTAAGATAAAAAACACACACACACACACACACACACACACATATATGCAATTTTTACAGTAATACCTACCAAAATTTAATACTACAGAAATAAACTTAATCATTCATAATCCTCTGGGCTAAAGCTAGGCTAGAGCAATGCAATGACATGAAACTGCATTTATTTTCCTACGCACTATTTTTATTTGCACGAAACTAACCTTCATGGTCGTAAACCATTTAGGGTTCCAGCTCTAAGAAGTAAAGAGGAAATATTGGACGAAAACTGCAATGGGCTAGAGAACATGTAAACTTGGAACCACATCAATGGTTGTTGGTACTTTTCACCGATGAATCCCGGTGGTTTCTATCCTCTACACGTACTCTGAGGAGAGTTTCTGGTCATACTATCCGGCTTCAACACTCTCAAAAACTTCATTCATACCAATGTGGTACAATTATGGAGTGGTAAGAATTCGTTTTGGTGAAAGAACAGACTTTGTTTTGATTGGACCACGATACCCTGTGCATTACGGTGGCTGAAAAATACCGTAATTAGGTGCTAGAACCAATAGTCTTTCTACATCGAATATGCGTGGGTCAAAATTTCCTGCTTATGCACGACAATGTCGGTTCGGTCTGCTTGCACGAACATGATGTGACGTCCCTAGAATGACCAGCGCAATCTCTAGACTTAATTCCATAGAGAGTGCTTGGGATGTGCTTCACAGAAAAGCTCCGAGTCGTTGAAAGTTTTTACTTTATTTATTTTTTAATTTAAGAATGAAATTTTTATTATGCACAGTTTTCACATTTGCGTTTTTGCTTGTATAAATCTTTATATAAATAAATTGATAGATTAAATTAAAGCGTTCTGTGATAGGTATGTTCATGCCTTAAAAATAATAACATGCTTTTTGGATGTGTTGTTAAAATATCTCTACACCGTTTTGGTGTGTTTATTTTTTCTCTAGGTAAATTTAAGCATACTCTCTCGTTCGCCGCCTTCACAAAATACTTCGATGTATTCCCGAAAAAAACCCGACTCCTAATATATAACTCTCTAGTAAAACCTCACTTACTTTACCTTGTAGAAGTATGAAGTAATGCAGCCAAAACCAATCTTAAACCTCTCCAAGTGCTAAAAAAACCGTATCATAAAAAATTTGTATAACTATGACTTTTTACCACCAACTAAAACAATATATAAATAAACTAAACTGTCGAACGTTGTGATTGGAAATTATCAAAGTAACTCCTTACCTATAAATTGTGGAGTACTACAAGGTTCGATTCTTGGCCCGCTATTGTTTTTAGTGTATGTTAACAATATTTGTGAAGTAGACTTACACGGCCATCTCACTCTGTATGTAGACGATACATGTTTATTCTACTTTGAACAGAATATAAATGACCTTACTACGCTTGCTCAACAAGATCTCAACACACTAAACAGATGGTTCCAGTACAACCTATTAACAATAAATACCGCCAAAACATCTTACGTAATATTTAGTGCAAAAAACAAAAAAATTCAACAACACACAAAATTACACATTAACGGAGAAATATTACGCCAGTCTAATCAAGAAAAATACCATGGGCTAATGCTTGATAAACATCTGTCATGGAAAGGTCATTTATCAATTATAAAAAATAAGCTTTCATCTCTAATAGGTTCTACATACGGCATAGCTGGATGTATACCACCGAAAGCTCGCCCTTTGATCTATAACGCATTGGTTAAACCACACTTAATTTACTTAATAGAGATATGGGGTACAGCAGCCAAAACTTTACTACAAAAGGTACAAGTATTGCAAAATAAATTAATAAAAATTTTATATCATTACGACTTTTTATCTTCGACCAAAACAATATACCATGAGACGAAATTACTAAGCATCAAACAATTATACATCTATAACAGATGTATATTAATATATAAAATCACACACAATATGATCTATTCAAATATAACATTCACCACAAAAGAAGAACACGCTAAAATACTCATCACGCCGCGCAAACCATCTTGTATTACCAAATATTCGCACTAATTATGGAAAATGTCCGTAACATTTGCGGGAGCACGGTTGTATAATAAACTCCCTTCAACTATAAAAGATGCAAGTTCGCTCAATATTTTCAACAAAAAATTATTGGACCACATTAAAAAACAAGACATTATATAACTTGGACCACCGTCTTGTATTATCAAAACTTGAAACATCGCTCTTACGCAGTTAACTTGCAACTTCTATATATCTAATTTAGATCTACCCTAATTTATGTCTACTATTTTATTATATTGTTCTGTGTGATTTATTTTAAATTGTATGAATGTACTCATGTAAGTGACATTAGTCTTAATGAGTAAATAAAGATCTTTAAACCGAACGTTACTCAACTTTATATATATAGCACATGCATACTAATATACAAAATAAAACAAATTAATCCACACACAACTCACGTTTTTAACAAAGAAGCAAACAAACAAATATGTATGTAACATGCCGAGCTTGTCACCTTGTATTGCCGCCTATAAGAACAAACTATGGTAAAGATAATATAACGTTTGAAAGAGCACAGTTACACAACAAACTACTGGATCCGACAGAAAGTTTCTCGGTCTGCGCACACTATAGCGAGTGTAGAGAGGGGCTGCATAGGCAGCTGTCTCACGAATGAGATGATTTGGGTGGGACTCTGAGGCTTTGAAAAATCTCTCAGAGAGTGTTTTGAGGAACTGTTGAATTGTTGGGAGCTCTAAGTCTCAGTGGAGGTCTGCATTACGAATATAATACGACAACAAGATTTCGGCTGACCTGAACTGCCTCCTGGCGGCTCAAGCCGAGCTTACTTAACACATCCCTTAATCTGCGTTAGTTAGGCACACTTCTAAGCGGGCTTTTCGCCGCTTGCGCCCTCCTTTCTGCCAAGGAGGGTCGTCGGTCCGTTTACGGCTTAAAGATCTCTCGTCAGATCAGTAAGCCAATCCCTAACGGTGCAGTTTATTGGGTGAAAGTCTCCACATAACCACGCAGCCGGCTGCGTGGTATGCTATGAGCATTCTCCACCTCCCTCCCCCCGTTACCGGAGGATTGCCCTTAATTGCTTCGGGCGCAAAAAAACAAACTACTATACCTAAATTTGTAAAGGAGGCGAAATCTTTGAATGCTTTTAAACAGAAGTTACTTGCCTACCTATATTCACAACAGCTAAATACCTAACCTAAACCGTTATTAAATAAAAGTTAAAAAACAATGGCTGCGTTTGGCAGAAAAAAGCGCTAGGAAGCGCTTGTAAACAAAATGGCGATTATAAGCGGTAAGCACTGTCAAATCGTAAGTAGCTATTTTCCTCTAGGACACGAAGTTAGCTTTAACCGGGGAATCTAACCTAATTTAAATATATGTTTGTACAGTATTCTAATTAAAAACTTACCAATCATGAATTTTTAATAACATGTATAATAATATGTTTATTCATGTCGTTATATTACTTGAAATTAATATTACACACAGCAACTTATAAATTCTACTTCAAAACAAACAAAGTAAATAAGCAAAATGGCGGATTGTGTCAGCGCTACTGAAGTTAGCAAACGTGTCCTGGCCGAAAACTGTTTAGTTTCACCATTTTGCTTATAAGCGCTTCCTAGCGCTTTTTTCTGCCAAACGCAGCCATTATTTAACATGGACTATCACCTTATAATTTGAATAAGTAACAAAGATATTCGCTCCTTTAAAGCGACATCCAACAAAGTTTTATTTATACCCGTACTAAAAATTGTTATTACTAAGTTTATATAGTTATTTTTCCCATGTAAGTGACGATTGTCTTATTGAGAAATAAAGATCTTTAAACCGAAACCGAAGCATGCTCTCTAACAATTAATCGATGCACTTTATAAACCCTACATAAAACCACCATTGGTCATAACGCTACAACAATGTAAGTATATTTATTAGGGACGGGGTCCAAACCAAATAAGTCACATTGTTCTTTATAACAAATGTTTCGTTTACAAAATGTTTCGCCTTCCCAAAGAATACCTCAGAATGCCTTTTATTCTAGTATTATTTACATATTGCAACACTAATAACAGACAACCAAAACACACACAAACAACACATAACAGTATTATTTTTTTAACTTAGGTAAAAGCGTTATTGACAATGACAGAGCTTTATCAAGAGTTTCGTTTTCGAATTTATTATATTAGACATACCAGTTGAGATACAACATTGAGTAGAGGTCAGTTTGTACAGTCTAGCAGCGCGATCACCTATCCGTATGACAAGTGTTGCATTTTTTGCCAAATATTCCCTAAAATAAAATAGACAATGTCCTACAGTATTACCGGGCTGCTAGCGATGTTGTGTTATTTAAAAAAAAATCTTATTTTGTGATTTTGTATTTTTTCCGCTTGTATTTTGCATGAGTGTAGCGTTATAGGCCGATTGGATGGCAATAAGGTGCGATTTCCTTTTAAGTCAATTGCTATGTAGAGTACACGTCTTTGATTTTATACGACCTCGACACGCTAGAAGTAATTAATTCCATACCTTTTAATTACAGGCATATTTATTGTAGTTTAGTTTCTTTTTTGATAAAAGTACATTTCGAACGAACGAATCCATATTTTTAAAGAACTAATTATTTGCCTGTATCTACTAGAAATAATTTATTGGTTTAAAAACAACCTAAATGGTTTGTTAGTTCCCAGAACAGCGTTAAAAGTGTACGTATGTACAACTACTTAAAAATGATAAAATACTTTTGAAATATTAATACTCTTAATATGTTGGCCGAGATGATGTTTTTATGTTCAAACTACACTACAAAAGAATAAAAAGTTAGTACCGTACCTCTCTGGTGTGGCTAGCGTGAGGTTTGGTTCAGGAAACACTCCGTCCGCAGCACATATGACGTTCACAGTATCATCGTGAGTCTTGTTCAGGATCAGGCAGAAGTTCGTCTCCGGTACTGAAACATGATACTTCTAAGGACATTTTGTAAGATGGCAGGTGAAGGTTACTAAACACTAAATAATGAGGCGCGTGCTAAGGTGGAGAACTTCTCTCGCGCACTATTAAGTCTCTTGAAGCATTTTTTCTTCGTTTTATACCCGCTCTTTGATGAAAATTATTTTTGTAGTTTACAGTTTTGTTCTTTTTATCACATTAGGTAACATTTTAGGATCACTACTAGACATTTCTCCTTTAAAAAATGAATTAGCTGGCAAAAATACACAAAAGTTTTCAAATTCATCAATTGTTATTGAATATCTTTTTTTAGAATAAGGGTGACAAGCGGGCACACAGTCCACCTGATGTTAAGTGGATTCTGTGGCTCATAGACATCTACATGTATCCCTGAATAAGATTCCAAATGCAGATTATTATCACCCCTGAGGACTAAAATAGAATGCCTCGTATCCAGTAAAAAGGCAGCAGCATAGTGCTGCTACTTCACGCCGGTAATCCGTGAGAGTGTGGTCCTTCCTTGGTCGTGCTAACCCATTCATGCTTCGAGTATAATATAGATGCAGCGTGGCTATACCACGTATAAATAAGACTAGTGCCGCGGCGTATAAAGGTACATCATTATCCCGTATATCCTAACGTGTGTCGCACAAGGCGACATATGGAAACAAAAACAAGAGATGAGCTACGGTATCTTCCAAATCAGAAGTGAAAATTAAAAACCGCGGCCCTGATGGGCCCGGGTTTGAATCCCGCGGGATAAATGTTTGTATTGCTTATAAATAATTGTTTTGGTTCTGGATGTTCGATTGTCCTTGTGCAATTTATGTATGTAAACTGCCTTTGTGACACAGAAAAAATCCTAGCACAAGCTTACTGGGGTAACATTTAAAAAAAATCATAGATTCACATTCTGCTGAACTAAATCGTTAGACAGGTCAGCACAACAACAAGTGGAATGCCACACAATAAAGTCAGAGGAATCATATCAACGAACTATTTAAATAGCTTGTACAGGTTGTTTAGTTTAGCTTACCTATGCTTACATGTTGTAAACACACACAGCAATTTCGTATATTCTAGGCGTATGTGTTATCATTATCTAAACATAATTAAACTGCCATATCCTAGAAACTCAAGTCTCAACTATTTACGTAATATTATGTTGAGCCTTTCAATTGATTATCGTCATAAAACATTCATTTTAGATTATTAATTTAATTAAGGCAGTCTTAGTTGACATATGCTTTATTACAATTGTATATATTACTTGAGAAAAATTGGTTTGTTGTTTATTGTAGCCTGAAAAAATCTGGATCCTATAAAGTCCTTAATATTGAACCGGACCGCTTTAGCGACATAAATAGGTAAGAGGGTCCAGACAGGCTACTAGGCAGAAAAATAACCGTTTCTAGAAATAAATAACCTTGACGTTTTGTTCCTAGTCATTAGGAATTTGTATAATATATAATTCATATTATGCATATTATATACTGTAAAAACTGCTCATAATGTATGAATGTACAAAATATAATGATTTTTTATAAATGTATACTGATCTGTGATCACTAATTCAATATCATCCCCTTTAAATTATTAATTTCAAAATAGTTCTCCACAGGACGGTCTTTTGACACAAACAGGCTAATTGACAACCGCACGGACACCCGTTTCCGTTCACATCGGAAATCTCTTTGATGTTCCTCTTCGGATAGTTTGGTGGTATATGCGGAGGTCTTCTCCGTCTTTGGAGTAATAAATACATACATATGTTTTCATATTAGAACTAAACAATGAGTACAATTTAAAAAATATCTAACGAATAAAACATCTGGTTGATTAACTATCGAATAATTTTTATTATATATTATAATTTTATACGTGGTAGGGACACGCTGCAGCTATATAATGGTTGTAGCACAATTGGTTTGGCTCGATTGGGGAAGGACCATGCTCTCACAGAATACCAGCGTAAAATAGCAGCTTAATACTACTGTGTTTCGTAAAGTGAGTGTAGAGATCCGGAGACCTTTTTTTACTGGAAACGAGCTACTCCATCTAAGACCATCGAAGAAGAAGGAGTGACAACGCATATGCGTTTTGATTCTTAATCGAAGATAAATGAAGATGTCTATGGGCCACAGCAACCATTTACCATCAGGTGGAAAGTGTACTTGCTTGTCGTCCTTATTTTATACAAAAAATGTGATTTATCTCATGAATAGCTATCCAACCGATTTATTGAACTATGTCAGCGCATACGTTAGAAGAGCATAACCTATTTTTATTTGTTGTAAAGCAAAAACTTTATTATCAAATATCAAGTGTTAGTTTATGTCCGAGCTTGTGTTTTCCTGGTTATTGTTCGTGTGGTTTGTTTTAAGTCTCGTCTTATTTTGTTTGTATTTCCATATGTTGCAATTGAAATTGCAAAGAAAATAAAGCGTTTTGTGATTCTTAATACTCCTGAGATTCAAACCAATATCTATTCGGAGCACCGTCATTTGCTGTAACTATAAACGATAAAAAAAACTTATTTTAATATGTTATCTTTAATTTTGTCCCTCATCATGGAAATGAAAGGTTACGAAGTCCTTCTGAAATCCTGACAAGTGGATCAATTTTTAATCCCACATGCCAAAATGATACGATCATAATCTGAATATTTTTATTATTCTATCAGGTAAATTTATTAATTCATTTATCAGAATTTGAGGGCCCCGTGGTGTAGTTGTTTAGCAAAAAGTTCCAGTCTGCAGGTTTGACCTTGTGCAATTGTTAATATGTAAATTGCTTCCACGATACAGAAGAAAATCCCAGTTTAGGGTCACAATTTCAAAAAAAAAAGACAACTAAAAGAATGAACTAAAAATATGTGAACTGTATTTTATAAATATCCACCTGTGTTTTAAGTTAACCTCTACTTCATATTTAGTGAATTTATTTTTCCGTAATTCAAGAATACTTATTATATACACTGTGTAGAAAAAAATAGTTACGACCCAATAGGTCCCTCCGTTGAGCACAAGTTTGGTCAGCGTGGGACGTTGCTTTATAATTGTTTCATTTCTGAGCGAAATAATGAGCAATTTATCTGCCACCCTGCTCCAGTCCATCTGTATTTTCTTTAAGATTAACAAGAAGTTGTTATACTTGATGCATATCAAAGTTTCGTTTTTATATATTTGAAATACAATGTTTATATAATAAAGTAAAATAAATGTACAAATAACATCTACAATGGTAGATATATTGAGAATGTATGGCTTAGAGAAACGCCTTATGTCACAGCTAATTTAGCTGTTTCGTACTCTAAATCTGCTGCTTCTGTTAATCATTTCAAGAAAAAGCTTAAGCTTTATTTGAATGAGTTTTAAAGTGCAGTGCTTGCGGAATTCCACTCGCTATTTGTAACAATGATCCCGCGTGCTTTAGACTTATAAAACGACTTTTTTTTAAATATTTCATGAAATATTATTGCAAAACTTTTCTTTAGTGGACAGCTTAGGAAAGTATTCAGAAGTTATCATCCATCCATTTAAAGTATGAACGTCCACTGCAGAACATACACTCTCCCCACACATTGACAACAAATGTTTCCATATCCGCCACGCTTATCAGATGTGTACGCAAGGGCTGGCACTTTATTTTAAAAGATTTTATTGTTTATAATATTTTATCAAGAAGACGCTGCTGCCTATCTTCTGTTTTATTTTACCTCTGACGACACCCACGGAATGGTATGGGATAGTGAATATTCTTAAGCACTACTACCTACTACTACTTGGTTTGTTCAGAATTATTCTTCTTTGTCAAGTCGTAAAGTACCCATGAAAGGGCCATTGTAGCACGGTTTGCCCTACTGCCGTCTTCGATTGAAGTACTTTACGTGTGGGGTAAGCGAGATGGTTATACATTGTTTAATTTCTGGTCTTTTACGAACAAAGCAAAATGGGGTAATGAATTCTCTTACACTATCACCACACGGGATCTGGGTTTAAAACAGCTATGAATAGGGGTGACCTTAGTTAGGAACTTCATCTCTGTCCTCAGAGGTGATAACGCACCTGTAGCCTCCTTTGTATGAAATTAGTTGCAGATGTCGTGAACATGACATTAAAACATTTAATTTTTATTAGCCATTGAACAGTACAATAGGTCAGAGTTTAATGGCCAAGTATTCAAACGCTACTCAATTTTAAGATGTTGCTAAGTCTCGTGGTATTACGATCACATTCTAAAATTGAGCAGCGTGTATTTGGGCATAAAATACCGAAACTTTAGAACATATTTTTGAAAACAACTTGTAGAATCCAATGCCATGCACTTTTACGGCGAAAGGACGTGAATGCTACTATTACCAAGGGTTCAAATTAAGTTATTACTTTTAAAAACAAACTGAAATTGCAGTTATTAGAATCATTTGACGATAGAAATTGTAACTAAACTTTAATGTTAATTAGATAATCTGTTTTTCTATTAGATTCTAATATTAATCAGCCTATTAAAGTTCACTACCTGTTGAAAAGTGAAGACATCCATCCCGGCTATGTGTCAAGTATCTACTGTCTTTAACTGTCATCCGTTGCGGCGATTCAATTACCGCCATTTTTCGCACTTTATTTAAATACTTTACTTTGGATTATACTTTGCTTTTAGCAATAATGTTATAATCATATATAAATGTAGATGAGAAATACATGTTCATTATATTTTACATTATACCCATACATTTAAAGAAAACACGATATTAAGTAAATTATTTCTCCCGGGCAGTAACTACAAGCAAGTTGCAACATATAAGAAATGACGCCCTTTAGAAAGATACCGTTGAGGACCTACTGAACATAGTCCTCCCCTTAGACTGTCTCTTTAGGGGGATATTTGCCGCAGTCATCACACTTGGTAAGCGGTTTGGCAAACACGTTAAACGATTTATAAAATAATGCGAAAAAACCATGATCAATATTTTCTTAAAGGATAGTTAAAAAAACAGTCATCTCACGGTAGATCACAAGCACCATTATTGGCGGGCTCCTAGTTAAAGCGACATATGTCGCCCCAGTGCCGTTGGTGCAATTTAAAAATACTTTGTATTACAAGCCGTGCCAATTGTCACACGACATTTTTTTTATTTGTTAGAAAGTGGTAAAGCGTAGCGTTTCAATTTGCAATTCCATTGTTCCAATGATTGAATATAAGTGTTAGAGCCACGCTACAGTAACGTTATGATTGTAGCACGAATGGGTCGGCTCTACTGGGTAGAACTACTCTGTCACACGAAATACAAGTTTTACTGGAAAACGAGGCATTCTATCTTAGTTCTCAGGGGTGATAACACATCTGCGTTTTGATCCTTAATAGGGGATGTAATATTATATAGATTTCTATGAGCCCCATCATCCACTTACCATCAGGTGGACTTTGTGCTCGCTTGTCACCTTTATTCTAAAAAAAAAATGTGATTGTATTATGAAATATGAGGCGTCCTGGTACTGAGCTAACGGCTGTAATTGAGCAATTTCATACTAATTAAATGGTCACAAAAATTATCTCATGTTTTTAAAAACATTAAAAAGAAACAGTATCGTTCACGTATTCTTAATTAACGTAAAGAACTGTTTAATTTTTCAACTTTTTTGTTTTATTTTTGTTAAATAAATAAATCCTTTGTTAGTTTTTAAAAAAAATTATTTGAAAATTGTAACTTTATATTCTCAATATGCTTCATTTCGAATCTCCCAATAAATTAAACCTACTAATACAAGAATCGACTTCATACTGCGAACAAGAGCTGTAACCGTTTCGTAGCCAGATGGAATTTGGATGAATGAACAGAATAGTATTCTATATATAATTCAAAGGCGGACAATTTGCTAAATTATACTTCAAACACTTCACCCATATCGGGCCTAATACACGATATCGCTAAACCCTTCTCAAGAAATGTATTATTAGATAACCTCGAGTAACTATTAAATGAAATTTGAGTTGGATTTTCACTTAAATTTCAGTACGATTAATACAGGATCATAACTTACGTTCTACAAAATGTAATTTATGTTCACAGCGCTAAAAGTTTTATGATTTTAACAGTTTCCCTGTCAGCGAAAGAACACAAGAGTTGAACAATCGAAATATTCATTTTATACCAGTATGACTCACGGGACAGTGTAATGGTCAAGTTGCACTCGTGTTCATTAGCCTGTAAGCTCTGCACTCTTTAACTAAACCTTGGCCTTTTCAGTAGACAATATTATTGCCAGCAGCCATGATTCATGTTCCGGAACGGAATAGAGATAGAGCCGGTATAAGTAGCTGTAAGGCATTCCATCTCAGTCTACAGAAATGACAATTACAAGGCGTCTGTAGCCCTCTTTATTTGCAGTGAGTTGCAGGTGTCCAGGTGCTGCGGTAGCCACTTCACCAGCCACCATCAGGTTGCTAGATTGTAACTTCGTTTATCACTTGAATTTATTAAAACAAATCTTACTTATATAAAACTAGATTTTACGGATTTTAGCGCGTATATTAACTTATTTATATTTTCGACGCTTCTAGTACTTTATATCACCCATGATCACTCGGGGGGACTACTATGGGTATTATTAAGTATTCGAAACGTCTCAAATATAAAATAAGATAATATACGCGACGAAATCCGGAAAATCTAATTTTATTTAATTCATCACAATCATAAATAAATTTAAATTCTTTATTAAAACAAAACGTACTTATGACGTAGCTCTTCATCAACGGGTCTGAGTATTTTACATAATGATTAAATGAGAAATGCCTCACAATAGTCCACTGCCACATAATAGTGATGGATCTGCTTCCACAATAGCCTTCAATTCTTAATTTTCAACTTTGGTCTCCGGCCGTCCACGGGATTGGTTCTGAAGGTCGAAATTTCCAGAAAGAAAACGTACCGTGCGTTCTTTTGCGACCCTATTGCCGTACACAACATTAATTCTTCGAGCTTCGCGCTGCAGCACTGGGCCACGGTAGAACTCGTAATCGTAAAGATACGATATTTTATGTTTTCCATTGTGCGGTAATAAGCAACGCCAAAGAAAAAAATAATGAGGAAAAAATAAATAAATGACTGTTCACCAAACTCAAATGTACCAGCTAAATGAATTTATAAATTTGAATTTGGAATTCTTAACCAAATAGGAGATATTTCAGATCGAAATGGTCAGTACGAAAAAATGCTAATTTCATATGTAAGGACCCAATATTAAGTCAAATACGTCATACATTAAATTAAGCCGTATAATACAAACATAATTTGATAAAATAGTGCAAAAACGCGCGTTACTCATACAAAATATACTTCAACACGAAAACTTTTATAAGACACCTTAATATATGTTCCTACTAAATAAAACTAGTTTCAATAGTTTGAATAGAACAAAATTACTCATATTAATCTGGAGGAAGCCGGGGCTGACTATAAGATCGGGAAGTCGAACACCCCGTCCCCCTCCCCCCACGTGACCATGGGTGCTGTAAAGTTTTCAAAACGTCAGGAATATAAAACAAGTTAATATACGCGATAAAATCCGTAAAAATAACTTTTATTTAAATGTGCAGTGTTCGCATAAATATAAGAAATCATTAAGTTCAATAGTTATACATTTTATTTTTAACGCAAATAGCTACATCATCTGTCTGGTTTTGTTCAAATATTTGAAATATTATAACGAGCTTAACAAAGTTACTTACCAAAAACAATCATTTGCTTAGTTCTTGAATCCTCGTCCATGAATGTTGAAACGACACACGTGTAATCACCAGATATGTCGGTGTTGGGCTTCATTATGCGGAGTGCTCTGTGCATTTTTAATGGATCGCTTGATGCTCTGTAGGCTAAGTCAACACGTCCTCTCAATATCCCCATGTCCTGTGGCTTTTGCGACACGATCCATTGGTAGACAGGTCTAGCTTTGTTTCTGAAAAACCATTTCACTACCAGTCCCGATGTGTTGTTACCGTAAGCATAGTCACAGTCTAGAATCACAGCGTCTTGCACACCGTACTGTATTATTTCTGGCACAACTATTTTCACTATTTTAACTGCGTTCAATTCTGAAACAAAGAAATAAAATTGAGTGTAATTTACATACTAATATGATAAGTAATAAAATACATTTGATTTGTAGTTTCAAATAGCATATTGTAAGGGAAATACATATCTAAATATTAAAGTTACTCTTTTTTAATTTTTTTATAGAAGACCGGGCAAAAGAGTATGCGGCTCATCTGATGGTAAGTGACTACCGCCGCCCATGAACAACCACAACACCAGAGGAATTGCAGATGCGTTCCCGGCCTTCTAGAAAGGAGTAAGGTTTTTTCTTGAAGGTCCCTAAGTCATATATCGGTCCGTAAAACTCGCCGGTGGTAAACAATTCCGCAGAGAAGTTGTACGAGGAAAAAAACTCCTAGTAAAACGTACAGTAGTGGACCGACAAGCATCCAGATGGTGAGGATGATATCGAGAATTTTGACGCGATGAGCGTTCGTGAAATTTGGCGGCTGGAACTAATCCGCACAATTCCTCAGAACACTCCCACAACACAAAGCAATGCAAAGAAAACACAAAGGGATGTAATCTGATCGTTACCGAACATTTTTCATGAAACCGAAGTAACAAAAGCTTACAGTCCACCTGAGGATAAGTGGCTAATGCAGCCCTGTTAAAATATAGATGCGTTGTTACCTCTGATAACTAAGATAGTGTAATATATAACATTGTTTTTTTGTTGCCTTATTTGGTTTTTGAAATAATTAAGGTGTAAAGGAGAAATATATTTTTACATTCATTATAGGAAATAACATTGTATCAATTTTTCATTTGTTTTAAAAGTCTAAAAACATTTTAATAAAACAATGTACGCCCGGATGGGATTTAATACTTTCCTTAAATATTGTTTTGGAGGCCACTTCTTTTAATCATTAATTAAGACAGTTTTTACTTACTGAAGTATAAAAATACGTATAATATCGGAAAAAGTGTTATCAGTTTATAAAAAAAAGTACCTAAGTAATATTGCAAACAACAACGGGCCAGTTTGACTGACAGCGAGTTAATGTCGGCATCAATAATGATCGGAAAGTCTAACATTAGCGCAAACAAACAAAAGGAACAAGCTTTTGCGTAATGTAAACAACATAGACAGTACGAAAATTCATCGAAGACATATTCAATCTTGATTTTTATTCTTAAAGTTTTTCTCTCTTAGATAATCCATAACCATTAGCCCACAATACGCAAAGCATTAATATTTATATAATTCTCATTGAAATGTTGTTGAAAGCTTATTTAAATTCATCCTTGGTCCTACATAAAAACGGGCTTGACCTAAAAATTTAAGTCATACTTGAAACTTCATCAATAAACGCATTAAAGTACGAAGTGAAAGTAGATTTTGATAAAGAATTTATAAAGGCCCAGTTCTTATAACATTCATTTAGCACCATCATCATGCAATTTAAAAAAGTCTGGTCATTCGAGGGCAACATAAGCGTTAGACTGCCTGACGGGTCTCGACGTCACATCTTTAGCGCTAATGACCTGGATGCACTACTGCGCGATCTTCATAAAGCTGGGTGCAACGAGGAGCCGGAGCAAGTGAAGGCAGGAACTAGTAGTGTAGTTTCCCGTAGCGAGCAGCCAAGAACCCGACGAGCATTCAGAAATAAGTAAACATTCTCGGGTTAGTGGTAATACTTTGTTTACACTTCGACGGCTTATTAATTACTACTACTGCTGTGTGTACTGTGTACGTCAATGAGCGCTTTTGTATTCGATCCTTTTGTTCTCCGCAACCGGTTACTAGGCTGGTTTGCGACACAAGTAATAGTACAGACTAATCTGAACCTTAAATTTCGTGAAATTACGCTTTAGAGTATTTTTTTTCGTTTAAATTACCACTTCTCGTAGTGATTAACATATGTTTTTTTTTCCTTTTTTTCAATACGTATGATTTTTGTTGTCTCTGCAATTGTAAATAATTAAAATTAGATACTTTCTTGTAGTAAGTATTACTAGTTGTTTTCGTGTAATATTTTAATTTTTCTTTTAGTTTACCGGCGCGTTTGTTTGCAGTGCAAATATCAGTTAATAGGGTTTTTTCTATTTTTTTAGACTATATATATATATATATATATATATATATATATATATATATATACTTTATATAAATAATATATATACATATATCATAAGTATAATCATATGTTATGACAGATTCTGATACCAATGAACTATTTCTCTCTGTTGATTCAGATTCTTCTTTTTTTTCACTAAATGACTCTTTTTCGGAACCTACTACTCTTCGTTATCTGCTTACTCAAAAGTTTCATGGTTTGACTAATAACTTTAACGTTTGTTACATTAACGCTCAGAGCATTCCGCAACATTATAATGAACTTGTTGATACTTTTCATAATCAGTCTATTTCTGCGATACTTGTTTCGGAAAGCTGGTTAAAACCTACCTTACCGTCTACCTCCTTTGGAATACCTGGTTTTGTCCTCTTAAGAAATGATCGTACGGGCAAAAGAGGTGGGGGTGTAGCGGTGTACTTACGTAATGGTATACCCTATAAACAATTATGTGCTTCTTCTTCTGTTTATTCTGGTACAATAGAATACATGTTCTTGGAGATTACCATCAGTGGGACTAAGACTGTTCTCGGTGCAATTTACTGTCCACCAGGAGTTAATTATTTTTGTGACCTTGAATTGGCTCTTTTTTCTATCGGCTCTGATTATCAGCACTTTATTATAATGGGAGACTTCAATACCGATATTCTTTGTAACTCTGCGAGGTCACGTGAATTGTATACAGTTATGAACTCCTTTAATTTGTCAGTTCTTCCTCTCGACCCCACACACCACAATCTTGATACTGCTGATTCTTTAATAGATTTAATAGTGGTCGCTTCTAAAGACCATGTCGTTGGCCATGGTCAACTCTCCGCCCCTGGGTTTTCGAGGCACGATTTACTGTATATTTCTTATAGGATTAAATGCCCTAAGGTCAATCATGTGATGGTGCATCTGCGTAATTTAGCGAGACTTAATGTTGAAGAACTTCAGCAAGATGCTTGTAGTATAGATTGGAGTGATACTTACAGCGTAGAGAGTGTTGACGAAAAAGTAGCTCTTTTTAATTCAAATATACAGAAGTTGTTTGATAAACACGCTCCTCCACATAAAGTCAGACTGAAACGATCTCGTGCGCCGTGGATTACTGAGGATATCCGCAGGGCTATGGCAAAGCGTGATCGAGAATTTAGTAAATATAAGAGTAATCGGTGTACTGTTAACTGGACTCGATTCAAAGCCGCTAGGAATCGGTGTAATCAGATGGTGCGGGCCGCTAAACGCCGTTATATTCATCGAAATATCCTTAACGCTTCTATGGCTGATTCGTGGAAATTTTTAAAATCAATCGGGATAGGTAAACCTGCTTCTAACTTTGATCCTTCAATATTCTCTGTTAATCAACTTAATACATACTTTTCTACTGCACCACAACTGCATTCGTCAATTAAATCTACTACTATTGCCCATGTTAATTCTCTTCCAAAATTTTACAAAAGCTCTTTCAATTTTTCTCCCGTTACTGATGAGGATATAAAAAAAGTCAATTTCTTCCATCAAGTCCGCCGCAGTAGGCTCTGATGATGTGAGCAGAATCATGATCAATCTCATCCTCGATTATGTCTTACCGGTACTTACCCACATAGTAAATTTTTCATTAGATACTGGGGTTTTCCCTTCACTATGGCGAAATGCTTTTGTTCTCCCACTTCCAAAAATAAATAATCCTAGTTCCGTTTCTCACTTTCGTCCTATCTCTATTCTTCCTTTTTTTATCAAAAGTACTTGAAGCTGTTGCTCACAGACAAATTTCTGACTACGTTTTTAAAAATAACTTTTTAAGTAGCTATCAATCAGGTTTCAGGCCAGGACATAGTACAACAACAGCCCTGCTTAAAGTTACGGAAGATTTACGTATAGGTATGGAGGAGTCAAAATTAACTGTGTTAGTTTTAATAGATTTCTCAAACGCTTTTAATGCTGTTGATCATGACATCCTTCTTACAATACTTTCTCACATTGGTTTCTCCTCATCAGCGCGGGAATGGTTCGCATCCTATCTTCAGGGACGTCAGCAGGCTGTTCGCGTGGGTCCAGTTATTACGGACTGGTGCACGCTGGTTGCTGGCGTTCCTCAAGGCGGAATTCTCTCACCTCTTTTTGTTTTCAATTTTTATAAATCTCATTACATCTCACATTCGCTGCACGTACCATCTCTATGCCGATGACTTACAAATATATGCTCAGTCTGATGTTAACGAAATCGAAGATGCGATCACTGAGCTAAACTCTGACCTCACTCGTATCTCTGATTGGTCTAGCAAATTCGGTATTACTGTTAACCCTACCAAGTGCCAGGCAATTATAGTTGGAAGTAGCCGTCGCTTATCTACATTGGATTTTAATTCACTGCCACCTGTAAATTTTAATAATGCTGTCATACCTTATTCAGCTACTGTGAAAAATCTAGGACTTATCATTGACAGCAGTCTGAGTTGGCGGCCGCAAGTCACGGAAGTAAGCAAAAAAGTTATCAATACCTTGCGTTGTCTGTATCGACTCAAGAATTTTCTTCCAGTGAGAACAAAGGTAATGTTGGTTCAAACGCTCGTATTACCAATACTAGATTATGCAGATGTATGCTATGCTGATGCCTCTCAAGAACTTATTAACAAACTGGATCGTCTTCTCAATAATTGTATTCGCTTTATCTTTGGCTTACGTAAATTCGATCACGTCTCTTCATTCCGTTCTCAGCTCAAATGGCTGCCTCTTCCACTTCGTAGATCTTTTAGAATCCTTTCTATGCTATTCTCTATTTTACACGATCCGTTTGTCCCTGCATATCTGAAATGCAAATTTCAGTATCAGGGCGATTCTCATCAACCGATGTCTTCGTTCCGCGGAAAATCTAACTCTTCATGTTCCTTTCTGTCGCACGGGCTTCTCTTACAATTCTTTCACTTCAAATGCAGTAAGACTCTGGAACATGTTACCTAGAAATATAAAAGAAGCAAAAACTAAACCTATCTTTAAACGTTTACTCTGGGAATATTACTTATAGAAGCAGTAGTAGTTTCGGATTATAATAAAAAATTTAAAAACTTCAGAAACTGTTATATTCTCAAGTATGTATAGTATAAAAATATCATATTTATTTATTGTGTATGTATTTATTGTGGGTATTTGTGTATATATATAAAATAATATTGTATGCATGTAAGTAGTAATGTAAATGTATATGTATGTGTATTGTTTATTATCATTATATTATAATTTTGTATTTTTTTCCTTAAACCTTTAATTTTTTTTTTAATTATGAGTTTTGCACCCATCACTAGATTCTCTGCATAAACCAAAGGTAGACTTGTAGAGAATGCCTTTAGGCATTAAGTCCGCCTTTTTGTACATTTCTTTTATGTGTGCAAATAAAGCTTAAATAAATAAATAAAATAAATTTTATCAAGTTCGGAAACAAGTCCCATCTCAATTATCTAGTTAATTGCTACATTTTTTATATCATCACAATAAGTTATTTGTCTACAACAAGAATCTTCAACAACAGAAATCTACAACAACAGAAGTCACACTAAGGTTACTTTAATTTGAATTACGCGTATAACTGAAACATTTATTGTTATACATTGCAAAATTTAATTTGCAATGTATAACAATAAATGTCTCAACTCAAAAGTTTTTATTTATTATTTGTAGTAAATAAAGAATTTTGAGTCGATAGTATTTGCTACTTTTATTTTACGCATAATCACGAAGTCAAAATTATTATACGGCACGTATAATAAATAGCTAATTAAACATTTTTTTTAGAAAAAATGGCACGTTGATACATAAAGGTTTGCCAACCTGTTATAGGGAGAATTAACAATCGCAGTTCTCGTTGGTCTCCGTATGTTGCGATAAATGTTTATTTTACGTCTACCCGTTAATAATATTGTTGTACCGCCATCTAGCCACGATAGCTCAAGAGTTAAGCGCTAGCTGAAAATTCATAGTACGCGAACAAGCCCTAAACCGTTAATTGTAAATTTAAGTGTCGATTTACAAATGTTCTCTGAGAAATAATAAAAAATAATATTTCGAGGAGAGATAGCGTGGCAGACATTTTCTAGCCCTTGAACCCCTCAGAAATAATGAAAAGAGGCCTGTGCCCAGTATCGGGACGTATATTATTGGCTGTACTTTAACTTAATTTATATTTAGCGCCATCTATCGATGATATATTTCTGATATTACCCAAAGTCGCTTTTCACGAGACCTACGGGATGATACGGGTTTGTGTTCTCTTACACCGCCACCACACTGCAATTTTACTTATTAGAAGCATATTTACTCTTTATAATAATTTAAAAAAATACTAATCTATTATTTTTTTAGTTTTGATCAGGTCTTTATTTTAATCTCGTTTTATTACTTTGTATCACATGCACACGCACACAAACAAACTCTCTCTCTCTCACACACACACACGTGTGTGTGTGTGAGAAGAGAGAGAGACACACACACACACACACTCACATGCGCACACAGACTAATAATAGCACCAGATTTCAATAAATATTAAGTACTAGTACATGTACATGAAAAAAGTATTGTAATTACAACCATAGGGCGGAGACCTGGTGGCCTGAAATACAGGCGTAAAGCCTAGCTTAGGCACCAGTCTCCCACAGTATAACATTAAGGTGTAATATTTTAATATTATGTACAATAATTCTTTAATATTGTGGTGAGAAAATAAATCATTTATTATTATTATGGGGTATCTATATAGTTTTCTCATCTGGTTGGGTTCTATAAATATATAATTATAAATGAAAATGAAAAAAATAAATATACATAAATATCAATAACATAAAATAAATATAAAAGTACATAAATAAATAAAAGCCCAACCAGATGGAGGCCCTCGGCAGGGGAGACCAAACAGCCGAGGGTTAGGGGGAAAGGGAAAGAAACCGGCGGACGATGCGGGCGGTATCGAGGAGCACCGCCTTCTGCATTTGAACCTGGAGCGGTCCGCCACGTAGTCCCAGCCGCCTCAGATGACCCGAGAGGCTGACTGGGATTAGCCCGTTTGCAGAGACGACTACAGGAATAATTTCGGTCGGCAGACCACCCCACATGTCGGTCACCTCGTGAGCCAGGTCCAGATATTTTGTTTGCTTGTCTGTTTCGGCTTTCACGAGGTTCTCGTCATACGGAATGGTAATGTCGACCAAAAATATCCTTGACTGTGCCCGGTCCATCAGCACAATATCAGGCTTATTCGCAAGAATAGTCCTGTCTGTGATGATGGCCCGGTCCCAATAGAGCCTGGCGCGATCATTTTCGAGCACGGCTTCCGGCAAGTACTTGTAGTACGGCAATTTCCGGTCCACGAGACCGTATTTCAGAGCGAGCTCCTGGTGTAGAATTCTGGCTACTAGGTTGTGCCTGTGCAAGTACTCAGAGTTAGAAAGCGCCGAACAACCGGAGATAACATGCCTAAGTGACTCACCGGGATGGCGACAAGCTCGACAGATGTCGACGGTGCCATCCTTTAGGATGTATCTCCGATAGTTATTGGTCTTAATAACCTGATCCTGTATTGCACAGACAAAACCCTCGGTTTCCCCGAAGAGATCACCAAAGCGTAGCCAGTGGAGGGAGGCTACTGTGTCTACGAAAGGCTCATGTAGAGCCTTGTAGAACCTCCCGTGGAGCTCCTTCTCCTTCCATACGGTCTCTCGGTCGGAAATGCTCTGCACTGCCGGGTCTTGCCATTGCTCGTTGGCTAAGGATAGAGGGGTAAGTCCTTTATCACAAGAAATGACGTCCATATAGAATGGATCATCCGATCTCGCCAGGAAGTAATCACGGAGGCTGCACACTTCGCGATTATGCATGGTGAGCGCGCTCAAGAAGCCACGACCACCATGCTTCCGCGACAAGTACAACCTCATTACCGACGATCTCGGATGATGCATCCTATGGGACGTCATGGTAGTGCGGACTTTTCTATCCAGGGCGTTAAGTTCAGTCTGAGTCCACCTGAGTATGCCAAAGGTATACATGAGGACAGGCATGACCCAGCCGTTATATGCGTGTGCCTTATTCACACCGGACAAAAAGGCTGTTAAGCACTTTGGTCAAGCGTGCATAAAACACGTCGCAAACTGACTGTTTCATACCAGTCTCATCGATACCGATGTTTTGTGACATACCCAGGTATCGGTATGTTTCAGCCTCGGAAAGGGTCCTTAAGTTGACGGGCATAGATAAGTCTACGCCCTCAGAGTTAGCAACCCTTCCCCTTTCAACATGGAGGACCGCACACTTATCCGTCCCAAGCTCCAGTCCAATGGAATTGCTAAATTCACAAGTGATGTTTAGCAATTCCATAAGATGGGAGCGACTGGAGGCGAATAACTTGAAGTCATCCATATAGAAAAGGTGGGTCACTTTTGTCCCTCCTCTCCGTAGCTGAAATCCTCTCCCGGAGCCCTCCAGTAAGGTACTGAGAGGGTTCAGAGAGAGGCAGAACCAGATTGGACTCAGACAGTGGCCCTGGAAGATACCCCTTCTTATCCTTATGTGGTTCTCCGCAGCCATCATCCGCTCGCCCAGATGACAAAGGATCGTACTCCACTACCCCATACACTGCTCGAGGAAGTCTCTAACTGTACAGTCTATCTTGTACAGCTCGAAGACTCTCTTTAGCCATGTATGGGGCACCGAGTCGAATGCCTTTCTGTAGTCTATCCAGGCGGCGGAGAAGTTCCGACGGTTGCGTTTCACCACTTTGCCAATGACCGCGTCAATGAGGAGTGGTTCCTTGATTCCACGACCACCGCCCCGACATCCATTTTGAGCGCGCGACATCACCTGATTTGAGTCCAGGTGACAAGTGATTCTCGCGCTCAAAATGGATGTTAGTGTCTTGTATATGGTCGGTAGACACGTGATGGGGCGGTATTTGCTCGGGTCTGTGGTACCCTGGTCTTTAGGAACCAAATGAGTGATCCCAGTAGTGAAGAGGCTTGGGAGCGACTTCTGGTTGAGAGCCTCTTGAAACTGTCGGGCAAACACAGCGTGACACACCATGAACCCCTTCAGCCAGTAGTGATGCAGCCCGTCAAGCCCCGGACTTTTCCAGTTCGGGGCCCTACGGACCGCCTCAGCTACGTCATCCGGCGTTATGATGACGGGGTCCATGGGCGTAATACCCGCACACTGACTCGCCACAACTTATAGACCACAGGCCGCGCCAGAATGCTACAGTGTCGGCCTGATTCGGTGCTGGACCCGTTCCACTTACCATTGGTCGCTCCAATGATTCATAGAGCCTCTTCTGATCACTCTGGAAGAGACGATTCTGGTTGAACCGTGTCGACCTCTCGGTATATCGCCGAATCCGTTTTCCCCAGAGCAGCGATTCTCTGCTTCAGATCATTATGCGCTCCGTCATTTTTTGCGTTATATCCGGCTGGGACAAACTGACATTTGTCCCAGCAAACGCCATCCTGACGGTGCGCACAATTCTTGGCCTGTTGTTGCCTGATCTGAAGCATATCAGTCTGCCGATGAGAGCTCTAGCCTTTGCGATACGTTCCTCAATTCTTCTTCTCCATGCTGGGATAGCGCTACTATGGCCAGTAGCGCGTCCAGCCGTGGAAACCTTGGCGCTTACGATACGGCAGACTGCCAGCGCGGCGCCAAAAAGAATTGAGTCCGTCTCGCAAAGGTCCCGGCTGGCTTCCAAATAGGTCACCAGCATTGGGTTCAGAGCCCTCACGACAGCCCGATTCCGCTTGCTTAGGGCTATGCGGGGAAGTCGCGGTCGATTTTCGAGAGGCGTACTGCGCGTTTCCACAATCGCCTCTTCCAATGTACTCCTCATATGCTCTAATTCCAGTTCCTGGGCGACTGTTCCATCATCGTTTGAATCAACCACAACTGGGGTATTCACAGCGGCATCCACGTTTGCGGGTTGCTCTACCATTTGTGGCGCCGCATCCTCAGCCGTAGCATTCTCATCCGACGAGGGAACAGCCTCACGTCGTAGCCGTTCGAGTTCGGCGACATCAAATATATTTGAGCGCAAGATATACCGAACTCGGTCTGCCAGGTTTTGCTCTGTGACGGTTAAAGATGGCTCCAGCTCAGCAAAAAGACGATGCATCCTAGCCCGATACGCCAAACATCCAGTTTCTCCCCCTTTCGCCCCAAAATACGCCCGCAATGCGTTGCTGTTCATCTGGGTTGTCCAACGCATGCGGCGTACTCCACCAGAGGCGGGTGCCAATTGCTGGGCCCGCGAAGACCCTGCCGACACCAAGCCAGCTGGTGGGGATGATGGATGCGAGGGGCTGCTGGGTGGTCGTGCAGCACCTCGCGCTCGGCTGGCGGTTCGCATGCTGCCGCGTCCAGCGCCAGCTCCAGACGCGCCCTGGCGACCTCCAGGCAGCGGCCCTTTGCGCGTTCTTCCGTATTCCATCATCCATAGTGGTGGGCGTCATTTAGCGGGAGACGCCCAGACCCGGCGCCGTTTCATGGTGAGGCCATGTGCACAAGCGGGCCTTTGCACCTTCAATTTTTGCCGAGGCACGGCACTAACACCTCTTGGCAAGGTGCTGACTGACTGCGCTGACGTAGCGGTTTTGTCACATAACCGTTACGTCAGCGGGCGATGGGGTCGTCACTTCTCTACGCCTTTTTATTATTATTGTTATGTGGGGTATCTATATAGTTTTCTCATCTGGTTGGTTGGGTTCTATAAATATATAATTATAAATTAAAATGAAAAGATAAATATACATAAATATCAATAAAATAAAATAAATACAAAAATACATAAATAAATAAAAGCCCTACCAGATGGAAGCCCTCGGCAGGGTGACCAAACGGCCGAGGGTTAGGGGGATAAAAAAACCGGCGAACGATGCGGGCGGTATCGAGGAGCACCGCCTTCTGCATTTGAGCTCGGAGTGGTCCGTCACGGAGTCCCAGTCGCCTCAGATGACCCGAGAGGCTGACTGGGATTAGCCTATTCGCAGAGACGACTACAGGAATAATTTCCGCCGGCATACCACCCTACATGTCGGTCACCTCGTGAGCCAGGTCCAGATATTTTGTTCGTTTATCTGTTTCGGCTTTCACGAGGTTCTCGTCATATGGAATTGTAATGTCGACCAAAAATACCCTTGACTGTGCCTGGTCCATCAGCACAATATCAGGTTTATTCGCAATTATTATTATGTATATAATATAAGGCCTTGTTAAAAATATCTTCGTAAGAATATATTTGTAACAAATACCTGTAAACAGTTTTATAAGTATGTATTTCAAATAAACCCTCATTTACCTTAAATATTTACATAAAAATTTAAATACATTATGGAAAGCAATAATATCATGAATAAACCCTATTGAATTATGACTACTAACATTTTTTCTTTACTTTAATTGTTTCACCTAAATACAATAGAATAATGATTAATTCAGTAAAGTCTGGTATTTTTATTATTGAAAAATCATAAAGGAGCGTTCGCTTGATGTAGATATTGGGAAGACAAATTGCTCCACTCTTGACTATGCGGGATGGAAGTACATTGTGTTTGCTCTGTGTCCTACATTTTGACCTTGAAGCATTTTCAAATATTTTTATAGGATAAGGGTGACAAGACAGCACACTGTCCGTTTGATGGTAAGTGGGCGCTGTAGCCTATTATAGACATCTATATGTATCCTCAATTAAGAATTAAAATGCAGATGCGTTGTTATCCCTAAATACTAAAATAGAATGCCTCGTTTCCAGTAAAAAGGGTGACTGGTTCTCTACACTCACCATATAAAACAACACTAAGCTGCTATTATACGCTGGTATTCTGTGACAGCGTGGTTCACCCCGGTCGAGCCGACCCATTCGTGCTACAACCATAAAATAACTATAGCGCAGCTCTACCACGTAAATATTTTTGCCATTTCAACTTACTGATCCTTTAAGCTATGACAGTTACTGTAAGTTCTACTGCGGACTTACTCATTTCGAAGTCTTTGACACGTATCATTTTTATACTAAATAATTTACTTATAAAAACAAAGCTCTATCGGGAAGCAACAAAATAAGTTATAAAGAATATGTGAAACGCGGTTATTGCCGTCAGCACTAAGCCAAATAACATAACCTACAAAACATTGATTTCAGTGAATAATTTAGTAGTTGCTATTCGTCTACATCCCTCATATAATTCGACGTGAATGAGTGAACGTTATCATAAACTATTTGTCAAACGAAGCCGTTGCATCAATTCTTTTTGTTGAATACATAAAAATATTTCTTTGTACAAAGACCCGCTTGCACTAAATTAAGACAATGAAAATTAAATAAGCCTTATTACAGAGTCCACCAATTTTGAGGAAAATAAATTTCTTTGTATTAACTTTTCAATTGTATTAAATAGATTTTTTTAACTATTCAGTGACCAGTTAACGTGTATAAAAAATAAAGAAAAATTTGTGTTTTCTGTTATTTTATTTTTAACGAAGTTACGAATGATATATATTTTCTTCGATAAGGATGAAGTTGTTGGTTTATGTCGAAGAAAAGAAATTATTTAATTCGTTGAAACTAACATGAATACATGTTATATATAATTTATATTTTATCTATTAAAATTATTAAAAGTTAAAGTTACAACCTATATACGTCCCACTGCTGGGCACATGGCCTCCTCTCATTTCTGAGAGGGTTTTAGGGCAAGAAAGTGTCCGCCGCGCTACCCTAATGCGTGTTGGCAAACTTCACATTTCATCGAAATCTCTTTTTTCTTATTTCTCAGACATGCAGGCTTCCTCACGACATTTGCTTTCACCGCTAAACACGTGGTAAATCAGCATTTAATATTGTAATTAACAATTCCATTTCTGCCGGCGTGGATCTAACTAGGATTGCTCGCGTACTGTGGAATTTGCAGTAAGCGCTAACCATCTGAGCTACAACGGTTCAGTATTTTTTTAAGTTTTGACTATCGAATGAATTCAACCATTGTCGCCGTCTTTACACGCTTTCGGTATGAGATGGGTGAATGTGTGTGAAACGCTCGATTTTTTACTTCGTGGGCTATATATGAAAACCGATTTTAAAGCTCCAAAAATTATTAAATATATTAGGTAATTTTCTTTTACATTTCTGGAGTTTTTTGGAGTTTACTCTTAAGAATCGTTTTATTTAAAGCGCACAGTGTGAAAAAATAGATGGGTAGTAGGATCAAGCGTTAACAAATAGTAAAGCCTTCATGGTTTTCCTCTACGCAACATATTCTTGAAAAAAAAAACTTATTTTAAATCTAGTAGAACACTAGGGACAGTTAGATGTTATGGTACGTATCAAATGGCTTGATGCGATGTTTCAAGATTTGTAACTCATATAACTTCTGACGTATCATGTATCATATTTTAATTTCCACAAACCTATTGTCTCAGTATTTAACAATGACGTTACTATTCACGAAACAAATAATGTAATACTAGACATATATTTATTTCCTTTGTTTATTGTTAAGACAATTTTCAGGAGTAAACTCCAGTAACGCATCGGAGCTCACACACACATTTCTATTAGACAATTGTGCTTTTGACGTCACGTAAATTCTTTTTAATTTTTACTTGCGATTATTGTCTTCTCAAGTTTTTTTTTTTGTGGAAATAGTGCAAGTGTTTATCCACGTCACAAAAATCTCTCTAAAAACTTTCCAAGTTTATCTTATCTAACTGACCATAGCATATGTAAAGTGGTTAGCATTTTTTCTTTTTGTCGTAAGCTCATCTTTGCGTAAAAAGAAGATGACATTACTTATATCTCGTTAACCGAAGGCGTAAACCAACGCGCACATCACCTATCAATCTGACCTCATTCTTTTAACAAATGTCAGAGGCGTGCTCTCAAGGAAATTGGTATCGCCGAACAATGGCATTTATTTTCCGTAGAAAATAGTAATATACAGATATTGCGTCGTCAAATGTTACGACTGATATTATAGTTATTAAACATCCGATCTCCAATTTGCCATTATCGTTCTACATTATGTACACACATATATATATATATATATATATATATATATATATATATATATATATATATATATATATATATAAGCTAGAAAAACTAAGAAGAACTACTTTAAGGTAAAGACACTCAAAACTGTGGGTGTAAAATATAGTGTGGCTAACATAAGGCAATCTATAGAGGGGCTGAGTTCAGCAGTGAACTTTTATGAGCTGTAATGGATGTAAATAATTACAAAAATAACTACCTTGTTGTTTATTATTTCAATGAATGATAAATTGATCAATCTTAATATATATTAGAGCTAAATTGATAACCTTCGAAAATTCAGTCTTGAAACTTAAACCTTTAATAATAAAAGTCCTTATTTTGAAATTTACCATACTATTATATATACACACTCGTTGATTGCCGCTTAGAGTGAAAAAAGAGTGGAAAAAAATCTAGGTAAGATATTTTCCAAGATGATAAAAATGCTTCGTGGTATTCATTCAGGCCTGGTGCGGGCGATTTCAGTAGTTAAAGTTATGACAATTTATAGTTAAAGTTAAATGTAATATACCTATTTTGAAACATTATAAAAATACTTTTGATAAAAATAAACACAATGGCTTTTAAATATGATTTATTAAAAATATAAATTACATAGCTTAAATTATTTATTATTAAGGTATTAAAGGCGCAATGAGAATCCGTCGAATTTCTCCAGTCTTGTTCGGGTTGACGCAATACACTTTCTCGAATTAAAATTGTCGTCAAGACCATGCATGTGTCACCACGGTTTTTTTCCGGACACGTGGTAAATTATATAACTATATAAAACATAAAACTCCATGTAAGAAATACAGTCATGTCGGGAAACAAACATAGGTTTTTTGTATGTGAAATTTAAGGTCTGAAATTTTAAAATCCTTAAATTTGTAATTTAGCAAGTTAAGTAGAGACATAATTAAAGTTATAAAAATCGAAATTAAATTAAATATAGACAATTAAGGTTTTAAAATTATAAATGTTAATATATGTAATGAAAAGAAAAATTTTGTAAAATAATCTTCATAATGATCAAGATCAGTCACTAGTTACACGATATAGGAATCCGACTCGGAGGGGCGATCTGTCAGCCTCAGCGGTTTAGTATTAGCGTTGACCAGTTTGGGCTACACGAACTTCCACGTATGAAAATGTCTCTATTTCCCCCCGGCTTAGAGCTTTGTGGGATATTTCAACACTATGGCATGCGGAGAATAAGACGATATGAAAGTATACTTCATTTTTGTCTCGGTCTATTGTGTTTCTTCTGCTTAATGTTAAACTTTTATAAATATACTAATATTTTCCTTAGGAAATTCCTCGTCGGATGTTGGTGGCGTATTGTGGTTAACGTGATTGTCACAATAACTTTTTGATTCTTTCTATAATCAGATGAGAACTTCTTCCACACTTTTCTAATTTGTGTTTGGTCACGGGGGTTCATATCCTTAACAGATCACATGTTCTCAATTTGTGAAGAGGCAAAGCCCTTGACTCTTGGCTTCGACGGCTCTTCTCAGGTCTAAATTATTTGGATCAATTGCGTTGTAAATAAATAAATCACGTAAATATTTGTAGAGCCTACAAGTTCGTGAAGTCTACGCGAATGATCTCTAAAGGAATTTTATTCTCAGACTGTTAGCAAGCAAGCCCTTTTGGGCTGTGTTTCCTTGCTAAATATAAATAAGTAAATTTAGCAAGGAAATGCAGCCACAAAAGGACTATTTTGAATTTAATAAAAATTTCATATTGTTTTTTTTTTAAATAAGTATCAAAGAAAGTGTTTTATTATATATTTAAGATATTCATAGGAAAAGTAACGTTTAATTTTTTTGTAGCTGAACTATTTCTCTTCTCACTATGATATCTATTGGATTGTGCTTGATATCCTGAAAGCACAGTCGTGCATTTGCATCGTGGGAACTACACATAACAATAACACGGGTTAGGTTAATCGTAAACCGATACTCACTAGACTAAGCCAAAATAAATTAACTCTTGAATATTTGCCAGTAGACTATCTGCAGTTGCATACAATGCAATTCTGTTTAATTAAAAATAAATATTATCATCAAAATTTTTACACGTGGTAGAAACACGCTGCAGCTATAAGTATTATAGTTGTAGCACGAATGGGTGGGCTCGACTGGGTAAGGACCACGCTCTCACAGAATACCAGTGTAAAATAGTAACGCTGTACGCTTTGTTTCGTATAGTGAGTATAGAGATCCGGAGACCCTTTTTTACTGGTTACGAGGCATTCCGTTTTAGTCCTCAGAGGTGACAACGCAGCTGCGCTTTGATTTTTAATCGAGGATAAATGTACACGTCTATGGGCCACAGCATCCTCTCACCATCAGGTGGACTGTGTGCTCGTTTGTCACCCTTATTCTATATTAAAAAAAAAAAACAATCTTTGGTCAATTACGTTTTTGCGTGACTTCTTTTCAATTTGTAGAATAAATTTTCAACCCATTTCTGAGAAAACATCTAGAGTAGAGTCAGTTTTATTACGGGATAAAATATGGTGATTCTCATACTGATATTTTGTTGGAAGCGTATTTGATAACAGTACAGTTTATTGCCTATAACCGAGTTCGAAAACGAAACTTTCTGTATCCGACGCGTAGGTATGTCCATGAATGTTCGCTGATTTCTCGGAAATAGCTGAACCGATTTTAATAATTCTTTAAATTAAATGGGTTATACTTCAGGCTTGCTCTAATATTAAAGAAATAATTTAAATTTTATAAAAACTAACATACCTAGGAGTGGAAAATATTGGGGTAAGTTTTTAGTGTAATTATTTACTTCTATAATTTTTTGTAAACATTATTCTAGTTGCAACATTAAGCTTGTGATATTCCTTAGTCCACTGAAAACAGTGAAAAATTAATTTTTAAAATAGTCCCCAAAATTCAGAAGAAATAAATAATTTTGTTATTTAATTAATTTAAATTAAAATTTAAGCTATTAAGTAGATATTGTTTTATTCTGTTTAACTTTTGAAGCCGGTTTTTAGTTCCTTTTAAGTGAGTTTTCAATAATTAATAACAATTTTAGAATTACAATGAAATAAATTTATAGTTTTTTTTTAAATAAAAAGAAGAAAAACATAGCATTATAATAATAATTCTTTTATTATCAACAAAATAAATCACAAAATTTTTTGAAGTCTATGACTCCCAAACTAGAGGAGTCTGTATCTTAGGATGCTATCTATGGAACTATGCTTGTTTTCATTATTATAGTGGAAACAAAAGAAAAGTAAACAATTTATAATTAAAAAAATTAAATATTTTTTTTTATAATATAATAAAGTATTCTATGTGTGTTTTATTTAATACCAAACATGTATACTATACATATATATATATATATATATATATATGTATATGTATATATATATATATATACACATGAATATTAAAGTTCACATATAAATTATGCATTAACATAAACGAAAAATTAACAATAATTTTCACATATTAATCACTTCCCTGTGTTTTGTTTGTTTATTTATTTTAAACTAAATTAAATAAAATTAATAAATTTTCTGTATTATTATAATCTAACGACAACAACCATTCTCGAACTCTAATTTTACACTCGTGTTTTGAAAGGGGATAGAAATTTAGAATTTTGTTATAGAGTACTATAGAGAGACTTTGCCGTCTAGCAAAAGCAGTGCGACATCTGAACTTCTGAACGGTGCCAGTACGTTGGGTATTCTACGTTTGTTACGACAGATCTCAGGGTCGTAGGCAGTGCGATCGTGTTACTTGGTGATCAAATTATGTTACGCACCTAAGTTGACGTCATGTACCAGGCGCTAGCGCCATCTAGTGTCGGGAATCAGAGTGAGGAGGGCTTCCTAGAAAATGTCAATCTTGACTTTCGACCAACAGCGCCATCTAGTATCGAACAGAAGAATTAAGCTTTCTAGAAGCCCCACATTCTGCGCCTGGTCGGTTGGCGCCCGTATTTACTTAAATATTCTGGATGTTTCGGTGAAAAAGGTGTATAAAAAGGCGCGGAAGACGCGATCGAGGCGGTATTGAATTTGGCGAGACAAGCGAAGTTTCGGAGCGAAATAAAGTGAATCAGTGTGATTATTTATTAGTGTCTTTTAAGTATTAATTAGTGTAAAGTATATTAAAGTGTTAATTTTGGTAATTCAATCGGCAGTTTTTATTGTCACGAACCCTAAGCTCGTAACAATTGGTGTCAGAAGTGGGATTAAATCATGCCGATTTTACCTAGGGAGGAAACGGAGGATGTCCGTACCCGAAGTCAACGCCAGCAGAAGACGGACCAAGGAAGATTTAGTGGTGCAACGCCACAGACGTCGGAGGGCCAAGCCACCGGCTGCAGGCCTGTCAGTAGCTCCTACATATCTGACTTAGGTGCTCTGATGGTGATGCCGCCAGAGCAGGCTCGCCGACAGGAGGAGCAGACCCTTTGGTTGAAAGAGAAACAGGAAGAACAGGCCCGCCGATAGGGAGAACAGGCCCGTCAGTTGTAAGAGCAGCTCAAACGCGATAAGGAAGAGCAGATGCCCCCTCATGAGGGACATTCACGCTATCTTCGGGAAAGAGATAAGGGTGGTGAAGGATAAGGTTGCTCAACATCACAACCGCCTGTCGGAAGATGAAACCCGAATCGACCAAATGAACAATCGGGTTGACAACGTATTGGCTGACATGAAGAAATCACTGGACGAACTCAAACTTGGGGATGGAACTACAGTTCCCGCAGTAGCTACTACACTTTCGCTACGTGTGTTCAAAGTGCCACCGTTCGACGGGACTTCTTCCTGGTCAGCCTACAAAATCCAGTTCGAGGCTGTTATGAAGGCGAACGACTGGAATAAAAGTGGAAGAAAATAGTAATATACAGATATTGCGTCGTCAAATGTTACGACTGATATTATAGTTATTAAACATCCGATCTCCAATTTGCCATTATCGTTCTACATTATGTACACATATATATATATATATATATATATATATATATATATATATATATATATATATATATATATATATAGCTAGAAAAACTAAGAAGAACTACTTTAAGGTAAAGACACTCAAAACTGTGGGTGTAAAATATAGTGTGGCTAACATAAGGCAATCTATAGAGGGGCTGAGTTCAGCAGTGAACTTTTATGAGCTGTAATGGATGTAAATAATTACAAAAATAACTACCTTGTTGTTTATTATTTCAATGAATGATAAATTGATCAATCTTAATATATATTAGAGCTAAATTGATAACCTTCGAAAATTCAGTCTTGAAACTTAAACCTTTAATAATAAAAGTCCTTATTTTGAAATTTACCATACTATTATATATACACACTCGTTGATTGCCGCTTAGAGTGAAAAAAGAGTGGAAAAAAAATCTAGGTAAGATATTTTCCAAGATGATAAAAATGCTTCGTGGTATTCATTCAGGCCTGGTGCGGGCGATTTCAGTAGTTAAAGTTATGACAATTTATAGTTAAAGTTAAATGTAATATACCTATTTTGAAACATTATAAAAATACTTTTGATAAAAATAAACACAATGGCTTTTAAATATGATTTATTAAAAATATAAATTACATAGCTTAAATTATTTATTATTAAGGTATTAAAGGCGCAATGAGAATCCGTCGAATTTCTCCAGTCTTGTTCGGGTTGACGCAATACACTTTCTCGAATTAAAATTGTCGTCAAGACCATGCATGTGTCACCACGGTTTTTTTCCGGACACGTGGTAAATTATATAACTATATAAAACATAAAACTCCATGTAAGAAATACAGTCATGTCGGGAAACAAACATAGGTTTTTTGTATGTGAAATTTAAGGTCTGAAATTTTAAAATCCTTAAATTTGTAATTTAGCAAGTTAAGTAGAGACATAATTAAAGTTATAAAAATCGAAATTAAATTAAATATAGACAATTAAGGTTTTAAAATTATAAATGTTAATATATGTAATGAAAAGAAAAATTTTGTAAAATAATCTTCATAATGATCAAGATCAGTCACTAGTTACACGATATAGGAATCCGACTCGGAGGGGCGATCTGTCAGCCTCAGCGGTTTAGTATTAGCGTTGACCAGTTTGGGCTACACGAACTTCCACGTATGAAAATGTCTCTATTTCCCCCCGGCTTAGAGCTTTGTGGGATATTTCAACACTATGGCATGCGGAGAATAAGACGATATGAAAGTATACTTCATTTTTGTCTCGGTCTATTGTGTTTCTTCTGCTTAATGTTAAACTTTTATAAATATACTAATATTTTCCTTAGGAAATTCCTCGTCGGATGTTGGTGGCGTATTGTGGTTAACGTGATTGTCACAATAACTTTTTGATTCTTTCTATAATCAGATGAGAACTTCTTCCACACTTTTCTAATTTGTGTTTGGTCACGGGGGTTCATATCCTTAACAGATCACATGTTCTCAATTTGTGAAGAGGCAAAGCCCTTGACTCTTGGCTTCGACGGCTCTTCTCAGGTCTAAATTATTTGGATCAATTGCGTTGTAAATAAATAAATCACGTAAATATTTGTAGAGCCTACAAGTTCGTGAAGTCTACGCGAATGATCTCTAAAGGAATTTTATTCTCAGACTGTTAGCAAGCAAGCCCTTTTGTGGCTGTGTTTCCTTGCTAAATATAAATAAGTAAATTTAGCAAGGAAATGCAGCCACAAAAGGACTATTTTGAATTTAATAAAAATTTCATATTGTTTTTTTTTAAATAAGTATCAAAGAAAGTGTTTTATTATATATTTAAGATATTCATAGGAAAAGTAACGTTTAATTTTTTTGTAGCTGAACTATTTCTCTTCTCACTATGATATCTATTGGATTGTGCTTGATATCCTGAAAGCACAGTCGTGCATTTGCATCGTGGGAACTACACATAACAATAACACGGGTTAGGTTAATCGTAAACCGATACTCACTAGACTAAGCCAAAATAAATTAACTCTTGAATATTTGCCAGTAGACTATCTGCAGTTGCATACAATGCAATTCTGTTTAATTAAAAATAAATATTATCATCAAAATTTTTACACGTGGTAGAAACACGCTGCAGCTATAAGTATTATAGTTGTAGCACGAATGGGTCGGCTCGACCGGGGAAGGACCACGCTCTCACAGAATACCAGTGTAAAATAGTAACGCTGTACGCTTTGTTTCGTATAGTGAGTATAGAGATCCGGAGACCCTTTTTTACTGGTTACGAGGCATTCCGTTTTAGTCCTCAGAGGTGACAACGCAGCTGCGCTTTGATTTTTAATCGAGGATAAATGTACACGTCTATGGGCCACAGCATCCTCTCACCATCAGGTGGACTGTGTGCTCGTTTGTCACCCTTATTCTATATTTTAAAAAAAAAAACAATTTTTGGTCAATTACGTTTTTGCGTGACTTCTTTTCAATTTGTAGAATAAATTTTCAACCCATTTCTGAGAAAACATCTACAGTAGAGTCAGTTTTATTACGGGATAAAATATGGTGATTCTCATACTGATATTTTGTTGGAAGCGTATTTGATAACAGTACAGTTTATTGCCTATAACCGAGTTCGAAAACGAAACTTTCTGTATCCGACGCGTAGGTATGTCCATGAATGTTCGCTGATTTCTCGGAAATAGCTGAACCGATTTTAATAATTCTTTAAATTAAATGGGTTATACTTCAGGCTTGCTCTAATATTAAAGAAATAATTTAAATTTTATAAAAACTAACATACCTAGGAGTGGAAAATATTGGGGTAAGTTTTTAGTGTAATTATTTACTTCTATAATTTTTTGTAAACATTATTCTAGTTGCAACATTAAGCTTGTGATATTCCTTAGTCCACTGAAAACAGTGAAAAATTAATTTTTAAAATAGTCCCCAAAATTCAGAAGAAATAAATAATTTTGTTATTTAATTAATTTAAATTAAAATTTAAGCTATTAAGTAGATATTGTTTTATTCTGTTTAACTTTTGAAGCCGGTTTTTAGTTCCTTTTAAGTGAGTTTTTCAATAATTAATAACAATTTTAGAATTACAATGAAATAAATTTATAGTTTTTTTTAAATAAAAAGAAGAAAAACATAGCATTATAATAATAATTCTTTTATTATCAACAAAATAAATCACAAAATTTTTGAAGTCTATGACTCCCAAACTAGAGGAGTCTGTATCTTAGGATGCTATCTATGGAACTATGCTTGTTTTCATTATTATAGTGGAAACAAAAGAAAAGTAAACAATTTATAATTAAAAAAAATTAAATATTTTTTTTTATAATATAATAAAGTATTCTATGTGTGTTTTATTTAATACCAAACATGTATACTATACATATATATATATATATATATATATATATATATATATATATATATATATACACATGAATATTAAAGTTCACATATAAATTATGCATTAACATAAACGAAAAATTAACAATAATTTTCACATATTAATCACTTCCCTGTGTTTTGTTTGTTTATTTATTTTAAACTAAATTAAATAAAATTAATAAATTTTCTGTATTATTATAATCTAACGACAACAACCATTCTCGAACTCTAATTTTACACTCGTGTTTTGAAAGGGGATAGAAATTTAGAATTTTGTTATAGAGTACTATAGAGAGACTTTGCCGTCTAGCAAAAGCAGTGCGACATCTGAACTTCTGAACGGTGCCAGTACGTTGGGTATTCTACGTTTGTTACGACAGATCTCAGGGTCGTAGGCAGTGCGATCGTGTTACTTGGTGATCAAATTATGTTACGCACCTAAGTTGACGTCATGTACCAGGCGCTAGCGCCATCTAGTGTCGGGAATCAGAGTGAGGAGGGCTTCCTAGAAAATGTCAATCTTGACTTTCGACCAACAGCGCCATCTAGTATCGAACAGAAGAATTAAGCTTTCTAGAAGCCCCACATTCTGCGCCTGGTCGGTTGGCGCCCGTATTTACTTAAATATTCTGGATGTTTCGGTAAAAAAGGTGTATAAAAAGGCGCGGAAGACGCGATCGAGGCGGTATTGAATTTGGCGAGACAAGCGAAGTTTCGGAGCGAAATAAAGTGAATCAGTGTGATTATTTATTAGTGTCTTTTAAGTTTCAATTGGTGTAAAGTAAATAAAAGTGTTAATTTTGGTAATTCAATCGTCAGTTTTTATTGTTACGAACCCTAAACTCGTAACAATTGGTGTCAGAAGTGGGATTAAATCATGCCGATTTTACCTAGGGAGGAAACGGAGGATGTCCGTACCCGAAGTCAACGCCAGCAGAAGACGGACCAAGGAAGATTTAGTGGTGCAACGCCACAGACGTCGGAGGGCCAGCCACCGGCTGCAGGCCTGTCAGTAGCTCCTACATATCTGACTTAGGTGCTCTGATGGTGATGCCGCAAGAGCAGGCTCGCCGACAGGAGGAGCAGACCCTTTGGTTGAAAGAGAAACAGGAAGAACAGGCCCGCCGATAGGAGGAACAGGCCCGTCAGTTGTAAGAGCAGCTCAAACGCGATAAGGAAGAGCAGATGCCCCCTCATGAGGGACATTCACGCTATCTTCGGGAAAGAGATAAGGGTGGTGAAGGATAAGGTTGCTCAACATCACAACCGCCTGTCGGAAGATGAAACCCGAATCGACCAAATGAACAATCGGGTTGACAACGTATTGGCTGACATGAAGAAATCACTGGACGAACTCAAACTTGGGGATGGAACTACAGTTCCCGTAGTAGCTACTACACTTTCGCTACGTGTGTTCAAAGTGCCACCGTTCGACGGGACTTCTTCCTGGTCAGCCTACAAAATCCAGTTCGAGGCTGTTATGAAGGCGAACGACTGGAATAAAAGTCAGGTCATGACTGCTCTCACACTAGGCCTGCGCGACCAGGCCTTAATAGTTCTGGAAGCTCTCGGTGAGGAAGTGACTTATGAGCAACTCCTTGAGGCATTGGAGGCGAGATATGGCGACGCTCACCTGCGACACGTCTTTCGTGCGCAGTTTAAAGATCGCGTGCAGCGCATCAACGAAAACCTGCAGCAGTGGGCTCCAGAGGTGGAGAAGCTGGTGCGAAGAGCATAACGGTCTGTACCTGCGCTCATTGAAGGGAACCTGGTGCAGACATTCATCAATGGCATCCGCGACCTTGAAGTCAGAGCTACTGTGAGGCTCGGGCACCACGAGACGCTTAAGAACGCCTTGGCCCATGCACTGGAGGTGGAAGTCGTGTGGCAGGATCTTCGTTCCCGTCGCGTCAGGGAGGTTGCAGCAGTTATGGTCCGCGACCACAATAAAAAGTACAGACCAAGGTGCTACGGCTGTGGGGAAAGGGGTCATCTTCGATCCAGCTGCCCTAAGCGATCTGTAAAAAGGGAAGGTGATCGATCTCAAGAGGGTTGTGCGGCTAACAGCACCACCCAGCAGCAGGAATACGACTTTGTGATTGAACACCGCAGCGGGAAATCGCATGGCAACACAGATGCATTGTCAAGGAGACCTTGTCCTGAAGATTGCAAACATTGTACTAGGCAAGAGAGTAAGGAAGTGGTATCCGTGAGGATGCTCAGGACAGACCACCTCAGCAACGAGTGGGAGGACAGCTTACAACACGCACAGCAGGAAGATCCAGACATCAAGCCGATTCTGCGATGGATGAAGGCCAGTGCTCCCAAGCCCAAGTGGATCGACGTCTAAGCGATGAGTTCGACCACGAAAAGTTATTGGGCCCAATGGGATGATGATGATTGATTCAGGATGGAGTCCTGTGGCGTAAATGGGACGAGGAGACAGCTGTCGTTTGCAAATGGTTGTCCCTAAAAATAAAATGCCGAATGTTCTACAGCTGCACCATAATGGTTGTTCACGAGTCCATCTGGGAGTTAAACGAACTCTACTGAAGATCCGAGAACAGTTTTACTGGGTCCATTATCGTGACGATGTCGAGGATTGGTGTCGCACATGTACAAGTTGTGCGGCTGTGAGGGGACCTCAGACACGTAATAGAGGAGCATCGAAATTGTACAATGTTGGTGCACCATGGGATAGGACAGCCCTTGACATTGCGGAGTTGTTACAGAAAGGTGCAAGAGCGACTCCTAAGATCGTCCATGTGGATCACCTGGCCCGTTATTATGGGGCCGATAATGCTCGTGACGAGAATTTCTTTGGAGGGGGGCAGTGTTGCGCGCCTAAGTCGACGTCATGTACACGGCACTAGCGCCATCTAGTGTTGGGGACCAGAGCGAGGAGGGCTTCCTAGAAAATGTCAATCTTGACTTCCACCAACAGCGCCGTCTAGTATCGAACAGAAGAATTAAGCTTTCTAGAAGCCCCACACTCGGACTTTCTGCGCCTGGTCGGTTGGCGCCCGTATTTACTTGAATATTCTGGATGTTTCTGTTCTATATCCTCAACAGCTGGAGTATTGGTAATACGGAACTGTAAGTACGTTGATTTAGATACGTTTAGTGTTAGTAAACTATCCTCAAGCCATTGTGCCACAAATTGGAGACCCCTTTCAGAAATCACCTGAACGTCAGCCCAAGTCTCTCCATAAAATATTATAGCCGTATCATCTGCATAAGTGAATAATTTGCCATGTATTAATGGCATACGACAAAGGTCATAAATATAAATTAAAAAGATATTTGGCCCTAGGATACTTCTTTGAGGGACACCAAAAGTGACACTAGCATCAGAACTGATGAACTTTTTAATCTTAACTCTGCACTAGGTGACTTAAGAAGAATCATTTTTAAGACAAAGTAGATTCTACCTCCGTCTCATCTGGTGGATAGAGCACAAAAGAGTTAAGAGATCTGTGATTCGAACTTGTAGCCGCATGTTGACCACGATTGGCAATTATTTTATCTGCTAATTTTCTACCAAGATTAGAAAAATAATGATTCGCTCTCTCAACTGAAACGGTATGATTTTCCCTAATTAGATTATCGGCGTAATTGTTTTTATTATTACGTCCAGAGATAGATTTAATGGCAGACCTAGTTTCTTTACTGCTTTTGGTACTCTTTAAGAGATGTGTTTCATGTTGGCGCTTGAGCTGTCCCAACAACATTACAAAAATTCCTGTACCGTTTGTAAGAAATTTTGAATATCTCATTATCAAAGTTTTTTTAAAGATTTTGGTGTAATTTATCACGGTGGCGGATACATTTCATCAAGCCAGGCGTCATCCATTCTTTAAGAATACGTCTAGATCTAGGTAGCTTAATTTTTGTTGTATTATTTTTTACAGCCGATGATAATATGTTGACAAATTCATGAACTGCTATGTCTGCATTACACGTAGGAGATATGAATGAAAAATCTACCGATTTAACTGATTTTATGGCGTTATTATAGTTAATTTTATCAATGATAGTATTATCAGGTTTACGTTTGGAATCTAAAGATAGATGGGTTAGAATTAAGGCATGATCTGTGATAGTACTATCCATGACTATTATTTTGGTGTTTAATATCTTTTTAGTTACATAATCTAGGCAATTTTTCATACGTGTGGGGTAAGTGTGACCAGGCAAGAGATCTAATCCAGCAGCTAGATTTAAGTATGGTTCACTATGTTTATCCTCAATGCCTCTTATAATGTTAATATTGATATCGCCAATAAGAAAGATGTTTTTAGCCTTTATTGGTCGAATGATACTTTCTAGGGTATTTAAAAAACTGTCAATATAGTAGAACGACGGAGATCTGTATACCGCTAAAATTACTATGTCTGGATTAATTTTAATTATTAGGTAATTAGCACCCGTTGGTTCAGGTTCTGTAATTATGAAATCAAAACTATGC
This sequence comes from Parnassius apollo, assembly GCA_907164705.1. Classification (NCBI taxonomy): domain Eukaryota; kingdom Metazoa; phylum Arthropoda; class Insecta; order Lepidoptera; family Papilionidae; genus Parnassius; species Parnassius apollo. The sequence continues at coordinate 13,893 of CAJQZP010001646.1, read as the reverse complement.
TTTGTGTAAACGGTTATACCGTCGTTTTGATTAAGATATTTTTTTTTTGAAAAATGGCATTTATAACCCGGAAGACGTGGAACGGGCTTATTCGATTCTAGGCAACATTCCGTTAAAGATTATTATTCCAAACACAGTACTAACATAAATTAAAACGTCAAAATATATGAAGTAATTATTGGCACGATTTAAAATAAAATAGATTCATCAAATACTAGGAGAAAAAGAACTGAAAGCTCGATGTTACGGAATGAAAGAGAGTGAGGTCAACTGTGTCATGCCACTAAATTCTTATTTTTTCCTGAACGATCTTTACCAAAATAGCGTGTTAAAATGTAAAAGTATTTACTTTATGACATAAAACTCATAAAACAGTCTAACCTCCATTTAGTATCATAACGTCACATTCAGTACAAATACTTAAGCGCCGTTGTTAAAAAAATCGTAATTTGTTTTTTCATTACATAGCATATTATGATAAAATAGCATAAATTTTAATCTTAACCTAATATTTCACGCGTGCATATTTTATTTTAATCAAACTATGAATACTTATCAGGTGTATGCAAGTTCCGCAACTTTTGCCTTCAGTTTGTCAAGTAATGATGATTAATTTGAATAATACGTGGTACAGCCATGCTGCAGTTATATTAGTAGCGTAGTTTTAGCATGAATGCGTCGGCTCGACCGGGGCTCTCACAGAAAACCAGCGTAAAATAGTAGTTTTAATGCTGCTGTGTTTTTTATGGTTAGTGTAGAGAACCGAGACCCTTTTTACCGGAAACGAGGTGTTGCGAACGGCGAAGAGCTTGTCGTCCGTCGCCCTGCATCGCACCCACGTCGACACGTCCCCCGCATCCCGCATCAGAACAAGGGCCCCGCAATGACAAACGCTCGCACCAACTCGGTGCCTACGTTACACCGATCGCCGAAATAAAAGAAGCGCTCCTGGCGAGGTTCCGTCATTCGTGCGGATTCAAGCGGCTATGGTAGAAGAACAAGCAAGATAACAAGGAAGAAAGAAGCCCTCAAGATCCCTATTAGGATTTAGTGTTAACTGCCGCACAATCAGCTGTAGATTGTGATTAAATTAAACTTCTCTCACCACATAACAACTCAACCCTTGCAATTTAAAATAGCAATTTTCGTTTTTAAAGTAATTAGTTAGACAGATGTAAAAGAAATAGTTCAGTTTATTCCTAGCAATAAATAAATACAGTCCACTAGCTCTCAACTGCTACACGAGGTGTTCCATCTTAATCCACACGGGTGACAACGCATCTGCATTTTGATTCGTAACCTAGGATAGATGTAAGTGTCTATGAGCCAGAGCAACCACTTACCATCAGTTGAACTGTGTGCTCGTTTGTCACCCTACCCTATAAAAATAAATAAAATAGGTAAACCGGATGTAATGCTAGCCGGTAATAGGAGCTTGTCAAGTCAACAGCAAAGCCCAAACACTCCGTTTTGCGTTCAAGATTTGCATACTACCAAATACAATACAAAAAAAGTGGAAAATTCTGCAAAATAGAAATACTGTCAAATCCATTTACGAAATCACAATGTTTGAATTTAAACGATCTTCTCACACTTTACCGACCATGCCCAAGCTGGCACTAGCGAAAATGACAGAGCATGACCGTGCGACAACCCGCTAAGTGACACACACGTCAAGTCAAGTTGTTTTCAAAAGTCCACTGCAGGTTTTTGTTCTTAATCGATGTTAGGAAGAGGCTGCTGCCAATCTCCTGATTTGTTCCTCTGTCACCTCTCAGACACCCGCGGGATGATATGGGGTAGTTGTTATTCTTACACCGGCTCTACACGGCCACTTTTTATTTTATACATCAGTAATTTATAACTCGCTTTTGTTCTCTGATAACCTACGCAATATGGTTATAACATTTTATTTACTTTTCATGTAAGTTATTTAAAGCAAACAGGTGACGAGTAAATAAATATTGCAATGAAAAGCATTCTTATTATGTAGAACATATATACACTTTACATATTATGTGTACCTTTACAATTTTAATAAAGAGTGACTAAGCTCAAAGACTAAGTATTTGACTACGATTACGTATAATGCGTTATGTGAATATTTATCCACATAATGTAATATAGTACTAAGTATGTTTTAAAATAGAAAGTGTTAAGTTTTTAATTTTAGAATAAGAGTGACAAACGATCACAGAGCCTATGGTAGGTGAATGTTATGGCCCGTATACATGTAAATTTAAACTCGATTAAGGATGAATATGCAGATGCGTTGTCACACTGATGACTAAGATGGAATGCCTCGTTTATATTATAGAGAATAATAAAAGTTGGCACATAGGAAATACTTATTACTTAATTACCCCTATGGTACCGTGGACATGTTAACATGTCTATTTTTATAACTAAAAAAGAATTTTCATACTAATTTAAAATAAATATTCAATAAAACGTTGATCAAAGCTTACAAAATAAACAATAAAAACACACAGAAAAGATAAAGATAACAAGAAATATGTTAGGTGTAATCGACAATCGATATGAAAGGGGTAGTTTTATGTAATTTACCAGTATCATGGACAGCGAGGCTTTATGTTTGAAGATTAGCTTTTACAGTGGCTTTGTTTATCTGCTTTGTTATTCAGCTCTGTTTATTTTACTTGATTATTATGGCTGCAATTTTCTCTACAGTCAAACCCTTTACGAATGTGATATTTCCAATGTGAACGTATTTATAACTGTTTGTCTTTTTCATTCATTCATTCATTTGAAACAGCTGATCTAATATCCACAACCGAATATAGGTCTCTGTTGTAGATTGGCTCAGAGTTTGCATATTTATTATATAATTTATTTTATAATCAAGGAGAGGGTGCTGCTTATCTCCTTTTTCCCTCTATTTTCTATAACGACTCCGGCATGGTAACTATCCCCTATAGTGTCGCCGCTACACGGTATTTAGTCTTGGTTATTATTATACTTACTAACTAGTATTTGCTTAGATATGAATTAATATTTACAAAATTTTTTGTGATTATTGAAGTAACAATTAAACAGATTGTAAGTGGTTACTATATACTAAAGACACCAACATCAAACCACTAACTTGAGACCATATTCAAACTATATTAAAAGAGTTTTTATATTCTGATATAATCAATTCCAATATATTTACCATTTTATTTTGTATTCTATTCACTCAGGTACTTGTCTATTCTTTTATCAGCATAAGAAAGTCCCCACATGCAAGGCGGAACTGGCTTAAGCCAAGTTACTCGGCTTAATGCTAATCAGCGGTTGCGACGGCTATTCACAAGCGTTTGGCAGTAGACTCCTTCGAAAGGCCGGCACGAAGGCTGTTCACTTGCATTCGGTAGTTGATTCCCAGAACGGCTGTCGAGATGGCTGGTTTCTATAATCTTTGCACGAAAGCTGTTGCTGCTTGCATTCGGGGATCATATCAACACCGTTCGGCCGTCTCCAGCGACGTTTGGCTGCCGTCGAAAACTTAAACATATCGATGTGGGCTTTTGGCTACTTTGTACCGTACAGATAAGATTAGTTCATCGGCAAACCGTTCGTTTTGCAGTCAGCCGACGTCGCGTCGTATTGTCCGATCCAAGCCGACGAAAATGACATTAGGAACACGCGCATTTCATGGACATAAAGATTTTTCTGACTGGCTGACTGATATTTGCAAATAATTCGTCTACAGCTCCATTTAAGTATAGGCTAAAATAATTTCTATATTGGTTTTATGTCAGAAATATATCGGTATGGTTGATTTCTTGCTGTACCAACAGTCTTGCACTTTTAACACTGATTCCCGTCGTTGGTTTAGACATCTTACGTCTTTCGTAAACGAGGTGATTATTTCATCATGTACGACACCCTTAGGACAAATGGTGTGGTTGATTGTCTTAAGCGACCACCATACAACAGAACAATCATATACTTATATTTTATAAGTACAATAAGTTGTATCTTATATACTTCATTCCATCTCATCCATTACATAATCTTTCAAAGTCCACTGCTGAAATAAGGTCTTGCCACATATAACATCATATGGCGGATATTTGCCATAGTTGTCACGCATTTTACAGACATATTGACGATTGTAGTTTTTATTTTTTGATTATAATTAAGACGCCGCTACACATCATCTGGTTTGTTTAGCTATCTCACCTCTTATAACACCCACACGACGGTATGATGTAGTGAATATACTTATGCCTCCACAACACGGTAATATATTATCACTTATTAAATCCTTAAACAGTTCACTACTGTACATAAAGTTCTCCCATAATATTAGTGTTTGCTTGCATTGGTATTCTGATTTGCCGTAATGTTGCAATAAGGGTGATTAAAGAACACGGAAGCACCCGTCTTGCACCCAGTGAAGGTACTACAGTAATTGGTCCATCTGAGTATATATTATTGTGTGCGAGCAGCACAAAAGATCAGTATCACTGAGACCAGTAAGATAAATTGTGGTCGCTGTTATGGCTATAGTTTAATGTTAAGCCCTATATATCTGGATATATTACAATCATTATCAATACTGTATGGGTAAATAGGCATCTATCGGAGACACGAATATGTTAAAGAAATTAAAAATGTTTTTGAATTTACAGGACGAAAAAAGTGATGGAGTCTCTTATAACATTATCACAAGATGACACAAACTTCAAGTACAAATATCACTATCGACACATTAAATGGAATAAACCCTAGCGTCTGTAAATTTGTGATTGCTAATCCTGTACCGTGTAGTGGCGGTGTAAGAATATCCACTACCTCGTATCATCTCGTGGGTGTCGTAAACGGTGACAGAAGGGAAAAAATCAGCAGATGGGCAGCAGCGTTTTCCTAATAACAACTAAAATAAAAATAAAACTGAGGTTGCCAATCCGCTTGCCAACCGATACAACTGTGGCAAATATCCCTCCTGTGAGGCAATCTATGGAGGTGGCCTGTGTTCAGCAATGGACTTTAATAGTCTCTAACGGTAATCCTGATTATTTGTTCGGGATTAGTTCAAGTTTCTAATAGACAGTGTGTCACGGAAAAAGTTGTGTGTTTAATTATCACTTAATAGGTACTAATATTTAATTGAGTTGTCACGATTTATGTCTAGATTAAAAAAGTCTTAAAAATAAATTATTAATTATTACAAGTGGGGTAAACGGAAACCAAAAGTAGTAATTTAATTTTAACATTTAACACCTATTGCATTTGAGGCTTAAGTTCGATTATCTTATAATAAAATAGCTGCAGCTAGGAAATTTATATTTTCATAATACGTAATATTAAGCTCTATTCACTCTGAATCTTTCTTTCTGAAGTTTATGTAAATTTGAGACTGTCCGTTGTGCAGCGTATAGAAAAGCGTTATCGTGGAAGACTAAGGCTATAAATAAATCTTTGTAGTTCTGTAGTGAATTTATAAAAAATAAATTCTGTAACGAAGAGGGGGCAAACGAACATGCGGCCCACCTGATGTTAAGTGACTACCGCCGCCCATGATCAACCGCAACATCAGGAGAATTATAGGTGCGTTGCCGGTCCTTTAGAAAGGAGTAAGCTCTTTTCTTGAAGGTCCCCAGGTCGTATCGGTTCGGAAAAATCGCCGGTGGCAAACTATTCCACAGAGAGGTTGTACGCGGAAGAAAACTCCTTGTGAAACGTACAGTGGTGGACCGCCAAGCATCGAGATGGTGTGGATGGTATCAGGACGTTTGCCACGTAGTGCGTTCACGAAATTTGGCGGCTGGGATTAATTCGAACAACTCCTCAGAGCACTCCCCGTGGTATATGCGAAAGAAAATGTCTCTCTCTCTCGAATCTCTTCGCAGCGCAAGTGAATCGAGCCGATCGGAAAGCACTCGGTCGTCGACGATTCGAGCCGCTCTGCGCTGGATGCGGTCACGTGGAAGGAGCTGGTACTAAGGAGCTCCAGCCCAGAGACGGGAACAGTATTCCATGTGCGGCCGAACCTGCGCCTTTTTTGTGTCTTAAAAAACCTGCAGAAATGAGAGAAGGCGTGGGACGTATTTAGGCTGTAACTTGATTGATAGCAAGCCAATCATAGTTTGTATAATGAAAAAAATATTAAAGCTGTAATTAACTACATTAGCCCCCTGACTAGATTGAACGACAATATGTGCAAGGTAGTGGCGTGCCGCCGTGTAGTGGCGGTTGAGAATATCCACTACCCCATATCTTCCCGTGGGTGTCGTAAGAGGCGACAGAGGGAGACAGGCAGGAGATGGGCAGCAGCATCTTTCTGATAACAACTGTGTTATAATAAAAAACTGCGGTTGCCAACCCGCTCGCCAAGCGTGGCAACTATGGCAAATATCCCCATGAATAACGACGCAAAAAAACGGCCCCCAGTCCCCGGCGGCCCCGCTATTCCTCGCTACGGTGACGACCATGGTAACGGCGGGGCAGGGGGTGCTAAGAATCTCCGGTGGAGGTTCGGTTGCCACCTACGACGACTCAACTTGGCAACATATAACGCACGCACCCTGAGGACTGACGAGAAGATACTGGAGCTGGAAGAAGAGGTAGACAAGTTGCGCTGGCATATTATTGGATTATCCGAGGTCCAAAGAGAGGGGGAGGATACGGCAATCCTCGAGTCCGGCAACTTGTTCTACCACCGGGAGGGCGACCATCTGTCCCAAGGAGGTGTCGGATTTAAAGTCCACAAGTCTCTCGTCAACAACGTTGTAAAGATTGGGAGTGTGTCGACGAGGGTCGCGTACCTGATACTCATAATCACCAAACGGTATTCGCTGAAGGTCATACAGGTTTACGTACCAACCTCGGCACATCCCGATGAGGAGGTGGAGGAAATGTATGAGGATATTTCCAGAGCCATGCATTCCTCCAAAACCCACTACACGGTGTTGATGGGAGACTTCAACGCAAAACTAGGCACAAGAGAAAGCGGTGAGCTGAAGGTGGGGAAATTTGGAGTAGGGCAATGGAACCGAAGGGGCCAGCAGCTGGCCGACTTTATGGAAAAAGAGGGACTCTTTATGATGGACTCTTTCTTCCAGAAGCGGCCCCACAGGAAGTGGACCTGGTCGAACCCCGACGGTACGACAAAAAATGAGATTGACTTCATTATGACTACCAGACGCCAACTGTTCAGTGATGTCTCAGTGATCGCAAGGGTGAAAACTGGCAGCGATCACCGAATGGTCAGAGGCATACTGAACCTAAATGTTAAGTTGGAGAGGTCTCGTCTAATGAAGTCAACGCTCCGTCCCCCCTCGTGCTCTAATCCGGAATCCCGAAACCTTTCAGCTCGAGTTACAAAACCGCTTTCAGTGCCTATAGGATTGCAATGCAGTGGACGATATGAATGACAAGCTCGTGGAAACTGTCCATGCGGTCGGAGCTAAGTTCTGCAAGACCCGCCGCAGAAGAACACAAAAACTCTCCGATCACACTCTTAATCTCATGGCTCTTAGACGGGAGATGAGGCTGCAATCGTCAACAGATTTGACAGCATACAGGCAACTGAACAGACAGATCTCCAAATACATGCGGCGAGACTTACGCAACTTTAATACTGCTCGTATTAAAGAAGCGATCGAGCGGAACCAGGGCTCTAAAGTCTTTGCCAGAGATCTGTCTGCCAGAAAGAGCCAACTGTCAAGGCTGAAGACTGAGTGTGGCAACATCGTTTCCGGGACACCTGAGATTCTGAGTGAGATTGAGAGGTTCTATGGGCAGCTGTACACATCATCGTTGGAGCCACACGCAAGTGTGAGTAACGATCCAAGAGCAAGTCTTATCCGACACTATTCCGATGATATCCCGGACGTCAGTCTGAGCGAGATTAGAATGGCTCTCCACCACCTTAAAAACGGTAAGACCCCGGGCGAGGATGGAATTACAGCGGAGCTTCTGAAAGCGGGTGGAACACCGGTACTTGAAGTCCTTCAGAAGCTCTTCAATTCCGTCCTCCATGGTGGCACTACTCCAGAGGCGTGGAGCAGAAGCGCGGTGGTCTTGTTCTTTAAGAAAGGCGACAACGCTCTCTTGAAGAACTACAGACCGATTTCCCTTCCGAGCCGCGTCTACGTGCTGTTTTCGAGAGTCATTACGAATCGTCTCGCACGCAGACTCGACGATTTCCAGCCTCCCGAACAAGCCGGTTTCCGAAAAGGCTTCAGTACCATAGACCACATACATACCCTTCGGCAAATTGTACAGAAGTCCGAAGAGTACAATCTGCCACTTTGCCTGGCGTATGTGGACTATGAGAAAGCCTTTTATTCCGTCGAAATTTGGGCGGTGCTACAGTCTCTTCAGCGGTGCCTAGTTGACTATCGGTATATTGAAGTGCTGAAGTGTTTGTACAGTAGGGCTACGATGGCTATCCGAGTACAGAACCAGAGTATGGAACCTATCCAACTGCAGAGAGGTGTAAGAAACTCTTCACCGCTGCGTTGGAAGACGTTTTCAAGCTACTGGACTGGAAAGTATACGGTATTCACATCAATGGCGAGTACATCACTCACCTTCGATTTGCCGACGATATAGTTCTTATGGCAGAATCGCTGGAGGACCTTAGCACTATGCTCAATGACCTCAATGGTGTCTCCCAACGGATAGGTCTTAAGATGAACATGGACAAAACAAAGATCATGTTTAATGTCCATGTCACACCTATGCCGGTAGCTGTTGGGAGCACTAAGCTCGAAGTTGTTGACGAGTATGTTTACCTGGGACAAATTGTTCGACTAGGTAAGTCCAACTTCGACCGAGAGGTCAATCGACGGATTCAACTCGGCTGGGCAGCGTTCGGGAAATTACGACACATCTTCTCGTGTGCTATACCTCAATCTCTGAAAATTAAAGTGTATAACCAGTGAGTGTTGCCAATGATGACTTACCGATCTGAGACGTGGTCCTTCATCGCTGGCCGTATGAGGACGCTCAAGGTCGCTCAGCGAGCTATGGAGAGGGCTATACTCGGAGTTTCACTGCGTGATAGACTCAGAAATGAGGATATCCGCAGTAAAACCAGAGTGACCTATATAGCCCAACGGATTAGTAAGCTGAAGTGGCAATGGGCCGGCCATATAGCTCGAAGAACCGATATTCGATGGGGAATAAAGGTTCTCGAGTGGCAGCCTCGTACCGGTAGGCGTAGTGTAGGGCGACCCCCCACTAGATGGAGTGACGACCTGGTAAGACATGCAGGAAGTCGATGGATACAGGTGGCTCAGGACCGTGCCTTGTGGCATTACTTGGGGGAGGCCTATGTTCAGCAGTGGACTTGTGAAGGGCTGTAATGATGATGATGATGATGACTCTGAAGCTAAGTAATTGCTGTAATTTTCACTTTACAGACTACACGAGCAACACGGGATCGATCTCAGCCAACGCTATGTTCTGATTTACCACGTGCTTGGTACTGAAGTAAAAATGTTTAAGAAACCTGCATGTAAGAGAAATACTCTCTAGTAGAATCTATAGTTGTCCTAGCGCGTAGTTCTGTTATCAGTGTGTCATCGTTCTCTTAATGTTAATATTCGGTGTAAGAATATCTACTGCACCATATTGTCTCGTGGGTGTCGCAACAGGCTGGAGAGGGAAACAAACCAGATGGTGGGCAACAGCGTCTTCCTGATAACAACTAAAATGTATCTATAGTGGTCCTAGCGCGTAGTTCTGTTATCAGTGTGTCATCGTTCTCTTAATGTTAATAATCGGTGTAAGAATATCCACTGCACCATATTGTCTCGTGGGTGTCGCAACAGGCTGCAGAGGGAAACAAACCAGGTGATGGGCAACAGCGTTTTCCTGATAACAATTAAAAATAAAAATACCAACCCGCCTGCAAATATTCCTTTATTATCTCCTTCTTCTTAAATAGTGTTAACCTATAAACGGGAAGGGTCTATATCCAGCTGTGGGACGTATATAGTTTTTATTTGTTATTTAATTACAGGTATAATCCCATAATTATTTCTTATATTTAAACGAATGCTAAACATTGATACTAATAAACTTTACGAATTTTTCGCGTAGTACCCATGGTCATGGTAGACTCCCAGTGACATCCACAAGCACAAGCACCCAAAACGTCGAGAATTAAAAAAAAATCAAATTATCTAAAAATAATAAATATGAAAAATATAAAAACGAATACCCGTAAAATTAGTTTTGTATAAAGTATATTCTCTTTACCTTTATGGTATGGTATGTATGGCTTTTATTCCAAATCCTTTGTCCCTAAATGTAAATAGTTACCCTACCCAACAATGTTACAGACACTGCTCCCTCGTACAAAGCGACCGCTGGTGTAATAAATATATTATTTAAGTATAAATGTTTCTTTTTTTGAATTGAATATTTTGTAACTTTTGATTCCATATGTAACAAGTAAATAACTCTATTTATAATTATAATAACAATAGTCTTTATTTGCATAAAACATGATAATTATACAGATGTTTCAAAGTTTTATTATGCCCATGTTTTGCTATTTTATTATAATATAGCATGCAAATTACATTTCAATCGAAATAACCTAAGTATAATATAGTATTTAAAATTAACAAATTAAACATTTTTATTTAAATTATATGTTTTATAATGTCAAAATGTAGTTTACAATGTCAGAAATACATTAATGTCATAAATATTTTTGTCAATTAACCAATGGTACAATCTATTTTTAAATAAGTTCATATTAGATAGCGTTTTAATTTCGTCAGGTATTTTGTTGAATATACGTACACACATTGATAAACAGCATTTAGGTACTATATTTAGCTGACTTTGAAACTTCGCTTAGAACTAATCTATTCGGACTTTTTATATATATGTATATGTATGCTGTTTCTTATAAAAAATTAGCAATATTTTGGTAGAGACCTGCCATAGGGCATTAGGTTTGTAACCTCTCGTTGAAGGTGTGCTGCAATAGGAGGTTAAATAAATAAATATTTATCACAGATCTACAACATTTTGAAAGCTCCCAACTTGCTGACTTTCTGTTGTTTGTGGAATTTATTTGTAAAATGACTGCCTCAATGGAGTAGCTTTGTATTTTAGTTTTACTAGGTATGTTACGGAAAACCTTATCCTTAATTTATTTGGCCAGTGATAGGCGGACATTTATATTTTTTTATTATAAAGAATATAATGACAAAAAATTAATATATAAAAGTCTAGCTAATTTGATTAACTAAGTGATAAAATTTAAATCTAGCATACTTTACCAAGATGTTAACAAAATTATAATAACATATAATTTGTCTACACAATATGTCTGTCGCTCTGTTCATTTTTGTCTCTCAAAAACACATAATAAAAAACCGGACAAGAGCGTGTCGGGCCACGCTCAGTGTAGGGTTCCGTAGTTTCCCGTCCGTTACAATAAGTGTTCCCACTTATGAGTTTAAAAGGTGGGTATCCATTATGTTCGCGCTCCAGCAGCGCTCCGCGCTCCTGCAACTGCTCCCGGCAGTGGGTACCTACTGTTGTTTCCATCCAAGTTCAAAATGATTTTCCTAGAAAGTCCTTATAAAGTTCTACTTTTCAGATTTTTTTTCATTTCTTCTTTCATTTTCTAAACTGGTTCAAAAGTTAGAGGGGGGACACATTGTTTTTTTTACTTTTGGAGCGTTTATTTCCGAAATTATTGACATTATCAAAAAATGATTTAGTAAACCCCTATTCATTTTTAAATACCTTTCCAACAATATATCACACGTTAGGGTTAAAATTAAAAAAAATCACTTCCCACTTTACATATAGGGGGGCTACCCTAATAAAACATTTTTTTCCAATTTTTATTTTACCACTTTGTCGGCGTGATTGATACACATGTTGGTACCAAATTTCAGCTTTCTAGTGCTAACGGTCACAGAGATTAAGCGAGGACGGATAGACGGACAGACAGACATGGCGAAACTATAAGGGTTCCTAGTTGACTACGGAACCCTAAAAAGAGTATTGTTTATTGTTTATATAAGTGAAATGTATGAAGATGGATATTCGTTTAAAATAAGCAAAGTTTAAGGTTTTAATGAGCAGATATATTTCTTATAATATTTATTTTACTAAATACTCTAATCAATGTTGACACAAAAAAGTTATCCTAAATAATATTGGACTTGTAAATAATACATAGGTTAACCAGAAATTTAAAATACAAAATTTCAATCAATACTTAAACATGGACAAAAATATGGACTAAATTTTAAAACTAACTTTACGCAATAATATTAATATTTAAAATATTTATTCTGTTATTTGTCGCGTCAAATGTTTGTCTTCACTTGGCTACGTTAGTGGATTTTTGACTTTTTATAGGCTTTACGGAATGCATAATGAATGAAATAACAATTCTTTTATTTTACAAAAAACAATTCCTGAAATTTTCAAAAAATTCAAAACTTCGCTTTATAATAAAAAGGGAAAGAATTCGCAATTGTCACTTTTATGCATAAATTCCCTTGAGCTCGACCCATTTGATTTTAAAAACACTTTATAACATAATCTACTCTTTACTTTGAAAAGTATTTTAACACAATTACGAAATTTAGTAGCAAGTGTTTAATAAACACGTTTCTTGTTTTTTTTTTCCATTCAGTTAAATTGTTACGTACATTATATATTTATGACATGGTTATTATGAAAAAGCTGTAGTTTTGGTAGGTAAATTAATAATACTTATGATATTTTAAGTACATACAATGAATGGGGGGAATCTATGCACAACGGTGAACTTTGATAGAATTTTATGATTACTTTATTCAATTTTAATACATTACTTGAAAAATATTCTTACAAGACTTTATTAAAAGCTGGAAGTTAAAGTAATATGTTATCAAAATTTTAATTTCTAATTAAGAGAAAAAGAATTCCAATAAAACTCCTAAATATGTAAAATACCCAAAATGCCAAAATTTACGGTAGTATCATTCAGTCGAAACCGCTGAATCGGCCAAACATAACCGTTGCTTTTTCAATCCTTAATTTGACCGTTATAAACACTAAAAAACTTACCGTTGAAACATGTAAACAGCCACAATAAAGCTGTGAATAGATGCGTGATAGAACCACGCCTGGCTTCCCGCCGCCACACCATCTCACCAGAATCATCGAACTTCACTGAACCAATGTACTACCCCCGAGAACACACTCAATATAAACAAGCTACGGAACTCGTCCCGAAATTTACTCGACGGAAAATTACGAATGACATAACAGAAAGTTCATGTGAACTGTGTGGAAACATAACACGTCCATCCGCGATGCAGTGTCACGCAGAACTAAAGTCTAAAGCTCGGGACAGGGTAAATTAAAAGCCTTCCAGCGCAGGGCGGGGGAGGTTTGAAGTGTTTTGGATTTTCACAAATCCCTTCAAGTGCGGAGGCCACGTGCCATGTTTAGTCAATCTTGCGTCTCAATGGTTGATAGAGCTATTTGTATTTTTATTGTCGTTGTTTAATGGTACGTTGTTAGTTGCGTTACTTTGATGTTAATTGTCTGTAACTGCTAATAGAGTGGCTATGATTAAAGTTTTTTAATCAAACAAGATTACCATTTTAATTTTCAAGTGTCTAGTTTGTTAACATGAATTGATAATTTACTTTAGTCAGTTATCTTTTGTGCACTGTACGTTTCACATTATTTCCAAATACCATTACCAAATTAATTGTAAATTGTAGTTCGTCCTTTTCGCAGTGTTTGTGTTTATAAAATATTCCGCTATAAAAGTCAGTGAGTTGACCAATATGGTTCCGTGGTAGGTCAAATGGTTAGCGCTTGCTGTAATTTTTTTAGTAGAATAAGGGTGACAAAAGAGCACATAGTCCAACTGATGATAAGTGGATGTTGTGGCCCATA
>CAJQZP010001645.1:0-40396 GCA_907164705.1 Parnassius apollo | reverse complement strand
CTTCAAATAGAGACGGTTTAATTTTATTGTTATTATTATAAAACTGAAATGACAAAGGAAGACTTACTTTCCACTTGATGGTGAGCAAGCTGCTGCAGTCCATTGACTCCTTCGATTGACTTCAAATAGAGACGGTTTAATTTTATTGTTATTATTATAAAACTGAAATGACAAAAGAACTTACTTTCCACTTGATGGTGAGCAGCTGCTGCAGTCCATTGACTCCTTCGATTGACTTCAAATAGAGACGGTTTAATTTTATTGTTATTATTATAAAACTGAAATGACAAAAGAACTTACTTTCCACTTGATGCGCATGAGCAGCTGCTGCAGTCCATTGACTCCTTCGATTGACTTCAAATAGAGACGGTTTAATTTTATTGTTATTATTATAAAACTGAAATGACAAAGGAACTTACTTTCCACTTGATGGTGAGCGAGCTGCTGCAGTCCATTGACTCCTTCGATTGACTTCAAATAGAGACGGTTTAATTTTATTGTTATTATTATAAAACTGAAATGACAAAGGAACTTACTTTCCACTTGATGGTGAGCAGCTGCTGCAGTCCATTGACTCCTTCGATTGACTTCAAATAGAGACGGTTTAATTTTATTGTTATTATTATAAAACTGAAATGACAAAGGAACTTACTTTCCACTTGATGGTGAGCAGCTGCTGCAGTCCATTGACTCCTTCGATTGACTTCAAATAGAGACGGTTTAATTTTATTGTTATTATTATAAAACTGAAATGACAAAGGAACTTACTTTCCACTTGATGTGTGCAGCGAGTGCTGCAGTCCATTGACTCCTTCGATTGACTTCAAATAGAGACGGTTTAATTTTATTGTTATTATTATAAAACTGAAATGACAAAAGAACTTACTTTCCACTTGATGGTGAGCAGCTGCTGCAGTCCATTGACTCCTTCGATTGACTTCAAATAGAGACGGCTACGGATTCTGTGATGCAAAATATTCTGCTTTAAGGAAAATAATATTTGTATTTGTGTCTGCAGTCAGTACTTGCTGATTGACGAACTAGGTTGTTGATGAGTTACTGATAAGATAATATGTATCTCGTATCCGAAAGTCACATGCCTTTAATGATGAGCAACAGGTTTTTATAAAATTGTAGGACAAGCGAGCTTACAGTCCACCTGATGCTAAGTGGTGTACCATACGGACACCAAGCCTTCTCTCATTGTCTCAAGTTTCGTGATACGTAAACAATCCAGTAATTTTATATTTCCGATCATTACTTATTTATCATGCGTTGGCGATTAATATTTGAATATGTGACTCATCATCTTCATCGTTACAGCATAGACTAAGGAGTAAGGACCAGAGGGGAAGCTTCCCAACAACGTCTAAATTGTATACCTATTTTGATAGGGTTGTCATGAATGCCGATGAATGTGAAAAATTTAAGGAATATTATATACAATATCATATAGTATAAAACAACATTTGAATTCATTGTAGTTTAAATTAATATAACGGGATATTCCGTTGGTACGGAGTGTACAGAAAAAATTATTTCAAAATTTCCACAGTCAACAAGATCAGGCTCGCATTCTAGCTATTTCGACTAAGGAATCAGTTACTGGTTACATGCTCTACCAGTACCATCAAGTAATCTCGGCACATTGCTTAATGGGGAAAGCTTGGGCATTGCCGTAAGAATCCGCCTAGGAGTGGTAATTTGTCAACCTCACCAGTGCCCCTGCGGTAGCAGCGTCGATGAGTTTGGGCTCCACGGACTTTCATGCAAGTAAAGTGCAGGTAGGTTTTCCCTTCACGGCTCTTTGAACGAAGTCATCCGAAGGGCTCTTGTCTCCATAAATATCCCCACAGTTTTAGAGCCTTGCGGGATATTTAGAGACGATGGCAAGAGGCCCGACGGTATGACTTTGGTCCCTTGGGAGAGAGGTAAAGCCTTAGTGTGGGATGCTACTTGCGTTGACACTTTGGCGGCCTCTCATCTCAAGGGTACCTCTTTTAGAGTCTGGGCGGCATCAGAGACAGCCGAATTTAGTAAATGGCGGAAATATGAGTCTTTGAGAAATGACTAAATATTTGTGCCATTTGCTGTAGAGACTATCGGTCTGTGGGTTCCGCGTGCAGTGAAGTTCCTAAAAGAACTGTATCCGCGATTGGTCCTCGCTGCTGGAGACAAGAGGGCTGGTTCTTTCCTCGTATATATTCAGTGAAGAAACGCAGCCTGCAATTTTGGTATTATACCACGGGGAGCAGGCCTTTTTGACTATTTAAATTTTTAGTTTTGGTTGTTCTATATAATGGATTCTTTTTTTATATTGTGTATAGTTAGTATTAATTGTAAATATTATAACTATAATTATTATTTATAGTTAAGTTTCTATATTGTCTAAAACTACATAAAATAAATGATTTAAATAATTATACAAACATATAACAACATGTATATTTATTATAAATTAAATTGAAACTGCAAAAAATTGTATATTTTGCTAATTTTCATAGTATTGGGTCTTATGGAATCTTGCTGCAGGGTAAAGCGGCGAGTGTTGAGGAAAATATGTGCAATTTACAATTGAAAACCCCACGAATCCCTTCGCGAGAATTATAAGGAAATTGGCATTCTCACAGAATATCATGTTCGTATAGTTTCGGCGCAAACCGGTTTGTACCCCGACGAGGCGTCGGTGAGAGCTCACGCACACATCGCTGAGCTATGCGTGAGTGTAGTCGCAGCGAGCTGTTTGTATGTAGCTTCCCCTCTGGTCGGTTTCTTTACTCATGTGGTCACAACCCGTCACGAATCCATTACAAAACTTAAGCCTTCCCAAGAAACGAAAACAAACACGGGCCGAGCCTGGCTCCCATAAATTTTTAATCACCTATTAAAATACGTAATAATAATACTACGTAAAAAATAAATAATACGTAAATTTTGTTGTATACTATCGTAATTACAAATCATAATTTGTCGAGTTTAAGAAGCGAAGACATCTCAATAATTTTTCTTCGAATTGTGAGTATTCACAATTATCTGTTTTATATTTAAGATACAGGCCAAGCCAGGAAGAGGCTTAAGTCCGGCAGTGCATTTCAGATTAGCTGTTAGGATGATGGTAATAAGTCAAGTATTTATTTATTTACGTTAAGGCAGAAAAATATGGCACAGGTGTTATTTTTTCCTACACTAGTACACGGCCATACGATGAAACCACCATAATCCAATTACATACAATTACAGCTGCTTTTGTTGGAAAAATACTTTTTCCATTTTAAGAATTGTAACTTTAACCATAGTCCGTCAACAACAAACATAAAGGGGCTTAGGCTCGGTACTGACTAAACAAAGCCATGTAGTACAACAGAAACTATGTACATTGAAGTTGGTGGGTAAGCTTACTTTAATAAAATGTAATATGTCCTAGAACTTTAATATGAAATATATCTGCGCATTTATAATTTTATATCAGGAGTAAGACGAGACTTTTTATTTGTTGATATTTTAAAACTTAAAGTTAAAGTTACAGCCTATAAATGTGCCACTGTTGGGCACAGGCCTCTTCTCATTTCTGAGTGGTTTTTAGGGCAAGGAAGTGGCCGCCACGCTGCCACAATGCGTGCGAATTTCACATGTTTGCGAAATATTACTTTTTTCTTATGTCTCAGACATGCAGGTTTCCTACGATATTTTCCTACACCGCTGAGCACATGGTCAATCGGAACTTAAAATTGCAATTAACTATTTCATTGGTGTCGGCAGGAATCGAACCCGGGATGCTCGCGTACTGTGAAATTTACAGCAAGCGCTAACCATCTGAGCTACCACAGCTCTAATTCTTGTTTAGTGGGAATTAATCAAAATGATGATATACCTAATTTAACATTTACCCATTGTACTTTATACTCCATCCTTATTTTAACCATCGTCGTCATTCCTTCACAAGTCCACTGCTGAAGATAGGCCGCCCCCAAAGAATGCAACAAAGCACACCATTCTTGTTTTAATTTATCTTTGTAAATATATATCAATCAAGCCAAAAGGCGTGTCATATTACGGTTAGTGTGTCTTATTAATGTTGAGAGTAGTGATATTTGGATGAGTGGTGACGGGGATAATGGATACAATTGAAGGAGAGCGGGAGGTGCTCTTCAAAAGAGGCAAGATACAGCATTTTTATAATATGCATATCCTTTATAATTAATTTTATCATCTTTAATCTATCTAAGTATAGACAAAAAAAATATTAATTTCTCCTGTTGTAATAATTATCGTGCGTGTTGGCCGTAAACATCGGTAAACGCTTTTCACACAAAATAGAACAGGCTGCTGATGTTAAATTACATGTTCCGCCAGAAGTGAGTACGTTTGTAGGATTTACCTATTTATTTTTATTTGGCTGCGGAATGCAGTGACGACTATTGCAAATTCACTACAAGTTAATATGTTGACCTAATGTTATTGAGATTTAGTTTGAGCTCTAAAAGTATTCTAAATTAATTATAGTTAATATCTTTCAAATTTTTCACAATTTTCTGACTTTGTACATAATGTTTCACGCTACAAATAGATAAACAGTTCCAGTTGCGATCTATACGTCAGTGGGGCTAGCATGGGCAGGAGACAAAAATGTATATCCCGATTTATAATTTCACAAGATAATTTTATCTTACAAGAGATAAAATTATCTTGTCATAATACCAGAGCACGGCAAGAGGGCAAATGAGAAATATATCTCCGTTTGATATAACGATTAGACAGACATACATCCCCCGTCCGTAGCATGGGACCAAATGAAAAATAAAATATTATATGCTTTTTCGACCTTTGAAACAGATAATTTTATACTAGTTCACTGTACATGGATTTAAGTTTATCTTCAAATCACTTTAATATAAAAAGATGTCTCGAGCCTACTGCAACTAAATTTTGGTATTAGAAATTGAAATAATAAGAGAGAAAATTACATCGGCAATCGATACGTGATTAGAGTATTTAATCCGTTGGAATTCCCCGACAACGAATTTTTACGTCGATTTCGGATGCTCAAAGATTGTGTTTTGTTTTTGTGTAAAGAACTCTATGTGGCTTCAAAGCCTATTAATTATGTGGATGAACTACTAGTCCATATTAAATTAAGCATCTTTTACAAACACCTTGTGCAAAAACATCGTATACTCGTATTTACAATCAATACATGTGGCTAACATATCTTAGTATGTTTTTCTAAATACCTTTCACCTATCAGTCTCTTGGCAGATGCTAGTTACCAGAGAGGTACACGTCAAGACCATTTAATGTAGGTTGCTTAAACAACAAATAATTAGCATATATATGACCCATGTTATTGGGACCATCGTAAGAATGTGAGCGAAAATATACTTTAGTTAGCCTTTTGTGTATGTAAGTACAATAGGTTTCAGTGCGTCTACTTTTCACATTTTATTTTTGACAAATACCGAAGTGGATGTCATTTCCAGGCATACTACAAGCTAGGCAAAACGTGGCTAGAGAATTCTAGAGCATGGTCTGCTAGATATTCTTGTGGGCTATCGTCTGAATCCATGTTGATATATTTCGCCCACTATTACTGACTAAGGTTCAGTACAAGGAAAGGGCGGTCTACAATAAATGTTCAACTGGTAACGATAAACAAGTCCTAGTGTTTTCAAAAATCTTAATATTTTTAATATTAATTTAAAATATAAATATTAATATTATTATTAGCATTTTATTTATCTATCATTCTTCCCTTCCCCCAGAAAAAAGCGTTACGCTTGAGCTAGAAATATGTGCCACAATAGTCTTATATCTCGCTTAAAGATCCTACAACCTTTCGGATTGTAGGCCACCCCTTAACCATTGAGCTATTGAGACTCAATAGCACAATGGAATGATTGAATATTATTGCTTGTAGATTTTGAGTGCAGCAGCATTAACATAAATGAACAATATCCAAGGCGAGTCTATGATCGGGTTATATTGAAAAATTCCAAAGTCAAATTCAGAAATAGAATGTCTGTATTATAGTAGAATCGGTTTATACTATCTTTTAGGTATAATGTTTTAAATTAAAGTTTTCAAACTTAGTTAAGTGACGATTAAAAATATTAAATTAGTAAATAAACTATTAGTTCTTTAGCAAAGCTTGTTAAATATTATAAAAGCTAATCTATATAATATTAGGAATACAAATAACACAAGACTCACGGTCATAAAATTGTTTTAACTTTGTTTTGTTGCAAATCGTTAAATTTTCCTTCTTCATTTTCAATAAAATAAATAAAATTTAAATCTTAGATAAAATCTGTAAAGGAAATAAGCAGGCGTTAATTGACACATATATTACACATATATATGTGTCAATTAACGCTTGCATTAATATATACACACATATATACAGCATTTCTGGAAATAATAATTTCACTGTGGACTCGGCGTTATCATCAGAGCCTTGGCTGCACCAAATATTTCTGCATAAAAATATACCTGCCCACTGGCATTGCTAAGTGAGAAACAGTGTGGAAAGAATAAATGGGTAGGCTCAAAGGCACATTTTATTTATTTATTTTTTTATTTGATTTAAATACAACATTCCAAACATTCCAAAGCCTGAGTTTCCACTACAGCCCAGAGAAAGTTTCACAAGTACTATATTATGCTTATGCAACACAATTCATTTAAAGTTCATGTTAACAATATCATGCTACATTAAAGGTGTGTTTTGGAAATATATGTACCTACATATTTGAGTGTATCCTCATATACATAATTACTATTGCAATGTTTCTTTACTAAACATAAATTTAATCAGTATATTGCATAATTCCAGTGCAACAACCAAAGGACAACTCATCACATCTGTGGATAAAACCAGGTTGTTGACAATTACCCGACAAAAATGGGAGATTAATAAATACATACTTCGACTAAAGTTTATTTGTATGATTTCTTTTTCATATTTTTGAGTTTATATCTATGAAGAAGTTGGATATTCTGTGTATGAAGCAATTGATTTTGCACACTCAAAAGATTATTGCGCTCTTTGAGTCTTTCATCTATGCTCTGAAAAATGAGGTCAAATTCATATTGACTGTAGCGTGTTCCGCTATAAATAATTGGCAATAATTATAGAGGCGCAGGTTGTAAATTGATCTGACTATGCAAACTGACACCGTTCCGAAGGCTAAAAGATGAGACAAGTCGTGGCGAGCAATCCCGAGTAGTGGCTAGGCACACCAAAAGAACTGTATACACGTTAGCGCTCGCCTGCGAGACGAGGAATGGCGAGGCCAGACAAATGAGCTGTCTTTTCATTGGTGCTCGCTTTAGATCAGCTAACATACATGTTCGGAAAATCACAATTCTTGTGCCGTTCCTACAAATGTACCTCAGGCTTAGACCAAGACCTCAGGTACTTGAAAAAATATGCCGAAAACTAAACCAGGGCCTTAATAGTGGGTTTGCCTACAATAAATCGTTAAGTAATAACAGTAACATTTAGATTAATAAAAAATAACTACATTAGTTTTAGGTTTAATAAACATTTGCAATATTTACAACGATATTAAAGAGGTATACATATTCAAAATAAACAATTATTATTTTTCACCGAAAAACTCTGACAACGAATAGAAACTTTTTTCAATTAAATATTTTTAAGCTCTTTTTGAAATTTATACAACGATTCTTCTTTTTGTAGACATTTGGGAATTTTATTATAAATTTTTACACACATACCATGGGGTCCTGATTTAACTGTTTGTAATTTTGTGATAGGTGGAGCTAATTTTATACTAGGACGTAAAAAATAAGGCCGGGAGTATATTGAAAAAAAGGTGCATATTCCTTTTAACAAATGTGCATACTTCTGGTACTTATATATATATAGATGTAATTGTTAATATTTTTAATGAAATAAAGTAGGGTTTACAGCTGTCAGTGTTGTCTATGTTTGTAATTATTCGGATACATTGTTTTTGTAAAATAAACAATTTATGTACGTCTGTGCTGTTTCCCCACAGCAAAATGCCGTACTTGAGCCATGCATGGGCATAAGCATAGTATGCACACGTGGCTGTTCTTGTATCTGTATTTTTTTAAGTTCGTATAGTGCATACGAGAAACGGGAAAGTTTAGATGATACTTTCTTTATGTGTTCTTTCCAATTTATACATGAATCTATGTTTATACCTAATAATATATATGAATCAACACATTCTAGTTTAGTATCGTTGTAAGAATAATTTATAGATAGGGGGCATTTTTGATACGGCTTAAATTGTATTATCTTAGTTTTTGTGTAATTTATGACGAGATTGTGATTTTTTAACCATTTAGAGATATCTCTTAGTACACTATCAAGACAGTTGTAAAGATTGTTATTAGTATTATTGTTAAAAGAGATGACTACAGAAAGATCATCGGCAAACAATGTACAGGGGGCTTTGACTATTTTCGGCAAATCATTAATATAAATTAAAAATAATAAACAACTGAGAACACTACCCTGTGGTATTGATTTAGTGACCGGTGCAAATTGAGACCTGACTTTAATCACATTTCCACTGGCTAGGTTATGGTGATCTATCTCTACACACTGCTTTCGATTGGTCAGGTATGATTCGAACCAGTTGTATGTTGGGCCTCTTACTCCTATTCCGTGTAATTTCCGTAAAAGTATGTCAAATCGAACTCGATCGTCATGTCCAGTAAAATACCGATCGCGTATTTCTTTTTATTAAATATACTTAATATTTCATTGACATATTTGTATACTGCTGTAGTTGTTGATCTGTTTTTGCGAAAGCCATATTGATTGTCATTTAATATATTGAACTTTTCGCAGTGACAGTATAGTCTATTAGCCATAACGGATTCAAATATTTTTGAAAACGTTGGAAGAATAGCAATAGGGCGGTAGTTATTAAGGTCAGTTTTAGAGCCTTTTTTATAGAGTGGTTTAATTATTGAAATTTTTAGTTGGTCTGGAACTTTACTTTCTGTAAACGATTGATTTATTAGGAATGTCATAACTGGGGCTAGTTCTTCGGCGCATTTCCTAATTAGACAAGGCGGTAAGTCATCATGACCGAAGCTACGCTTGTTTTTTAAATTACGTATACATTTTATAATTTCTTGATTAGTAGCGGGTTGTAAAAAGAATGAATTCTTTACGGGATGAAGGGCTGGCTGAATGATTGCACCTGTTGTGCCAAAAGTATTGTTATCATTACCAACCGACAAAAAGAAATTATTGAAACACTCAACTATTTGAACAGGGTCCGCAGTGATACTATTTTGGACATTCAGTTCTATGTTCTTTTTATTTTGTGTAAGCTTATTAGTTTGTTCCTTTACAACATTCCACATTGATTTTATTACATTATCAGAATTCTTTATTCCTTTAATATTATAGTTCTTTTTTGAAATATTTACAGTTTTTTTAAGTATTTTTGAGTAATTTTTATAATACTAGTTTAGTACTGGATTTTTTTGTTTGAGATGATAATTTTTTTAAGAGTCTTTTATTTTTGCACGATGTTTTGATTCCATTGGTAACCCATGACTTTTTCTTTATGCTTCTTAATTTTTTTTAGGAATTTTTGGTATAGTTTCATTTAATACATGATTAATTTTATTACAAAATGAGTTATAATTTTCATCCCTTTCACTCGGCTACCAATCTAATCAGATCATACAATACCTACCTTACGTCCGCTCTAGTACGGGGCTAATTAGATCAGATAATATCAGAAGTACTGCCTTATGAAAAAAATACTTTTCCTTTAAAACAAAATTAAAGACAATATGCAATAGATAATAGTATCAAAGACAAAGATATGCTCTTTTATTTTAAACCATAACCTGGCAATGTTTCTTAGAAAAAAAAAAAGAAATCACTCTGAACTTTCGGCGTTCCACGTGTCGTTTTGATGAAGGTGCTCCGTCTTTTTTATAGAATTTTATAATTGTGTCTGGACTAAAAACGAAAGTATTATACTTTTTTATATTCCTTGTAATATAGTGAACACGTAGATATATAATTTGTGGTATAAAAAGTGAAAAGTAAATTGCCAAAAGTGCTTCAAAATCTGGAAGGCCCATTATGGCGGCTGGGTCATAAATGTGTTATTTTTCAAATTCTCATTTATTTTTAGTGTAAAATGTAAGTAAAAATAGTTTTCTTACATATTTCAAATAACTTGACGTTGTATTTATTTCAAATTCACACATAATTGTTTTTGAAATATTGTTTTAAATGTCACACAGATAAAATATTATTATTGTTTTTTTTTTTAATTTTTTTATATTTCAATATTTTGGTATGAGTAACGAATGGAAACATATAAAACATAAAAATATACATATTTCCAAACATTTTCATATAAATTTCTCCAAAAACAAAAGTGTAGAATTCAAATTAGTAGTAATTTTGTCACTAAAATTGAAGTATATGGTACTACTATGCTATACAGGGTAATTTATGTATATTATTACAATTTCTAGCAACCAAAAATAATTTTATTCGATAGTTTATACATTCAACAAGAAATCCTGTAAGTTTTATCCATAAATATTGTCTCAAAGTGAAAATATAGCAAAATTTGCAATATAGCAAAAACATTTTCTAACTTACAAATTTTCCCGCCATTAAGGTCCCGAGCGAACGGGAGTATAACATGTCGCGCGCTGTCAGAGCGAAGGGGACGTTTTTATCAATAGCAATTATTTTGCTAAAGTTTACTTGATCGCGCGATGGATCTTGTTTTAGTAAACTTGTTAGTACTTAGCATACATATCTTCTTTTTGTTCTCCTGAGATATTTTAGAGTTATTTAATGTGTTATCTTGTTGGCTTGTTACGTCGCGTAATGGTGATTTTTTCATACTGTTAATATTATTATTTTGCCGCTTGCTTTCATTAGTCTCACTGGGGCTGTGACACAATGCTATATTTGTTATCGTTGATGGGGCACTTACTTTGGGAGTACTAAATAATACATTAGTAGTATATTTCTTTATATTATTTTCGCAGGTATTGTTCTGGGAGGGACTTACGACCTTCTTTTTTTGTAGTTGAGCGACAGATGCGAGATAATTGGTTTATTTTTGCATCTCTTTTTGATATTTCCTCTTTCAATGAATTGTTTTCTATTAACAATCTTTCCACTTCCAGGTCAGCACTTTCGAGCTTTGTTTCCAAATGTTGTAGTTTGAACTTCATTTCCTCCAAATCCTCCATTGCTAAATAGTTATTTTTGGGGCAGCTACGATTTAAAGCGGCGTCTACAGAAATCAACGTTTCACCTAAGTCGTCAATGTAGGAAATTGATTGCGGGCTGCTATCGCTTATAGGGGGATTGAGTTTTTTTCGCAATGTTATATTATCATTTGTCCTTTCGTGACAGCTAGATATACTGCTGTCCAAATTAGGAGATTTTTCTGATGACGTATTTCTATTTTTCGTCTTATTTTTTTCTGTGTACAAGTTGTACACTTCCAGGCATTTTTGGTGTCTATTGACATCCAGCGAAATCTTTTTTCGGAAACTATCGTGCAAGTTAAATGAAATTTTTCTTTGTGTGCCGGACGGGCGAAACTCTCCGGAGTAAATGTTGTCGAAGATACTTCGCGAGTCACTCACGTCCTACACCTATAGGTTCCGGTGGGTACTCTCACCGCCGTCTTTGTTGGTGCCGCTGAAATATTGTGGACTGTGGTTAAAATCAAAATGCACGATTAATAAATACAAATAGCAAGGTAGTGGCCAGCGGTTCAACTTATTGATTAATCGCGAAATTTTATAACTATTATTTATTGATCACGGTTGTTGAACTACGGTTGTTCACTATTGGTTGGTCACTGTATATTTCAAAAGATTTCTTTAAACTGTACGGTGGTACCAAATATCTATTGGTAGTAGCCGGTTTTCTAACACTACTGACTAGCAGCTATTATCAACTAAACTAGCTGATTTTATCACTTGTGTAACTGCGGAAAACAGTTACCACTTTCACTATATGTAACTGCGAATATCAGTTACGACCTTTTTCGGCTAGCTAACACTTTCACTATATGTAACTGCGAATATCAGTTAAGACCTTTTTTAGTCTAGCTAACACTTTCACTATATGTAACTGCGAATATCAGTTACGACCTTTTTTAGGCTAGCTAACACTTTCACTATGTAACTGCGAATGTCAGTTACGACCTTTTTCGGCTAGCTAACACTTTCACTATGTGTAACTGCGAATGTCAGTTACGACCTTTTTCGGCTAGCTAACACTTTCACTATTCACTATATACTGCTACTAGTCACTTCAGCTACCACCGGATACCACTCACTTCACTTCACTTGTCACTGGTAGTTCTTCACACTACTACTGGTACTGGGTCCCGAGCCCCTAAGGTAGACTTTAGCAATACTTTACGGTGAGCCGCTTGCCATTTTCCGTTTTGCCTCTTTATTGCATAAACATTTCACTATACAAATGGCATAAATTGCAATATTCTCTATACAAAATTAATTGCTACACTAACATGCTATATATCATTAAATCGGTAGTCTGGTACTTTATTAGTATATCATAAAGGTTATTAAAAACATTAACATTGTAAAAAGTTATTGAACGAAATTTCCCAAATTTTCATAATATTTGGGTATTTTAATTCTTTAATTTTTCTATAACTACGAAATGCGTTTAATTATAAAAAATATTCCTATACTTCTTTAATCTATAAGCCATATGCTAATTAAATGTCATATTTATAACTCTTTTAGAACATAAAATTATTTTCATTATTTTTGGTATAAACTATTACCTACGCAGTTAATTAAAAAACTTCTAGAGAGTTCTACGATAAGACGCGCTGTGATTGGTCGATTGTTCTTAATATAATAAAAGTTGTTTACATTACTTGTTATCAAAACGACATTCTATACAAATATACTAAGAGTTATAAACATGATAAACAACTATATTAATACACGTTTCCATCCAGTTTTGTCGGTAATTTCATTATTAATACAAAAAACAATATTGTTTATAACTTTGTTTCTTAACGTTGTTAGGCCGTCGCGAACATCTCTCCCGCCGTGCAGCGTCGCGACGATTTTCTCACAGCGGCGCTGCATCCATTTCGGTGAGCGACGTTGCTTCTACTTCGGCAGCGGCACGAGTTTCCTGGTTGGCCTCTTGATTAGGCCGTTTGCTGTGCGTACTTCCACAGAATGCGAATCTGTCCGTCCGCACCGGGGTAAACAGTTTCCACCCTTCCTCGTGGCCAGGTGTTACGAGGTAACTGGCCGTCAGCTATGAGGATTGGATCGCCCACCTGGAGATTGGGACCTCGCCCATGGGCCTCCCGCCGGTTTTGAAGTTCCGGTAAATATTCTCGGACCCAACGCTGCCAGAACATGTCAGCGAGTATCTGGGAGCGTCGCCAGTGTCTTTTGCTATTCATATCCTTTTCATCAAATACTCCAGGTGTCGGTAGTCTCGCAGATTCTCCTAAAAGGAAGTGAAGTCGCGTACTTCCTTCGATATTCGCATTGCCTCTTCCAGAGACTGGAAACTGTCGAGATAGTCATCCATATAGTGGTTTTGAATGATAGCTTCTACGGCTTCTGGATACTTGTCTATGTGTTTTTTAGCGTTCCAGTTCTTTGCGAATATGGCTGTGCAGGGTGAACTGGCTGCACCAAAAATGATCGACGTCATTCTATATTCTTGTGGAGCTTCATTACGTCGATCCCCTCTCCAGAGATATCTTAAGGCATCTCTGTCTTCGGGTCTAACTTTGACCTGCATGAATATTTCGGCTATGTCCGCGGAGACAGCGATTTTATGGCGGCGAAAACGCATCATGACCCCTGGTAGTGATTGCAGTAGGTCTGGACCCGTGAGCAGGAAGTCGTTCAATGACACCCCCTTTGTTTTGGCTGCGGCATCGTGTACTATTCGAAACTTCTCTGGCTTCATTAGGTTATGGACGTCGAAATGGGGTAGGTACCATGTTCTTCCCGGTGTGCTAGTTTTCGGTGCTATCTCGGCGTATCCTTTTTGTACTAGGGAATTCATTTGTTCATCATATTTCCTTTTTAGATCTTCGTCTCGATCTAATTTTCTTTCAATGGAAACGAGCCGTTTTATTGCTGTTTCGTAATTACCAGGCATCTCGATATCCTTTTTCTTCCAGAGAAGCGCTGTTTCTATGTGCCCGTCTTGTAACTGACGGGTGCTGCTATTTAGTATATCTTCAGCTTTCTTCTCTGGATCGGAGTCTGGTCTTCTCGGATTGATGATGAGAGATTCCAGCGCGAAATATTCGCGGAGTTGGTCATGTATATTAACCTCGCTCTTGTGCAGCTCATTGGCCGCGTGGACACGCTGATACGGGGCTTTAGTGTGTGCCCCGTGTAGCACCCATCCTAATTCTGTGAGCGAGGCGATTGGCTGGTGCGGCGGACCTCTTCGGATTTTAGTGGCTATCAGAAGTCTCCAATTGTCCTGTCCTATTAGGATCCCTGGGTTGCCGGAGTCATATATTAGCTGCTCCTTTATGTCTTTCAAGTGGTTGCACTTGGCTATGTCTGCTGCACGCACAGTCTGTGGCCCCAAGTTTAGGCTTGCAGCCGTGCGTGCTCTGAATGGCACCCTTTTTTCTGTGGAGACTCTTCAGCGATACTTTGATTCTTCGGGATTCCGGTGAATAGAGGGTAGTGTTCCCGATAGCGGTGATCTTAAACGGGTCCAACCGCCCTGTAGCTCCAATTTGTTTGGCAATCTCTTCATCCATTAGTGAAACTGTTGACCCATCATCCAGCAGGGCGTGTGTGTTTACAGCTCCCGCCGGTCCAATTACTCGCACTGGAATTATTTTTAAATAGGCTTGATGCTTTGACACAGTGAATGAGTTGGCTGCAGTTTCTTGAGGTTCTTTTTGTTTGACCTCAGTCTTCTCCGGTTCAATTACTCGCACTGGAATTATTTTTAAATAGGCTTCATGCTTTGACACAGCGAATGAGTTAGCTACAGTTTCTTGAGGTTCTTTTTGTTTGACCTCAGTCTTCTCCTTTGTATTATTATGGAGAAGTCGATTGTGTGTCGCGGTGCATCCTTTTATTCCGCACTTATTGGTTTTACATTTGTGTGTCTGATTTCTATAACGTAAACAGCGGAAACATAAATTATTTTGCTTTGCGAGTTCCCATCTTTTGTTGATATCTACTTCCTTAAATTTTTTACATTCGGATCCGTAGTGACCCTCCTTTTCGCACACTCTGCATTTCGGAGACGGCTTAGTAGTAGCCGCGTGTGCTCTATGTACTGAACGATTGCTTTGTGCTTCGTTTATAATTTCTGGAGGCGCAAATGCACTGCAGAAGCGAGCTTGTTCGGTAATAAACTCGCTGAAGCAGCCGAGGTCTGGTCTAGTCGTATTTTTCGGTGTAGATTCTATACCACTGGGCACGTATAGAGTTTGGCAGTTTGTCGGTGAGGAGTCGTAGCAGCTCTGCGTTGACGAGGTAATGATCTCGCTTTAGGGCTCGAAGAGTGACGACACTTCCCCCTCACTTTGCTCGCGAATGTGCAGATGTCTCTAGGTGATTCTGTACAGCGTGCTAATCCTCGTAACTTCTCGGTTTCTGCTTGCGCGATTGAATCTGGACGCCCAAATTGTAGCTCCAGTTCTCGCATAATCTCATCTGGTTTAGCATGCCCGATGAGTTCTGAACTGACTGTTTCCAAGGCTCTTCCTTGTAGACTTCGTCTTAGTCTAGCAGTGTTTTCAATGTCATTGAAGTAGCCTCGTGTTGTTTCGTAAATGGCACGGAATGAAAGCCACTCGGTATGTGCTCCGCTAAAGCTTGGCAGTGTTATTATAGCTTTCGACGCTGCGAAAGTATGCGACGATAGTGGCGCACTCTCTAACTTTGATTTGTCAGCGAGCGCGGCTATAGCGGATGTGAGCTCCGATATAAACGGACGGAGCCCCCTGTCTTCACTTATGACAGATTCCTGGCTAGGTTTCTTTGGCTTGGGATCCTTTTGTACATCTTCTGGATAGGAATCCTGGTTTGTGAGCTCTGATACAATCGGTAGGAGCCCCCTGTCTTCATCAACGGTGGGTTCCTGGCTGAGCTTCTGTGGCATGGGATTCTTTTGTACATCTTCTGGATAGGAATCCTGGTTCGTGAGCTCCTTTTGGGGCTCACCGAGGTCGACAACGTCCGGGGTCGGCTTTGAGACGGTTTTATTAAATGGTGCCTTCCCTCCGGTGATTGCGCCTTGATTTGACTTTTGTTTGGCTACAGAGTTTTCGAGCCAAGATCGAACGTACTCACTTTTGGAGTGACCATCTTCATCATAGTCGTCTGATTCGTCTTTTTCTTCCGCCATCTGTAATGAGATCTGCGCAAGTTCTAGTTTGATCTTCAATACTTCTTCACGAGCCTTCAAAATTCTTCTATTGGGCCGAACAGTGTTCTTTGACTTCGTATTTGTGTATTAGTTTTTAAATTTTAATTTTTACTACTCTTTTGCAACCATTTATAGATTATATTTTAATTACTAGGTAGAATAGTTACTTTACTAAAGTTTATTTGTATACTTGCGAATATTTGTTGTTTCTTGGATGGTTTTCCAAAAACACTGTTAATAGAATATTTTTATTAATTTTCCACTCAATTTATCACTATTTTTTAGAAATAACAATTGCACACGTTATTTGGCCGACACTTTACACAATTCTTATGCTAGATACATTTAACAACCACTTTTACTAATTAAATTTATCAAAAATATGGGAGCTAATGTTTACTGTTTTTCACCCACAAATTCGACTTTTCGTTGGTTAAATTCAATTCAAATGTTGGAATAATACAAATTTAATTTTGCAACGGCGTTCAATGATGCAATAACCAATTTCCTATTCAATGGCATACACAGACATCTTGATCGGCGTTAATTATTCAGAAGGTAAGGGAAGTAAAGGGAAGGTATATCAATATAATATTATAATTCGAATTAATAATGTTTATTGATAAATTTATATCGAGTGAAGTTATATTGGTACTATTCTTCTATGCACAGGTTAGTAGTTGCAAATATTTATCGTGAACATTAGCCTGCGACAGTCCATGATTGGCCTCACTCCCAAGATAGGATGCAATTTATTAAAAATGTGGACTTACTATGAAGTCAGGATTTTATTTCGTTGACTGTACTGAACATACAACATAGCTTACTCGTTTAATAAATGACTAACTGATAAACTGATTGAAACTTCATCCTCCGTTGTAAGCAGTTAGTCATTTATCACAAGGTTAACCTTATGCTCGTTTGCCTCTTCTTCATAGAAAAAAACACCCTTTCTTAACTAAAGTCTATGTAATATTATAGTCTAATAATAATATTTGATTTATATTATATTAAATTTTTTAGTAATCATTAATTAGCTCAGATCCGCGTAATAAATTAAATGATGACGCAGTTTAAACAGCGAGTTGCTTTTTAAGCTGCGTCATCATCACCGCCTCCCCTCAATTGCGTGCCCTATCCCCGTCACCAAAATCCCAGCACCAATACTCCCATCACAACACTAGAAAAGACACACCACCGAAGACGAGTCTAATTCACCTAAGGATGTCTCGTTTATAGGCGAAATACGTATTATCGATGGTGGTACTCATGTTAATGGTAGCCGAGATAGTGCACGTAACTGAGGGTGGGGGGGAGGTGTCCTTCAAACTAGGTGTCACATCATTTTATCTTATTGCACGGATTTTAGCGAGTTAGTTTTTAACATAATCCTTTCCCATTCCCATGAACTATATAATATGAACATGTCGATTGTTTAACTTTTGTGTCTACATTACGGACAAGGAATCTCTTGTAAAAGCTTTCAGAAAAGTTAATTATTTATTTAATATTAATTAATAAAAACTTTTTTATATAATTAATATAAACTAAAAAAAATACAACCTCTAGCTGGGATAGTGCTTCAGTAAAAGAACGAAAACCTTATTTATGGATTAAACGCTAACAGAGCAGCAGTAAAATCTGAAATTAAAATGTTAAGATAAATCATTCAAAGAGGCAGAAGGTGAGCCAGGTCGGCTATAACCAGCGCCGCAGGGATAAATAATTGTCACTTTAGTTTAGCTTACGTATTTTATCTACAGTTTCTAACCGATGTTTTGAGCGTCATAAAACTGCTTTATGTTCCTTTACGTATTCGTAAACAATAATGTCGAGTCATATTATCACTAAAGATGGTACCTAAATTTGGTGGAAATATTTTCACATTTAACCCCCGTAGACATGCAACACAATTTATAAAATCTATATTAACACATTTGATAACATTAAATAATTATGTTTTCCATTTAATAGCAAATCAAAATTATGTTCTAAACTATCATGACATTTATATCAAAAGCTATATATACATATATATAATAATTTTATACGATGCACAGAATTACTGACATTCTGTCTATCGTATAAAAGCTGCTAAACATTTCAATTACTTCAACACATAGGCTAATGCCACTTAGATCTATAGTCTGAGATCTTCTGTCTCAGACTATAGCATACCGCTGATGAACAAGATCCTTTTCGATTGTAGGACGGTTATTGTTGTTCCGCGAAAACGTCTCAATTAAAACAACAATTAAATTAACATTAAATCTAATATACATTGGACTCACCGATATTTTAAAATTCTCTCATGGAAAGATAAGGTATGGGCAAAATTCCAACTGAGAGCTTTCAACTTAGACTGTCGCTTTAATTTTAATGACAAAGTTCTTGATCATCCTAAACCAAACCTAATTTACCTACATTGTGACTTTGCTCCTTACTTAATTATTAAAGTTAACAATTAGACAAGACAAGACAGAAAGAAAAAATGTTAAACGAATACTTAGTTTGTCTGCAACAAGAATTAGGTGGTCAAGTCCAGGACATGTTGAAGGATTAAAGGGTTTTTTGATGACTAGTTTAAGGTGCCTCACCTTCCAATTCTTTTCTGTGTAATTCAGAGCATTTTAAATTATAAATATTTCAAAAGCAAATATTTACATGATTGAGAACAAATAAATAAAGAGTTAAGGGGCTTTATTATGCCAGATTCCTAAATTGCAAGCTCATATGGACTTTGCTGGAAACAAACAAAGTTTTGATCATCGATTGATGACATAAAGTCAATCAAAAATAAAACTTTAATTTACTGTGTAGTGTTATATGAATTAATTTAACAAACACTTTGACTTTAGCTTTATAACCTAAAAGTAATGGAAAATTAAAATAAAACAGAGGAAGAAAATCTAAATAATTAATGTTATCAAATGTGTTTATATCGATTTTATAATTTTTTTGCATGTCTACGGGGATTAAATGTGAGAATATTTCCACCGAATTTAGGTACCATCTATAGTGCAAATAAATGGTATGATTTAGGTCCTATCCTTGGACATAGGGCTCCTCACATTCAATTTGAGGAGGTTTCATATCTTCTAAAAAATACATTTGTCTGACATGCAGGTTTTGCGATATTTTCGTACATAATAAATCGTTGCTTAAAATTCTAATTAACAATTTCAATGGTGCCTGAGGGAATCTAACGTGAGTTATGCGCGTATTGTAAAATATCCTGCGAACACTTAACCTCTGATCTTCCACTCTAAATCACTTGAAAGGAATCGACTTTTGTTCTCTTAAAATCTAAAAAACACCAGTTCAATTATGTCATTGACACGTCTTTGCGTAACAATATAAAAGATGATATTTTTCGCTAGAATATTACAAAAGAAAGTTTTTTCTACGACGTCCGAACCATCGATCATAATAGAAATATTTAACGCAACTTAAACTTTAACGCAGTAGGGACCACCGAGAAAAATTGGTCATTTGTTCAAAGCAACCATTCGAATTGGGTATCTTCACGATATTTTAAATGAACAATTCATCACTACAGCCTTTAAAAGCTGAACATTGGCATCCAGCATAGTTTACCACACAGAAGCACAGATGCCACGCCTGCCAGACGAATCGGCAATAACAGTTATTTTTATAATTTTGAGTTGTTGCCAGAAATACGAGTATGCCGCTGCCCGTCTTCTGATCCATATTCCTCTGGCGCTTCTTACAACACCCACGAGATGGCTTGGGGTAGCGGATCCTCTAATATAATTCCACCTCCACGTCGACTTTTTTATACGATAAAGGTGACCAAACAAGCACACAGTCCACTTGATGGTAAGTGGTTACTGTAGCCCGTAGAGATCTACATCTATCCCCGATTACGAATAAAAATGCAGATGTGTTGTTACCCGTTAGGACTAAAATGGAACGCCTCCTATACTGTAAAAAGGGTCTCCGGTTCTCTACACTCGCGATATAAAACTCAGCAGCATTAAGCTGCTATTTTACGCTGGTATTCTGTGAGAGCGTAGTCCTTTCCCGGTAAAGCCGACCCATTCGTGCTACAACTACATTGCGAATATAGCTGCAACATAATGATTTCTAATATTTACGCGAACACTACACATTGAAATAATACTAGTTTTTACGGAATTTATCTCGTATATTTAACTTTTAAATTACCGTTTCGAGCGCTTTACAGCACCCATGGTCACGGGGGGGACTGAGATGTTCAACGTCCAGATGTCATAGTTAACCGCGGTTACCATAGATTAAAATTTAACTTTTGTTCCGATCTACACAATATGAACTTTTGACTTTGACGTTGAACATCTCAGTAAACCTCGGGTATTTAAAAAGTTAAATATACGCGATAACTTCCGTAAAAACTAGTATTATAGCTGCAACATGTTTAATTTTTATTATCTGTTGTAGTCACTTTTTCAATTACCAGTACATAATAATTTATTTTCTTTACGCAAACACATTGAACATAACTATTTTAACGGATTTTATCGCGTTTATTTTTACTTATTTTTAATACCCTACATTTCGGCTCGACGTGTCGAATATACAACTTATTTTTTAAGACGGTCAAAAATAGATACTAATAGTAAGCCCTATTACTAAGTCCTTTTAAAAAAGGTACATCTTACATGGACTTGTTGCGCGATTCCTACTTGAGCTTTACAATATTTTTCGTTAGATTTAGAATTTCATCTAGAAATTTAAACATAAGTGCTCTCTCTGTATTCGACCAAAATAAAAATAGAAAGCAGGAAAGGAAATACAATGTCTAGTATACAGAATTTTCCATACAATATTACTCTACTCACAAAAGATTCATGTGAAGTCGTATCGGAGATTACGTACGGTAATGTTAGTATGTACTCCCTCGTACATCGTTTCAACAAATGATTTCGTGATACAATGACCTTCATATTATTTGTTTTATATAATATTATCAAAGTTGTCGGTCGAAATCTTAATGGCTTCACCCGAGCTTCTTTATGTATCTGAAGTGATGCGGGAACTTCAGTCCACCTGATGGTAAAAAACTTCTGCAGCCAACGACACTTGACACCCCTGAAGACTAAGGTGTAATGCCTCACAGCATGTAATTGTATTGGATCTTAACACCTTTCAGATCGAAGCATAGCAGTGCAGCTAAAACCTGCTCAAACAGTCTCCTAGAAATAAAAAGACTACTACAGTGTACTAGTATTTACAGTTAAAAAAAATAAGATTTGTTTCTCAGGAGTAAGTATAATATTTTCATTTGAATAAAAATATTATATTTATTCCTTTATTTGTTTATGTTTGTTCTGCTGATGATCAAGGTAATAAGAATTTGAAGCAAATCAGTCGTCAAATCACTGCAATCAAATTATGCTGGTTATAGAAACAAAAGTAAACGAGCGCCAATAACGTTACGCTCACGAAATGTCGCTAGATGGCGCTGATTTTTTTTTTGTGCACAATGTCATTTAATTGAAAAGTTAGTTTTAAAATAATATTTTGTGAGTTTCTAGAGTTTTATATCAATACACAAAACAATGCGTCAGTGGTTTGCACTCTATATTTTTTTATTTTTTTCTACTTTTATTCTACCTAACGATTCATATTCGTTAGGTTTATTCACTTTTAATCTAATTAATATAAAATATAACTAATCTAGGAAAGAAAATTAATTTTTTAAAATTTACTTCCCCGCTATGATATCCGTCAAATATTTCACCTCATTTCAAACTGGCGCCGCCCTAGTGGTAGAAAAAATCGATGCTCTCATTGAAAACAAATCAAGAGTTTAATACACAAAATACAAAATATTTGTTTTTCATAATTTCATTTATAAAGTTTAAATTTATGTTGTACGAACACATTTTCTTCATTTGTAATATCAAAAAAATAAAAATTAAATTTAATAAACCTTACTGAACAGAAATGTCAACACAGTTTTACATACTCAACTGTTGAACAATATACCTACAACAGCCATCGAAACTTATCATACAGCTAAAAAACACCTAATACATTCCACTACACATACTGATATAAATTACAATTTATAAACCTTAGACTTGATAGGATTAAATAAATTCATGATACTTAGAACGATGCCTTTTGCATAAATTATAAATCGTTTATTATATCCTTGAAAACGATTTCTAAAAATAATTATGTTAAAAGGTTCAAGCCCTCGATAAAATTATAAGTAACATAAATTATAGCCTCATGACTTATCCTTATGTGCTAATCTTTCGATGGTAATTTCCTTAATTTTTTATGGCACAATAAAGATTATTAAGGCAAAAATACCCATATATTTGATAAATAAATATGTTTTATTTATTTTAATACGTTACTGATGTCACACGTGAGAACTAAATTGGAATGTTTATTTCCAGTAAAAAAACTCCGATACTTACCCATACGAAACACAGCAGCGTTAAGCTGCTATTTTACGCTGGAATTCTGTAAGCGTGGTCCTTCCTGGTCGTGCCGATCCATTCGTGCTACAACTATACCAGTAATATAACTGCAGCATGGCTCTACCATATTTAAAAATTATATATTGTTATTAATTATATATTGCAATACGCTTGTAAGTTGAAATATCTATACAAACATATGCATAAAATGTCAAGTCCTTTCTTTGAATCGCCGTAATCGATTATTAATATAGATTAAAAGTAACAACCCTCGATTGTTGCAAAACATGACTACACATAAACAACACGTAACATGAATCAATTCCTATCATTTTTAATATAGGTAATTTTTTATCCCAAAAATAAAACTACATAAATTACAGTCACACTAAATCCGTACAGTCAAACAAACTGAAATGGAACGTAACTTAAGGCAATAAGACTTTTAAGAGTGTAGTTTTATTTGTATTGTTACTAATTCTGTCATTCAATAAAAATAAAGAAAAATTAACTTTATTTCAGGCACCTTAAAGTCTTTGCGTTCGTGGATTTGTACTGTGACCACAACATTCTTCCGGTATTAGTATAAAACATTTGATAAATAATCAGTGCATAAAAATGTTTAACTAAAAATTCAGTGTATGTATTATGATTATAACATAATATACTAATTGGGGTGTCTGAGGGTGTGCGTTAATTACGTTACATATTGTATATACTAATTTTCACATCGTGGCATCACTAATGTAATAACTTTGACATGTCTGTTTTAGAGATTATTATTAAGACCACCATGTCAAAAACGAAGTTTTACATTTCCTTAACTTTAATATCACCTTATTACAAAAATATAGATACCTATATTCAGTAATTCTAACTAAATCAACAAAAGTTCTGGAGCACTGAATAAAATAAAGGAGGTTACGTCGCCGGCACAATTTTGCCATATCGACAAAAGTACTATTAATTAGTTATTAAATTAGCATCCAGAAGATACCATTTCTTTTTGTTTTGGCTTTGTTTCTGTGTTCTGGTGCCTCATATGTGTCAAAAATAAATATTTTTTCTTTTTCCTTTCATATTATTTCGAAAACCGTCACACTGATCGTAATTTTGTAATTGCCTTACATCTTTTTTTGTAATAGAAATACACTGTTTGAAATTAAAAAACAAAACTCTTTTTTATTTGTTATATCAAAAATTGAGTAATAGAACCCTAATGTAAATGTAACAGAAATTTTATGAACAGAAAAAGGTTGTTTAACCAAACTTATACAAAAATTTATTGAAAGTTTGCGTTTAATACAATATAGCTTCTCCCCTAGCTCGAACTCATGCAAAGATCCTCCTGGGTATGCTGAGTATCAAGTTAGTCAGCTTTTCTTGCGGTAACCGGCCCCATCCTTGAATATCTTCCATGATCTAAAGTACTGTCTGGGGCGGTGGCTGACGGTTCCAAACAGCTCGCTTAATAGCGATAAATGCGTGTTTCACTGGGCTTCAGCTACGCGAGCCTACATGCCAGTCTGATGTATCAGTGTGATGTCGTATTTTCAAAGAGCAGCGTGGACTGGTTGAGTTTGATGTGCGGGTGCATTATCATCGGCCAGTATCAATTGGTGCCCATGGTTTATTCAGAATGGTCTGAAAATTCCATCAGTGGCTACTTTTTTATACCTATCTGTCGTCGTGGAGCCTTGATACGGGGTCAAATGCGTTCTAACTTCAATCATAATTCCAAAGATTAAAAACATTAAAATTTAAAAAGATTATAAGTCCTACCAATGTTTAAACAGTTAAACAGTTAAAAAGTTTACTTTAGCTATTTTCTATTCTATCTAATTATCTATGATTTAAAACATAAAGAGTAGCTCAGACAAAAACTTAAAGAAATTAATACATTAACTTTGTTGTCTAAATACGTTTATGAAAATGTAATGTTACGTACACAAAAATAAAAGCAGTTTTTCAAAAATAAGCAATATTCATTCTGAACAAAGAAAACAGACATATGCTATATTTAATAACATATTATATAGAATAAAATTATGTTCCGGCTTCTGTATATGTTTCTGATGTTCAATATTGTAGGGAGAAAAAAAGTTATTGCTTTAAAATAATAAAATTACCCCTTAAAAATGCTAAAAAAATGGCTTGAATTTTGTACAAAAGTTTTGTATTTATACGCACAGCTCAATCTGCTGGAGGTAGAAGCGTGAAATCGAGACAGTAACTTCCTTTTATTACGTCGGCATCCAATAAGATACTCGTAGGTTTTGGAAAATTTAAACACATAGAGAGTTAAGTATGGAACTCCATCTTTGAAAAGGTTTTTTTGCTAGTGATTTTCATATTTGTGTGAAGAAAAGTTATCAAATTATTTTTTTAACTTCAAAATTAGTACGCCTGTTTATTAGATTAACATAATACGTTTTTCTTATTTTCCATAAATCTTAGATTAAAGATTTAAAGAAGAGAGTACAAGTTTGCATGAAAAAGAATGGTATGTAATATATGTATATGTAATAACATGGTGGTGGAGAAATTCGTAAAAAAAAATTCTGAATATTAAAATAAAAATAGAAATTTTAGAAATTTACAAAAATATGTCATGTGTAAAAGATTGAAAATTGTTATAGAAAACCGTAAATTTGTCTATTTATCATTATGTATAGTATTATTGCCATTAGCATCTAGATGGCGTTAGCGCTGAATTAAAAGAAGGTTTTGTTACCACCACAGGTTATATTTTTTTAAATATACTATTTCAGTATTTGAGTGTGTGAGTATTTTGAGCGCTACATACTTATTTTTTTCCTTTATTTCAAAATTAGTCATCAATAATATCCTTTAAGCCGAATTTCGTTCGTGGCGGGATATCTCAAAAGAGATTTATGCAGGAGATGTATTTACATTCGCGTATAGTTAAATATTGTTTTATAATACGTACGCAAAGACCAAGAAAAGGCTTATATTATGCTTTAATGATGCAGAATAAGATCACGAGTGCGGGCGCAAGCTTAGGTGCGTTTTCTATTCCCTCACGCTCTTAGTTCGATAACGACACAAACATAGAGAGATCGGATGCAAAACTAACGGCTTTACATGCTTTCTGAAACTCAGTGATGAAACACGGCTACAATTCTGACTCCGGTCTGCTACTGAGAATTTCTTGATCAGTTGAGTTTTCTAAACTCAACTGATTTTGGGCCCGATAACATCTATTTCTTAAAAGTCAAAAGTCTTTCCGTGGTTGAGTTTATTTTTATTTTACATTTTTTGCGGGATCACACATAATATAGATACTTAATTTCATTCATTTCGTTAGGGTAATTAGGTACTTAACTTTAGGTATAGGTATTGGATTGTAGTTTTAAAAAATTAAAAAAGTAGTAAGAAGTAATTTCAAATATCTTTAATATTAAAGGCAATATGATTCCTCGTATCATAGTACCAATAATTGGTGATGGAGTTTGCTTATTTAGGGCACTATCTTATCTATTGTATGGGAACAAAGTGTTACTAATTGTGGATTATTGCCGTCAGTTAGTAATTTATTTTTAAATGCCAAAGAAAAAAAAGCGTTTAATTTGCCGAATTCGTTTCTTGGTTCGTTTGTGGATCCGTCTACTAGACGTTTGTTTGTGGTTCCGTCTATTTGTTCGTTCGTTAGTTAATCTGAGTAACTACTAGATTAATGATTTGATCCAGATTCGTGTCTTTCTAGATCTTCTCGACAGTTAAAAGTACAAATTAATAATCACGAATCAACAGAAATTTTAATGATCTTCTAATAATCAAAATAAAAGCACTAATTCCACTCGAACGAATTCGCGGGCATAGTTCGTTAAAATATTTTTTTTTTTCAAAAATTTCGTTTATATAATTATTTATTTTAGGCGTAGAGGAAATTCATCAAAATGATCATGATCAATTTATTATTACAATAGAATAGATTAGATTAGAATGATTTTTAATCAATTTAGGCAAATGTTCAGCAGTTCAGTAAGTAGTCTGTAATGAGGATGATGATTTATAATTACTTTTGAAGTCATTCATAACGCTTACAATTTATGAGGGAAAATTCTCTGTCTTGGGAAGAATCAGCAAAAACACCATCGAAATATTTCCCACAAAATAACACATTACAATAAAACAAGATTATTTTATTATTCTTACAAAACTCATTTAAGATACTGGTTGTGGGAGGAGGATTACTTCATTAGCAGGGGTTATTATCATTACAATTTAATAATT
Source organism: Parnassius apollo (assembly GCA_907164705.1). Classification (NCBI taxonomy): domain Eukaryota; kingdom Metazoa; phylum Arthropoda; class Insecta; order Lepidoptera; family Papilionidae; genus Parnassius; species Parnassius apollo. Next base: position 13,279 of record CAJQZP010001645.1, on the reverse strand, counting down.
TTCATTCAATTGTTTCTACAAAGGAACCTACTAAATATCAAAGATAACATTTCAACAATAACGTCAAACGCAGTTACCTGGATAATTCATCGAAATTTCTAAAGTGAAGATCTTTAGTTTAATATTTTGTGTTTATCGGCATAGCAATATTTCAACAATAATATTTGTGTCAAGTCGGATATGAATAATTAAATATTAAGTTCCCTGTGAGATTTTATCCATAATTGATGGCATAGTTCGTGATACCGTTGACGCAGTCTTTTTTACTTTTAATGAGATTTTTCACACAGTTTGTCATATATTAAGATAGCTTTCATACTTTCAGACCTGACTATTAAAATGTTTGTAACAATGCGGGTTTCATAGCTCACGTGAGTAAATGAACAGGCTCTTGCAAAAAAGTGCTATGAATATCAAAGAAAGCCACATTTACTATGAGTAGAACTGCAGTGATGGAACATATGAATTCCATTCCGTGGTAATGATGTTTAAAAAATTTACGTGTAAGTGGCTTTTAATGAGTTATTTGAGTAGATAGTAGAGTTATTAACAAAAACACTGAGCAATCCATACTGATTTAGACGCAAAATAAGAATATAAACGCTGTGTCTAAAACAGCTGTCGTTCAGGATCGAAAATATTATTCACTTGATTATTGAACTTTGTCATAGGTTGTTATTTTTTAAAATAAAGTAATTAAAAAAATAACAATAAGAAAAATACCTATAAATATTAATGAAAATAAATATTTCATCGTCGTTATCATCATTACAGCCCTTTAGAAGTCCACTGCTGAACATAGGCCTCGCCCAAGGAATGCCAAAACCACGGTTCTGAGCCATCTGTAAAACCTATTTTATATAACTAAATGTATAAATTACCAACAGGTTCAAGTTTTCCATAGTCATACTATTCAGCATTCTGGATGTAAACACAACCATCGCTTTATATTTCGACGGGTTTACTGTAATAATAAACATGTGCTACCAACCACGGATAGCATCTGTGTTCATGTTCGGTTTCCTGATATCAGTATTGATATCATCGGTACTGGACTATACATTTAGCTGAAGATCATACAAATAGTCAAATATATATTGGAGGTAATATACAGTGTTGCGGCGTACCAGCTTCAATCTAACGCAGCAGCAGACTTTAGTACTGGTAGAGGCATGCTGCAGCTATATTGTGGTTGCAGCGCGAATGCGTCGGCTCAACGGGGTGGGACCACGCCCTCACAGCATAAAATAGCAACTTGATGCTGCTGTGTTCGTATGGTGAGTGTAGAAAACCGGAAACCCTTTTTACTGGAAACGGGACATTCCATTTCAATCCTCAAGGCTGGCGTCGTATCTGCATCTTGATTTTTAATTGAAGATAAATGTAGATGTCTATGGCCTACAGTATCCACTTACCATCACGTGATCTGTGTGTTCGTTTGTCACCCTTATTCTATTAAAAGACAGCTTCCCTAAACTAAGCAACTGCTGACGATTTCAACAAAGGACAAACATTCTTAAGCTGGGAATGAGAATCTGAGACAAAGAAAAATTCATTGGAGGATATCATATCATGTGCTGGTCAACTATGTTAAAAGCATTTAAAAGTCAACTAGCGCCACCACCGTAACTTTTCGTTTACCCTTTAATATTTATATAGTAAACACTTGCGTAAAACATTATCTTTTTGCAGTAAAGTTATACAAGAAAATATTAATTCAAATATAAAATAAGAACTTATCATGCATGAAAACACTTGAAAAATTGCATATTCAAGTAAAGTGGGCGTCCAATCCGGATTTGACAAGGGTAGCTTTAATGATTCATCATTACTGTCAGATATTGTCAGATACCTATTAACTAAGTACCTAAGGATTTTTTCCTTCTATATAGGAGAGGGTGCAAACGAGCATATGGCTCACCTGATGGTAAGTGACTACTGTATTGTAGGTGCGTTGCCGGCCTTTTAGAAAGAAGTAAATTTTTTTCTATTAGGTCCTTAATTCGTATCAATCCGGAAAAATAGCCGGTGGTAAATTATAAACTATGGTATAGGGCAACAAAAATGTACTATTAAATAAATATCACAATTATAATGATGATAAGTATCTCACTAATAAGTAGAATTTTTTATTTATCATAAACTAATTCATTGGTTTAGTGGCCGAAACCACCGATCATGAAGTCCGGGGTTTGAATCTCAGGTCGGGTCAAAATTGGACATTGAGCCTTTCTTCATGAAATCTTCAGAAACGGAGTAGAGTCAGGAAAAGGCGGTGTTTTTATGTGTAGGAGCTATTTGATATTTGATATATTAAGAGTAATGAGTAATATACATGAGAAGCAAGACACCCAGGTTCTTTGTATCGACTTTTTGGGATTAAAATAAGAAATATAATTTACCGATTTTTAGCACATTGCATTGAAAGCACCAACTATTACAGATGTGTCTTGTAATGTGTTTATATCATAAATCGCGTATAATAAAATCACACCGTGTTAAGATACCTATAACGCATCTATGTAAAATTAAATGATTTAACTGATTATCACACTAAAATAAAAACTATGATATTTAGCAAATAACGGGTAGGAATTATATTAAAACTAGGGTCGATGCAGATGCAAAGGTAAAACCTTTTGCTAGCATTATAAACGGAACGAAGTAAAAGTCTAAAGTCATTATCTTTATTTCAACAAGAGATTCAATGAGAAACGAGTAAATGAATCAGCTCATATAATCAATTCAAATTAATCAGCTCATATTTTCATCAATTCGCAAATTTTTTGGAGCTCCGCTCGTATAGTAAAATAATTTTTTTTATTGTATACAAACCTTGTCTGCATTGAGCTACAAATATTGCCGAAAAAATTATGTAAATTGGCCTACGGGTTACGGAGGAGATAGATTTCAAAGAATCGTTTTCTAGCGCTATGGGAGCTTCGCTCCAAAAACCCTAAATCGAATAATTTAATTTTTCTATCTCACGACACTGTAAACTTTAAAACAGCCTGTATATATATAGCATACGATGATGAATTAATCATACTTGATAAAAAGTTGCAAACGGTTTAAGTTATAAGAATCTCATAATTATTACTACATACTATTACGATAAATTAGTAAACCAACCAATAGTTATTTAATTACTCGTACACAACAAAAACACCCACGCTTGTTACACAGAGAGGTAGGCAAAACTACGGACTTCCATTGGGCAAAATCCTGACACACCTCTCTCGTCTTTCGGTTTGCAAGATGGTATTGTGTTATGCTTCGGTAGTTTGGTCATGCCAAATTAACGAGAAAAGACGGCAGAGTCGGGAAGGGACGCCATAGACGAAAGTTTATCGACCAAATTGGCGATATTTTGAAAATAGGCCACATTAGGAGTATCCTTAACCGACGAGCGTTTATGCATAGATATATGGATATAAATGAGGCGAGGGAAGTATGTCAGGATCGTGCCAAATGGAAGTCCGTAGTCTCTGCTTACCCCTCTGGGTGACAGGCGTGAGTGTTTATTATTTATATATATATATATATATATATATATATATATATATATATATATATATATATAATAGACTATTATTATTTCAAGAAGTTACTGTTTACGACTTTTTCGCAGTAGAAACCTTTTTATCGCAAACTCATCAAAGAAGCGCTATAAACTTAGAAGATACTGATGTATCTGATTTAGTTCCGAAAATGATCCCTTTGAAGTCACTATTTGAAGTTGCATACATATAAAATTGATCTGTAAGCTATTTTGTATGATTTTTTAATTTTCTCTAGCACTTGCAATGTTTTGGGTGAAATCTGTGTCTTTTGGTAGTCTTCTAGGCAAGAGTAAACAGGCTTTTGTTACGCTAAAATAAAGCGAGTCCACCATCCAGGGTCCTATCACCGCTTAGCCACGACTGGGATTGTAGTCAAGCGCTGACTAATAACAAGAAACACATATGGAAGGAAGCTCGTGCTTATACAATGAGACGTTTGTAGTTTGATAAAACGGCAGAACTATCCGCTACTGTATGTACTGCTATTTCATCCATATAACGACCATGACAACTTTTTTAAATATTTTTTAAAGCGAAAAATAAAAAAAATCTGTTTAGGCCAACTGAACAATTGCCAATTCAATGCCCTCGTAATAACCGTAGCTTAAGTTTTACGTCCAAGAATCAATAACACGCAGAATAAAAAATGTAGAGTTTAAAAAATCAGCTATGTGGGTACAATGCTATTGTAACTCTGGAAAGAGATACGTAGGACACTCAATAAGTTTTGGGATATACAAAAAGTATTCTAGATAATATTAATATATATATTTTACATCTTTTTAAAATGTTCTCCATCATGCTCTATACAAATTTCCATTCATCTAAACCAACTCTGAAAACACTTCTGCCAGTCTTGATCTAACAGGTCGGAAATCTCTTCTTTGTAGGCAGCCACGGCTTCTGCGGCGCTTGAAAATACTTGCCTTTTATTTTTTATTTGACTTTTGGGTACAAAAAGAAATCACAGGGAGCTAAGTCACGGCTCTAGGGTGGGTGACTAAGAGTTTCAACACCAGATTCCTCAATAAATGCTTTTGTTCTAAGGGAGGCATTATCGTGATACAGCATGATTCCCCCAAGCCCGGTCTTTGGCCTTCTCTCCCTCACAGCTTGAAAAGCTTTGAGTAATGCAACTGTAGTATACCATTCAAAGTTGAATGACCTACAATTTTCCAGCATTGACGTTTACAAGTGTGGGCTCCGCGAAAAAAACTAGCCACCATTTTTGCCGATGTCGCAAGGTCATTGAGTTTTGTCGGTAACTGTCCTTCTAAGTAGACCCATACCGATGATTGCCTCTTATTTTCCGGATCGTATTGATAGATTCATGTCTCGTCAACAGTAACGATTTCTGAAACACGCCTAGATGCCCTGTTTTCAAAACATTTCATGGCACCAATCCACACGAGTCTGTTTTCCGCTTTCGAAGAGCAAACGAGGAATCTATCGACTACATAGCTTCCTCACTCCAAGATATTGATGTAGGATGGTATGAATGCTCCCTGAACTAATGCCTACAGTATTTTCGATGTCCGTTTATGTGATTCGTAGGTCTTCTCGCACCAACATTTCAGTAGTCCATATATTTTCTGCCGTTACTGCTGTTTGCGAGGCCCCGGTTCTTTGGTTATCTTTTAGGTTAATTTTACCCCTTTTGAATTCAGCAAACCACCTAAAAACGTTACGCGGGATGAAGCTGAGTCCCCTAATGCTGATTGTAACTGTTGTAAAATTAATTGTTCGGTTAAACAAAATTTAAAATCATAATACGAGTAGATCATAGTGCGCAAATGTCCACGGTTAAGATCCATCGTTTTAAATGAAAAGCGCGGGAAGCCGTTGCAGGAAAATTAATAGAACTGTGTTTTTTTTTAATATTGAGCAATTGGCTTATGGAGTTCTATTTTTAAATATTTTTTTTATTTTTATGGAACATATAACACGGGTGCGTTCCATTTTTAAACTTCAAGCATCTCAAAACTTATTGAGTGACCTACGTATGACTCTTTTTATTTATAATAACATGCTTATTTATACTCTACGGTACGTAGTACTATTATTTTTTCTGTGTCTCCGACCTATTTATGAATAAATGTAATAAGATCTAACGTTGATACAATAAATAAGTTTTAAGTCCTCCTTTAAATCTATTATTTTAAAATAAAAAATCAACATTATTATCTTTTGATCTTGTCAACGTTTAAGGACATTGCAACTGTATTTTATTTTAAAATAACATTGAGCTGTTATGTACTACGTACTAGAGGCGACACTGCATTCAGCTACTCTGTTCCACACAACTGCGGTGCATACACCGCACTTTAATCAGTCACTCGCTAGGCGCTTATAGAGTTATCACGTGTTAACACAACACGATTTAAAAAAAAATCTCTTGATAAAAATATGCCGTCGTGTGTACTTAGATATTGCACAAATAATTCAAGAAATGTCAGTAAAAACCAAGGAATTACTTTTCATCGGTTAATAAGATACTTAATCAATAAAAAAATATTATGTTATTAATAACAAAACAAATTATTTCTAAGAGGCCATCTCGTGTCAGGGAATATAGATTATGAAATTAATATGTTCAGATGCGACATTTCTATGGGTACTTAAGTATAGGACGAATACATTATTATTCACATTTTTTGTAGAAAGATATATAAATTATTACAATTTGGCAAAATTTTTCATGTTTAAATCTGCTTATTATTCTTTTATTTTATTTTTAGGTTTCCACATCAAAGTCAAAGTTGGTAAAAATTGCTCCATTTTTAACTCTCGCGTGCCCAGCTTTTATAAACGACTTTTATTCTAATTTAAATAAATATATTTGTAATTTAAATGTTATGTTAGTAAGTTTCGTTAAACATACATTGAGTATGTTTTTTTTATATTTGTCTTAGATACCTTTTAAAATATTCAGATAAAAATATAATTAAAATGTAATTGTGATATAATATCATGTAATATTATATTAAATAAGCAAGTATAATCTACAAAATAAATGACAAAATTTAAGTATTGTTCTCGATATAATTTACCTATTTAACAATACAATCTACTATTACCTACGGGTCATTCTACCTATGTTTATTCTATGATAAAAAAACAACCGTGCGAACACAGAGTAGCGCACATTTTTTGTTTGAGATAGCTGTTCTAGTACGTAAGTACATATTACATCTTAAACATATTCAAACACAGCTCAGATGATTACCTTCTGATTTCCTTAAAGACGACTACAATTTTGTTAATTGGTATTGTAATTTTGAATTTTATTTTTGCTTGATTATAGACCTACTGAAGTTCAAATTATGTGTCTTATCTAGATAAAGAAATTATAATGTTAATCTGTTATTAAACTACGTTAATTTTGAAATTATTTATTCATTATAACCTATCAAAGGATCATTGCTGTACATAGATTATGAGGCAATCAGAAGGGCTACCTATTGATTGCCGCATCGGATGGCCACCACAGTTTTATATAATTTGCTGGTGTTTCATCTACCTTTCCCCCCTATATCGCCCCTTACATCTTCAACAAAATGCTCTTACAAAAACTTTATTTTGGAAAAATAAAATATAAAAAACAATAAAATTAACAAAACACTAACTTAGCACTTATATGAGTGTATAAAACAATATTAAGGCAATCAGATTACATTCGGTCGGAGTATTTAACTAAAGCCACTTAATTAACCTTTATGTACCGACGTGGTATTTTTATACCGCAAGTACCGATGTGGGGCCTGAGAGGCCGCATGCAAATAATTAGTTCTTTTTGAAATGGTTTATAATTTTGGTCAAATTTTAATTTATTTTGATAATATAGGTTTCTTAAATGAAAGGAAGAAGTAAAATAATAATCTTCTTTATTAAATTTAACATTAATAGGCCTTTTAATCTTTGGCTCTATTTTTTGACTATAATAGGACACTTAACGAAATAAAAATCTTAAAAAAACACCACTTAGGAACTAGAATATCTTAACTTTTCTTATACTTAAGAGATGTCTATCAGAAAAAAAATAAAAATATCTGTAATCCTCAAACTAAAATAAATGACAAACAGCAAAGTTATTTATTCACAATCAGGACACACTTGCTTGGCACACCGTAAACAAACGTGTTTTTTGCATGACTAACATTGATATGTTGATTGTTTGTTGAGTTTAGGTGGCAAGATGCACATATTTTTCTCGTTTTTTCTTGACTCACTTGACTTTATCTGGCATATCAGCCCCGAGTATTCTAGCCAAACTCATGCGAAGCTCGCGAGGCAAGCACAAGTTGAACACCCTTCTCTTTATGTGCTCTAATATGAGCTGACGAGCTAATTTTTTTACAAAAAACACCCCCTTCAGTTTTTTTATTTAGATGCACATCATGTAAAATATGAGCATTTACGGAACTTATGTCCAAAATCCGGTAAAAAAGTGTCATAGGCCAGCGTCCCTATCGGCGACTACAAGAGTATATCGAACACTTTTTATCTATTTCATCCACTCCTCCTTTTGTGGAATTATAGAATTGTATAATTTCAGGTTTGCCTGACTCATTATCAATTCCTTCACTGTGATGCATTGAGGAAGCTAATATCACGGCTTTGTTTTTTTTAGGTACATGGTAAATAAGCGTTATCTCTTTTGTAAAACCGTACAACGTTGAACCTTCTTGTCTAGATTTAGTCGGTAAAAATTCAGGAGGGATTTCTCTTTTGTTTTTCTTTACAGTACCTACGCACGTAAGTCCTCTCTGTTTCAAAGAATTTACTAACTGAATAGAGGTAAACCAATTGTCACATGTGATATTTTTGTTGCTGCCTTGTAATGGTCTCGTCAAATGCAGCACGGCTTGGGTGGGATCTAATAATTTCTTTTCTTCCTCTGTCAGGCTTTCTGCATCTGAACCCTTTCCACAATACACGTAACCATTGTAAAAATATCCGTTTTCAGCATCACACAAACACATTACTTTTAGTCCATATTTTGCCGGCTTACTGGGCATGTAAATCATCAAGAAAGACCGTCCCCTAAAAGGGACTAGCATTTCATCTACAGTGGCGTATTGGCTTATATTATAAACTCTTTGGCAATTTGAAACAAATCGATAAAAATAAAGGATATTGCCGCTAATTTTTCAGATTCTTTTCTTTGTTCCCTGTCGGCAGCATTATCAAAACGTAAGCAATGTAACAAACACAAAAACCTATTTTTGACATTACACTGAATTCACAACAGGTTATGGTCCCAGAACAGCTGTGAACGAGTTTCTTCGGAAGTCAGGTCAGGAAAGCGACGGAAAGTCGAGAAAAGCAGTCCAGAGTGTCAGAACCGGCGCGGCCGACATAACCTACAAATCAGCTAAACCGGAGCAGCCGTCACACAGCAAGGCAACGTTGAACAACGTACACGCAAGTAGCTTTAAAATAATACTAGTTTTTACGGAATTTATCGCGTATATTTAACTTTTTAAATACCCGACGTTTCGAACGCTTTACAGCACTCATGGTCACGGGCAGGACTGAGATGTTTAATGTACATATGTCATAGTTAACCGCGGTTACCATAGATTAAAATTTAATTCTTGTTCCGATCTATGCAGTATGAACTTATGGTATCTTGAGGTCTTGCAGTTGTATGCTTGGGTTGGGATTTAATTTTATTTATTATAGGATCCCAAGCAGATGGTAGCACCCAGCCATCTTCTCTATTGAAATTAGGATGTTTTTTGATTTCAATAGCCTCGCGAATCATCCTTGGAAGGAATCGGTGTTCTTTAGCGAGGATCTGCGGTCTATCAAATCCTATGTAGTGACGGGGGCGATCCTGTACGTGTTCACAGACTGCAGACTTCCCGGAGCGTCGATTCTTCACATCAGCTATATGTTCTTAACGTGGGTTTTTATTGATCTTTTAGTTTGTCCTATGTAGGAGAGACCACATTCACAATCAAGCTTGTACACTCCTGCATCTTGCAGAGGGACATTACACTTGACCGATGGTAAAAACTGACCAATCTTCTTCAGCGGCTTGAAGTATGTTTTGATGGAAGCGCGCTTCAAGATGTAGCCAATCTTGTCAGTGACTCCTCTAACATATGGCAGTACAGCAGGTACACGCTCGACTGTGGCCGGTTTCACTCGTTCACTGTGACGTAGGCGCGGGACTCGAAGCTTGTTGTCATGAAAAACTTGCTTGACATGGTGGAGCTCTGCAGCCAGGTGTTTACTGTCACAGATCCCTCGTGCTCTCTGAAACAAAGATTTACCCACGGTAGCTAACTGTGAAGGATGGTGGTGAGAATCACCGTTTAAATATCTATCTGTATGGGTCTTTTTTCTATACACAGTATGGCTCAAGGTGTTATCAGGATTCCGAATTACTAACACATCTAGAAAAGCTAAGGAATTGTTTGCCTCTAACTCCATTGTGAACTGAATTTTAGAATTTATAGAGTTAAGATGGTCTAAAAATGCAGTTACTTTATCTAAAGGTAGAATTGTGAAAGTGTCTTCTACGTACCGATTGTAGAACCTTGGATTTATGGGAGAACTAAGCAGGGCTTTCTCCTCAAAGTTTTCCATGAATATGTCGGCGACAATGGGAGATACAGGTGAGCCCATCGCCACACCATCTACTTGCTTGTAGAACTCCTCCTTCCACAATAGGTAGCCAGATGTAAGGCAGTGACTGAGTAATACTGCATATTCTACGGGCATGTTGTTTTCTTCCAGCCTTCTAGTTACAATCCAAATCACCAAAATTGTATGGGTTACCAAAAATACACAAGCCCAATGCTCCATTACGTCCCATAGTGAGCCAAATCGATTCACCAACTTACAGATTGGCTCAACACTTAGCGAAAATACTCTCACCACTCAGGGGACATACAAGAGCACACATAAAGGATTCCTACCATTTTGTCAGCGAGATTAAAGACCTACATCTGGCAGACAATGAAACTATGGTCAGTTTTGATGTGCAGTCATTGTTTACACACATACCTGTTGAAGAATGCATCTCAATTGTAACTAGAAGGCTGGAAGAAAACAACATGCCCGTAGAATATGCAGTATTACCCAGACACTGCCTTAAATCTGGCTACCTATTGTGGAAGGAGGAGTTCTACAAGCAACTAGATGGGGTGGCGATGGGCTCATCTGTATCTCCCATTGTCGCCGACATATTCATGGAAGACGGGTGAATTGCGGTGCCTTAATGTTGTACGCCATTTTGTCAACACTGTTTTTGTTCTTTGCTTACGTAATTGACTCGTTATAATGGAGGTTGTACTTTTGCCAATGTGAATCAAAGAAATTGTCATAATAAGTGTGTATATTTATTATATAACTCCGGTGTTGCAGTTGTTCATGGGCGGTGGTAGCCACTTATCCCCAGATGCACCGCAAGCTCGTTTGCCCCTCCTATGTACAAAAAAGTAGACACCAAAGTTTATTGTTTCCGGGTTAATATGTTCTCGTTTATTTTAACCATAAACTTAAGTTAAAAATCTCATAAATATAGCTAAGTAATATCGAATATTACTGGCTCTGGTTTAATGGTAGTAATAGGTATGGGTACGGAACTTTTTATTCCTTCCTCTGTGGTGCCCATTGGAGGCAAATCTCAGCCATGGTTTGGTCGCTCCTGTAAAATAGCATCATGCTATAAGCAGGAGTAATACCGAGCCTGGGCTGACGCATCAGCGTCCAGGGATGTAAACACCAGCGCTCTAAAAAAGAAGTATAATTCCGCCTCTAGGTCCTTCAAAAGAGTCATTGCCAAGGCAAAGTCAGAGCACATAGGCAGAATTGGCGAGAGACTAGTTCGTCTTCCTTCTGGAACCCGTGCATTCTGGTCTCTCGCCAAGGCTGTCCAGGGGAATTTCTGTCAGCCATCTCTTCCATCTCTGCACAGGGAGGACGACTCACTGGCCCACACCGCAAAGGAGAAAGCCGATCTTCTAGGCTCTTTCTTTGCATCTAACTCGACTCTCGATGACGGGGGAGTACGCCGCCAACCATCCCGCGGTGTGAGTGCTCCATGCTGGAAGTGCAGTTCACTCAGCGCTCGGTTCGCAAAGCACTCCTCTCCCTGGACATTCATAAGTCGAGTGGGCCTGATGGAATCCCCCCAATTGTGCTGAGGACGTGTGCTCCAGAGTTGGCACCGATTTTAACGCGTCTTTTCCGGTACTCCTACTCCCTTAGGCGTAGTCCCAAAATCATGGAAGACGGCTTTCGTCCACCCGATCCCTAAAAAAGGCGACCGCTCAGACCCGTCCAACTACCGGCCTATCGCCATCACCTCCTTGTTCTCCAAAACAATGGAGTCCATTGTAAACTGCCAGCTCATAAGGTACCTTGAGGATCACCAGCTGATTAGTGACCGCCAATACGGTTTTCGCCGTGGTAGGTCAGCTGGTGATCTTCTGGTCTACCTAACTCACAGATGGGCGGAGGCAGTAGAGTCCAAGGGGGAGGCATTGGCCGTTAGTTTGGACATTGCGAAGGCCTTCGATCGGGTTTGGCACAAAGCGCTTCTTTCGAAGCTCCCTTCCTATGGGCTTCCCGAGAAATTGTGCGATTGGATCACCAGTTTTCTTGCGGATCGGAGCATCAAGGTCGTTGTAGACGGTGCAAGCTCCGATTGCAAGCTTATTAATGCTGGTGTTCCACAGGGCTGCGTGCTATCGCCAACGCTGTTTCTTCTGCATATCAATGATATGTTGCAAACCCGTAGCATTCATTGCTATGCAGATGACAGCACTGTTGATGCTCTTTACACCGGCCGAGCCAATATTTCTCGGGACAAACTTGTGTCCGAAGTCGAGTCTCTGTTGGACAGAGTCTCGGATTGGGGGCGACTAAATCTAGTCCAGTTTAACCCCCAGAAGACACAAGTTTGCGCGTTAACCGCTAAAAAGAACCCCTTTGTCGTATCCCCCTCAGTTTCAAGGCACTCCCCTTGTTGCCTCAGCCAGTATCGGAATCCTCGGCGTCGACATATCGAGTGACGTGCAGTTTCGTGGTCACTTGGAAGGGAAGGCCAAATTGGCCTCTAAAAAGCTTGGCGTGCTCAGCAGAGCGGGACAGTATTTCATGCCGGCACACCGCCTGCAACTTTACAAGGCGCAGGTTCGGCCGCTCATGGAATACTGTTCCCATCTCTGGGCTGGGGCTCCCAGTACCAGCTCCTTCCACTTGACCGCATCCAGCGCAGAGCGGCTCGAATCGTCGACGACCGAGTGCTTTCCGATCGGCTCGATTCACTGGCGCTGCGAAGAGATGTTGCATCTCTTTGCGTATTTTATCGCATCTATCACGGGGAGTGCTCTGAGGAATTGTTCGGATTAATCCCAGCCGCCAAATTTCGTGAACGCACTACACGGCAAACGTCCCGATACCATCCACACCATCTGGATGCTTGGCGGTCCACCACTGTACGTTTCAAAAGGAGTTTTCTTCCGCGTAGAACCTCTGTGTAGAATAATTTACCACCGGTGATTTTTCCGGACCGATACGACTTGGGGACCTTCAAGAAAAGAGCTTACTCCTTTCTAAAGGGCCGGCAACGCACCTGCAATTCCCCTGGTGTTGCGGTTGATCATGGGCGGCGGTAGTGACTTAACATCAGGTGAGCCACATGCTCGTTTGCCCCCTCTTCTATAAAAAAAAAAATAGGTTTATTAACTTCCGAAAAC
>CAJQZP010001644.1:0-73301 GCA_907164705.1 Parnassius apollo | reverse complement strand
GAAGACTGAAGAGTACAATTTGCCACTTTGCCTGGCGTATGTGGACTATGAGAAAGCCTTTGATTCCGTCGAAATTTGGGCGGTGCTGCAGTCCCTTCAGCGGTGCCAAGTTGACTGTCGGTATATTGAAGTGCTGAAGTGTTTGTACAGTAGGGCTACGATGGCTATCCGAGTACAGAACCAGAGCTCGAAACCTATCCAACTGCAGAGAGGTGTAAGACAGGGGTGACGTTATATCCCCGAAACTCTTCACCGCTGCTTTGGAAGACGTTTTCAAGCTACTGGACTGGAAAGGATACGGTATTAACATCAATGGCGAGTACATCACTCACCTTCGATTTGCCGACGATATAGTCCTTATGGCAGAATCGCTGGAGGACTTAAGCACTATGCTCAATGACCTCAATAGTGCCTCCCAACGGATAGGTCTTAAGATGAACATGGACAAAACAAAGATTATGTTTAATGTCCATGTCACACCTATGCCGGTAGTTGTTGGGAGCACTATGCTCGAAGTTGTTGACGAGTACGTTTACCTGGGACAAATAGTCCGACTAGGTAAGTCCAACTTCGACCGAGAGGTCAATCGACGGATTCAACTCGGCTGGGCAGCGTTCGGGAAATTACGACATATCTTCTCGTCAGGTATACCTCAATCTCTGAAAACTAAAGTGTACAACCAGTGCGTGTTGCCAGTGATGACTTACGGATCAGAGACGTGGTCCTTCACTGCTGGCCGTATGAGGACGCTCAAGGTCGCTCAGCGAGCTATGGAGAGGGCTATGCTCGGAGTTTCTCTGCGTGATAGACTCAGAAATGAGGATATCCGCAGTAAAACCAGATTGACCGACATAGCCCAACGGATTAGTAAGCTGAAGTGGCAATGGGCCGGCCATATAGCTCGAAGAACCGATAACCGATGGGGAAGAAAGGTTCTCGATGTGGCAGCCTCGTACCGGTAGGCGTAGTGTAGGGCGACCCCCCACTAGATGGAGTGACGACCTGGTAAGATATGCAGGAAGTCGATGGATGCAGGTGGCTCAGGACCGTGCTTTGTGGCATTACTTGGGGGAGGCCTATGTTCAGCAGTGGACTTGTGAAGGGCTGTGATGATGATGATGATGATGATATATATATATATATATATATATATATATATATATATATATATATATATATATATATATATATATATATAAATATATACGCGAACTTTCAATCACGTGGTTGTAATGTTAAATTGCTTGTCATCAACAAGCTTACAGTACATTTGACCACTCCTGGCTTACGAATGAAATGCGGCGCTAAAAGATGCGGGTTTGTCTTTGTGCAAATTATGTTTTAAAACTGCTTTCACGATACAGGAGAAAACCCTAGTGTAGGAGAAACGCTTAGTAAAGAGAAGAATAATGTGTATTGGAGATAGTAATTGTATACTGCAGCTCTTGGAAATTTGCAACCATGTTCAAACAAAGACGACCATAGATACATTATTGCCCCTGGGGACCTAGATGAAATACCTCACAACCTGTGATCAAACTAGCTCTTCATATCACTTTAGTCAACACAATTTTAGACATCAAAGTAACGTTAACAGCTCCTGCAACAGGAATTTAATCTAACTTAAAACGGTTTTTCAAGCACTCCCGTACACTCTGTTCCGCTGTCCGAGTACTAACGGCTTCCTTTTGCTTTGAATTCTCAACGAGTACTTGTGAAGTTTATACGTGTTTAACAACTAGGTAATTACTTTTCGATTTAATGACTAAAATAATATGAGCTCTGATTTACAGAGTACCTGCAGCTATGCAATAGAATAGAATATATTTTTATTCAAAATATATCACGAGTATTTAAAGTGTTTTTCTACTTTTAATACTGGTTCGAAAAAAAATCTGTCCTAGTAAGAAACACCAAGAAACTCAGCGGGAAGTTTTCCTTTTAAGTTTATTATAAATTAAAACATAGTTTGTACAAATTACTCACAAAACTTATTTAAGGAACAGCTTGGAAGCGACCGCCTCACTTCCAGGAATTAAATATATCTACGATTTTTATAATTATAAAAGCTCAAAAAAGGTGAAATATCTAGGCCAAATTATTACTACTGAGTTAAAGGATAATCTGGACATATGAAGAGAACGGGGAGCATTAGCGCTAACGTACGCTAGTGTCGCTGTTGTCGAGTGCAGTACCGTGCGGATTGCTTTATATATAATTATACTAGCTGGTGCCCGCGACTTCGTCTGCGCAGGATTAGTATTTCGAGTTGCTTATATTAGCGTGGTGTAGAAAAGAACTAACATTATTACATTAAAATTATCACATAAATAATTTTTGGGTCCAGTAGACCCCACCTCATCTGCCGTGCGTCGGACCGCCTGCCCCGCCCCCGCACCGTTCGCTCTCCACCGCCGGCGGCGCAGTGCTATAAGTGTCACTCTAGCGGCTTAATTGGCAGCGCACGCTAGCATAACTCGCAGTTGGTAGATTTTTTCCTACTTAATTGACAATTATCGTCAACAATTCACACAATTCTATCAATCTTATACTGTATTAACTTATACTGTATTTAACTGCACTGTATTTAGGTACTGTGGTATATTTACGTTGTATTTGTAAGTATATGTAAGTACTACTTATCCTATAATCAAATAAACACAAATAAAGCAATTGTAATACAACTGAAGTTAAAATTAAAAGTAATCTGTGCCTCCGCCAAGTCGAGCAATAAATCGGCAGGACTATACTTTTCTCGAAGCAGTTCAGACCATTTTCGAACCCCCTATAACTTCGCTGTGGATTAAACTAGAAGCCTGAATTTTCAGTAACCAAGCACACATATGGTATATTTTAAATTTAGAGTTTTGATGATTTAAATTTCATCCTAATCATCAAAACTCTAAAGCACTTCCAGCGGACATAGAAGTTTCAAATTCAGAATACAATTAGTGTTTAGTATATAAAGGAAAAACTAAAATATTTTTCAATTTCTGTCCAGTTTCACGAATATGATACAACGAATACGATACATTACTGCATAAATAACTTTGTAATCCCATATAAATATATAGGATTACAAAGTTACATTTGCAGTGAATGAATCAGTGTACCTGTATATGTGTCATAGCTGTATATAGGTACGTTGTTGGTGTTCAAGAAGTAGAAGGTACCGGAAAGGAAAAAAATTATAGACTATCTACAAAAAGAAATGAGATGCCATCAAAAACATAACTTGTGAAAAAACCAAATCTCGCAACTCTGTTCTTCTACCGTATCGTACCGTACCAAGTCCGTTAAATTATTCAGTCCCTTCTTAAGGGTCCTTCTGTTTTAAGTTATTACGTAATTAGCTAAGGTTTTGGCGGGAACTTGGCCGTAGACGGATTGTCGCTCCTGTTTTGTTGCTTAAATAATGGTTTGAAGTGGATTTTGATTCGTAAAAGTGATGCGATTTTGTGAATTAAGTGTCCGCGCGTGTGAACTATTAGAAAAAACGACGAAACAAGTGCTTTGATGTCGATATAAACCTCAAGTTATTTTGATCGCTTGGGCGCCTCATGAAGGGCTAGAATCCAGATCCGTATATATATATATATATATATATATATATATATATAATAATTTTTATTATCTGTTGTTATGGCGCCAACAGAAATAAACATTCTGTAAAAAAAAATAACCGAATAGCAATTACGTATCATGAGATACAGCCCGCTGACAGACAGACCGATGGACGGACGGACGGATGAACGGCCAAGCGAGGCTTAGTAATAGGTCCCGTTGGTTACCCTATAGGTACGGAACCCTGTAAACATGAATATGGAACTATTAACCGCGGACGCCCCGGTATAAAAGAATTACATTGTCATATTTAGTGAATACATGTTGTTGCCTCTCTCAACAAAACCGAGCTCAATGAATCACGAAGGTTAACGAGAAATTTTATGCTCGCTTGGATTCAGGAGCTGACAATGTGCGTAATATTATGAACAAAGAACACGGTGATAAAACGAGGGCTGTGGAGTGGACGGGAGTAATCACAGTTCGTTCACACACTACATACAGAACAAAGAGATTTTACATGTTACATACACGAAATTCCATATTTGTAAGTACATTGCGAAGATGGCTGTTTTGTGGGTCTAGTCTTTGTAAGCACGGTTACTGATCATGTGGTCAGAGGTTTGAATCCCGGGTCAGGCCACAATCAATATTATGAAACAATTTTTCTGACCGCCTGGGAGAAAACGGTCTGCTCGAAAATACTGGCGTATTTTCTGGCGATGATAATATTAAGGGTTTGTGGTCAAGCACTGACTTCTTATAAGTAAAAATAATAATAATAAATAGTAGATACGTGAAAAAAGCCATACGTGTTTTTAAAAGATTAAAAGTAGGTGCAGGTTCTCAATGTATTTAAAATGAAATGAATTGAAAAGTAAATATTTGTTGGTATTCGCTTCTCTGTACAAGCGAGTGAGCGAGCCCGATGCCGACGTCAACTGCCGGCACTTAGTATCTGAATATTTTATTCCATACTCGAGACATGTTTATATTTTATGTGCTAATTCCCTAATACACTTTTAAAGTTATTTCTCTAGGAGTTCCACAAACAAAGTAGCGATAAAGGCAGCTTGCTTGCAGCTTTTAAATTTAAGTTTAAGTATATAATAGATTTACAAGGACTATAAATACTAAGTTAAAACTATGAAAGATATTTAATATTTGACTTTAATAACTACTTTAATAACTTTAACGGCTCCATAGCGTAGTGGCTTAGCAATGAGTAGCTGCGCTTGGGGGTCGCGGGTTCGAATCCCGCACGGAACAAGTATTTGTATGACCTACAAGTAATTGTTCCGGGTCTGAATGTTTGTCTTTGTAAAATTTGTGTTTGTAAAGTGCCCCCACGATACAGGCGAAAATTCTAGTGTGGAGGTAACGTTTAAAAAAATAATAATAAAATAAATAACGATTTTTTTTTGTTGTTTTATCAAGCCGTAAAGTCAAATGCCAAACATGTTGAAAATCGCCACTAGAAGGACAACCACTATACGGAGTAAAAACCTGGTAAGATATGCAGGAAGTAAAAATCCTCAAAAAATTTCACGGACAATACCAATTCGCCATTTCAGTTTAGTCTCTGTCGCGTTCAAAAAGAGCTATCTGGTCTTCTTGCGCTTGCTTCAATATTAAAAATGTTTGATAATCATGTGGTAGAGCCATGGTGCAGCTATATTATGGTTGTGGCACGAATGGATCGGCACAACCGGGGAAATACCACGCTCTTACAGATTACCAGCGTAAAAAGCAGCTTAATTCTGCTATGTTTTCTAAGATCAGAGTAAAGAAATGGACCCCACCATTGATGCAGCTGCCTGTCGCCATTCGGAGTATTTTACAACTGGTGTAAACAAGACTTAGACTTACTAGAAGTTCCGCAACTGATGTATTTCTAAGTAAGTTTGTTAGCCACTTCAATTTTAATAAAAACAGACTATAGATGGACAATATTATATTCACAGGAGGGGAGACAAACCTATAAAGTCCTCAGAAGTGACAACTCATGGTGCCCAGCCAGCAGACATTGATCAGCTAAGTGGACTGTGAATTTCTTTTTCACTTGAGTTTTTAACAAACATTTGGCTTATCATACATCAGTAATTAAATATTATGATAGTTCATTTATGTAAGGCAATCCTGACAAATGGATGTTAATATATAAAATTTTGCGACGGTTTGTAAATACTAGTTGCCTGCCGGGACATGAAAATCCTTTTTATTACCGCCCCGTCGCTTTTATTAATGGCACCAATTTGTTAATTCACTGTCACTGCAAAAATAGGGGAACGTTGACTGTTACATGAGATATATTTATTAGTTTTTCTAAACAATTAAGTTTTTCAGAAGAAATGATGAAAGACGAGCATGTTTGCTCGTCTTTGGCCACTGTCTTTTTGAATTGTTATCCACCGGATAGTAAGAATATGCTGCGAACTATTGAAACATACACCCATCCTTGATTAGTTAGCCACCTTTGTTTAAATTCTATAGTTTGCGAAGAATTACCTTATGATAAAAGGTAGAGGCTGGCTTCACCGAACTAAAAATAATAACAATGATTTTTTTAATTTTGTACTAATAAAATTTAATACACCACGTTTTTGTTTCATATTTCTCTACATTTTAATTAAATTCTGAGTTAAGTTTAAAGCCATCTAGCACATCGGGAAGTGCTCGAAACTTGAGTTGCAAGATTCTACCCGGAATGACCACGGGACAAACAAAAAATTTACTAAACAAAAAATTTACTAAAAACTATTCTATTCTATATTATATCTATTGTTTTATTCTATATTATGTCTATTGTTATAAAACCGTAAATATTGGGTAAAAAAGCCTATCAATGAACACGCATTATTTACTGAAGTCATGCCCATATTTTAATTAATGTTAGTGGCCAGTGACCTGTAAGATACCTGTAAAATTTAAAGCACACCAGAAATTCCACACACATCTGTGTACCTGGCACCTATTATATTCCTGTTTATACATATTATTGTTGTAAGCAATACTGATGAAGTACATTCCCCAGCATTCTCTTAGGCATCAATATTTTTAATATTTTCTGAAATAATCTCTAATCTAAAATAAATATTTAAGTAATCTGAACACAATACTTTCTGCTATGTATTCTCATAAATCACTAGACATTGTGACTTACAGCTATCTGCTGATTTTTTGGGTAAATTTTCTCATTCAACTAACCGATTTTCTAAGTCGCATCTGCCCCGACTTTTGGGCGACCTTTTTAGCGCAGAGCGACGCGCTTGCTGCTGAACGTCATCTAAGTGAAAATCGCGAATAAAATCACAAACCTGAAACAGGGCTCAAACGCACCACACCCATCATCATTCAGGATAAGTCCCGCTGGAGCATTCTATCCAAGTGGATAGACTCCAAGAAATTTTTTTGCCCAAAAGTCCACAATGGGGACCAAGGTATTCATACTCGTCTCAAAGATGCTTTAACCTCGCACCTGAATACTCAAAATCTGAGCTTTCATACATAATTCCTCGCGGAAGACAGCAACGTCCAAATTGGCATTCGCGGGCTCTTCAATGTGCTCGAAACCGAACTGCGCGAGTCGCAGCGCAAGTATTTACAAGCCGTCTTCTTAGACATATTGGGAGCATTAGATAATGCATGGTGTATGGTGGTCGATGATATTGCTGAAGACTAAACAAGGCGGGATTCCACCTAACATCTACCACATGTTGGTGAATTACTTCGCCAACAGATGAGTAGGCATATTCGCAGGTGATTGTGTTGAATGGAAACGCTCAAGCATAGGCTGTCCATAGGGATCGGTCCTCGGACCGACTTTATTTCGATTCAATCAAATTTACTGCTGGACGATTTCTTATATTTACGTGAACACTACACATTTAGATAATACTAGTTTTTACGGATTTTATCGCGATATTAACATTTTTATATACCCGTTTTCTTTCGAGCACTTTATAGCACTCATGGTCACGGGGGGGGGCTGAGATTTTCAAGTAACCATACGTGATAAAATCCGTAAAAACTAGCATTATTTAAACGCTGGATGATGTTTTGAGGCTGCTATTCCTCTTAGGCATAAAAATTTTGGTGTATGCAGATGATGCAACACTTCCGATAGAGACGAACTCTAGAGCTGAAATAAATAAAGCGGCCAAGTTTGCACTCACTTGTAAACAGAAAAAGCAAACTGTCACCCTGTGCAACAACATGTGCACAGGGTGACAGGGCAGGTACTGCAACAACAGTGCAACAACGGAATTCAGATTTGCACGACTGTCAACTTCCCCCTGTCTCCGAATACTTCAAGGAGTAGTCTCAAGGCTATTTTGATAGCGCCGAAGCCCACCCTAACCCCCTAATGACAAGCTCAGCCAACTACGTCCCAATACCAGACGTCGAGTGAACTCTCTTTAGACCGTGTAACGTACTCATAGAACTATCATGCGTTCCAGCATACACCGTACACCCACGTACCTGGGCGGTTCTCACTGCCTAGAATATCGGCTGACACGAGCTTAGACATTCAGGGACGAGTTCGCACTCCCCCACGCTGACAGCGATTAGATACTTAACATACCTGATCTACCATCCATTCGCTACGAAAACTGTGTAATTCCTTTCCTCACTAGTGTCAAGGACGTGGGTTTAATTATTGACCCAACGCTTAGTTGAAGGTTACAGGTGTCAGAGATTTGGCGTAAAGTCACTGGCATACTTCGTTTCATCTATCGTTTCAAGTTATTTCTGCCTCCTTCAACTAAGCTTCTACTCATCCAATCTCTAATTCTTCCATTATTTGACTATGCCGATATTTGTCTCTCTAATATCTCTCAGGAGCTGCTAAGCAGGTTGTACAGGTTACTTAACAACTGCATACGATTCATCTTTGGTCTGAGCAAATATGATCACGTATCAGAATTTTGCTCCCAATTAAAGTGGTTGACTATACGCCAGCACAGAGATTTTTGAATGCTGTCCTCTCTGTTTTTAGTTTATAATGATTCTTCCTCACGCCTTTATCTAAAATAAAAATTCCGATACCGTAGTAACACTCATTCTTTCAATCTCTGTTCTTCTCACAGTTTATTACTGTCTACGCCTCTCCACCATTCTGGGTTTATGTCAAATTATTTCGTAGTAACTTCCATCTCCATCTGGAAAAAGTTGCCTGTTGACCTGCGAATAATACCTGACAAAAACAACAAATCAATAAATTTGAGTCCACTTACTTTATATGTTTATAGTTATTTGTATATAAATTTATTGAAATATATATGTCTAAATATGTGTATTATTTATATTATTTATATATGTACGTGTATATAATATGTATATATATATATATATATATATGCATGTACATATTTGAATTGAATGTGATCATGAAAACTTTACTGCCCATAACTGACTCTCTGTTTTACCCAAGGTTAGTGGTAGAGAATGCCATATAGCATTAATCTCGCCTTTTGTACAAAATCTTTGGCGCAATAAAGAATAAAATAAATAAATAATAAATAAAATAGCTCAAAAAAACCACCACAAAGACGACATGATGATAGGTAACTCTACGAAATCATAAACCATTATCATCAATTTCTCACCATTCCATGGGTTGACTGGTAGAGAATGCCTCAAGGCATTAAGTTCATTTGTATGCTTTTGCTATAAACTTGCAATAAATAATAAATTAATAAATAAAAATCATTCTCATCGCCATTTCCTTTTCCTTTTTAATCAGCTCAAAGCTAATTTGAACAGTGGTAGAGCCACGCGGCAGCTTTGCTGTCGCACGTATGGGCCGGCTCAAACCGGGGTGGTACCACGACCTCACAGAATACCGGCGTGAAGTGGAAGCTCTGCTTCCGCGTTTCGTCTGGTGAGTGCAGGTGGCCGGAGGCCCAAATCCCCCCCCCCTCATCAACATGGTAGAGGAATTAAATGATAGACTACCCCAGGAGGGTACCAGCACCCCTGGAGAATCCCTCGCTGAGCATCCACGACCATGTTTCTCCACTTCTGAGCGTGCTCGGCTGCCCCGCGTATTCTGGGGGGGGGCAATATTCCGCTCAAGACTAAAACTGCTCGGGGCAAACGGAGCAACAAGACCAAGGCGACCCCTGCCACGCTGTCCGTGAATTTCTGCAATATCAGGGGACTTCACTCTAACCTAAACGCCGTCCACTACCATCTCGAGACGGCGAGGCCGGCTCTGCTCTTTGTGACCGAGACGCAAGTGTCCTCTCCGGATGATGTCTCGTATCTCTCCTGCCCGGGGTACAAACTGGAACACTCCTTTGTGCCTCGGGCTGGAGTTTGCGTTTACGTCAGAGAGGACATCTGTTCTCGACGCCTCGGCAGACTTGAAGGTACGGACCTGTCCATTCTATGGCTACGCGTAGACAGCGACGACCATCCGCGCGTCTACGGGTGCCTCTATAGGTCCCATAGCGGTTATGCCGAAACAGACCGACTCTTCGACCACGTCCAAATGGCTGCAGATTCGTTGCTACAGCAGATCCCCTCCGCAGAGATCGTGATCCTCGGCGACTTTAACGCCCATCACGCCGAATGGCTCGGTTCACGTTTAACCGATCATGCAGGGAGATCTGTTCATGATTTTGCCTTGGCATATGGTCTGACACAACTGGTTACTTCGCCTACGCGGATTCCAGATGTGGAGGATCATGCACCTTCCCTGTTGGACCTTCTGCTGACCTCTCACCCGGACGGATATCAGATTTCCGTCGACGCCCCTTTAGGCTCCTCGGACCATTGTCTTGTCCGGAGGGTGGTGCCACTCACGCTGAAATCGCGGTTGCATTCTGCAGGCTGCCGCCGTGTTTGGCACTATAGGTCAGCCGATTGGGATGGGATGCGGTCTTTCTTTGCATCCTACCCTTGGGGGCGGGTTTGCTTCTCGCCGGACGATCCCAACGTTGTTGCGGATTCTGTCGCTGATGTAGTAATTCAGGGTATGGAACTTATTATTTCTTCATCTGTGGTGCCCATTGGAGGCAAATCTCGGCCATGGTTTGGTCGCTCCTGTAAAATAGCATCATGCTATGAGCAGGAATGCTACCGAGCCTGGGCTGACGCATCAGCGTCCGGGGATGTAAACACCAGCGCTGGCTGTAACTCGACTCTCGATGACGGGGGAGTACGCCGCCAACCATCCCGCGGTGTGAGTGCTCCATGCCGGAAGTGCAGTTCACTCAGCGCTCGGTTCGCAAAGCACTCCTCTCCCTGGACATCCATAAGTCGAGTGGGCCTGATGGAATCCCCCCAGTTGTGCTGAGGACGTGTGCTCCAGAGTTGGCACCGGTTTTAACGCGTCTTTTCCGGTACTCCTACTCCCTAGGCGTAGTCCCAAAATCATGGAAGACGGCTTTCGTCCACCCGATCACTAAAAAAGGCGACCGCTCAGACCCGTCCAACTACCGGCCTATCGCCATCACCTCCTTGTTCTCCAAAACAATAGAGTCCATTGTAAACTGCCAGCTCATGAGGTACCTTGAGGATCACCAGCTGATTAGTGACCGCCAATACGGTTTTCGCCGTGGTAGGTCAGCTGGTGATCTTCTGGTCTACCTAACTCACAGATGGGCGGAGGCAGTAGAGTCCAAGGGGGAGGCATTGGCCGTTAGTTTGAACATTGCGAAGGCCTTCGATCGGGTTTGGCACAAAGCGCTTCTTTCGAAGCTTCCTTCCTATGGGCTTCCCGAGAAATTGTGCGATTGGATCACCAGTTTTCTTGCGGATCGGAGCATCAAGGTCGTTGTAGACGGTGCAAGCTCCGATTGCAAGCTTATTAATGCTGGTGTTCCACAGGGCTGCGTGCTATCGCCAACGCTGTTTCTTCTGCATATCAATGATATGTTGCAAACCCGTAGCATTCATTGCTATGCAGATGACAGCACTGGTGATGCTCTTTACACCGGCCGAGCCAATATTTCTTGGGAAAACGTCTCTGAGTGCCGGGACAAACTTGTGTCTGAAGTTGAGTCTCTGCTGGACAGTCTCGGATTGGGGGGCGACTAAATCTAGTCCAGTTTAACCCCCAGAAGACACAAGTTTGCGCGTTAACCGCTAAAAAGAACCCCTTTGTCGTATCCCCTCAGTTTCAAGGCACTCCCCTTGTTGCCTCAGCCAGTATCGGAATCCTCGGCGTCAACATATCGAGTGACGTGCAGTTTCGTGGTCACTTGGAAGGGAAGGCCAAATTGGCCTCTAAAAAGCTTGGCGTGCTCAGCAGAGCGGGACAGTATTTCATGCCGGCACACCGCCTGCAACTTTACAAGGCGCAGGTTCGGCCGCTCATGGAATACTGTTCCCATCTCTGGGCTGGGGCTCCCCAGTACCAGCTCCTTCCACTTGACCGCATCCAGTGCAGAGCGGCTCGAATCGTCGACGACCGAGTGCTTTCCGATCGGCTCGATTCACTGGCGCTGCGAAGAGATGTTGCATTTCTTTGCGTATTTTATCGCATCTATCACGGGGAGTGCTCTGAGGAATTGTTCGGATTAATCCCAGCCGCCAAATTTCGTGAACGCACTACACGGCAAACGTCCCAATACCATCCACACCATCTGGATGCTTGGCGGTCCACCACTGTACGTTTCAAAAGGAGTTTTCTTCCGCGTACAACCTCTGTGTGGAATAATTTACCACCGGTGATTTTTCCGGACCGATACGACCTGGGGATCTTCAAGAAAAGTGCTTACTCCTTTCTAAAGGGTCGGCAACGCACCTGCAATTCCCCTGGTGTTGCGGTTGATCATGGGCGGCGGTAGTCACTTAACATCAGGTGAGCCACATGCTCGTTTGCCCACTCTTCTATAAAAAAAAAGCTCGTGGGCTCAGATGAAGATGAAGCATGAACATCACAGAAAATAGATGATAGATGATCATTCTCTGGGATCATTATCAAACATGTATTCAATGATATTCAATTGTAATCCCAGCAATGACAAATTGACATAAAATTTTAATATGGCATTGTGTTTGTTGTCTGTATTGGTTCAGGGACTGTGTTTACTGATTTCATTAATTATGACTGCTTTCAATAAGTTTATCCATGAAGGTGATAATATTCTATAAATATTTGGAATCAGATACTTTATTTGTGTTTTAATTATTTGGTGTTTTTTTCAAAGTTTATTCAAAGCTTTATCGTAAAAAATATGAATTAATTAATTTATTATTCATATATTTTTTTCATTTTAGTCTATAGTATAATAAGTTTATACTGACCATGACATGGAGGTGACAATTTCGTCACTTTTTTTAATGATGATTTAACAAAATATTTACGTTAATTAAGTTTTAATAAAAATCCTAATAATATAACCTACTTCGATAAATTGCAGATAGGAATTCTACAAATAATACCAAAATCCCTCTGTCTTGGAAAAACCCAGCAAGAATCCCGATGGAACTTTTTTCTAAGTAAAATTATAAAACAAAAACGCAGTTTAAAGCACAGGTTGTACAAACTACTTACAAAACTCGTTTAAAAAATATCCTATAAGCAAAAAAACTCATTTCCTGGAATTATTATCAACTATAAATTTATATATATTATAATAAATAGATGATATATATTATATTAATAAAAGTAAAATATTTAAGCATCGTAATAGAAAGACTGAGAGGGATCTTGTTTACTTACTTGCTTACACAGTAAACGTCATTCTATACAAATAAATAAAAAACAAATATATGAAAGTATATGCGGTATTTAAAACAAAAAAAAAAACACTTTTTAAATTTTTTGTCAAAAAAATTAAAACCCATGAAATATAATCGTTATAAATTGCACCGTTAATCGTTATAAGTTACACCCAATTGAATTACACCTCGTGATGCGTCTTTATACTCATCCCGCACCACGCAGTTATCTCAGGAACTGATAGACCTAATGAGAAGTTCTACATACCTAGACCTACAGCGTATAACTGCTGCAGCAAGAAAATATCATTTGATTCGGAGAAGACCACAGTCAAGCAATATACCATCATGTATCATCATGCATAATGCAGCTGTATTTCGTAAGTCAAATGATGAGAATCGAAGATCCTATTCATGCTCGTAAAGAGACTTCAGACCACTACTAATTTGAAATTAATTACTGCACGTAAATTTTCGTATATTTTATTTGTTAACTAAAGTTAATCGTCTAAACAGAGGCATTCTATCTTAGTCCTGAGGGTTAACAACGCATCAGAAATTTGTTTCCTATTCGAAGGTAGATACAGGTGTCTATAGATGACAGCATTCACTTAACTTCAAGTGCATTTTGTGTTTGTTATACAGGTGGACATCTGATGGTAAGTGGCTACTTCAGCCGTTGTATAGTATTTGAGATTCAAAAAGAAACTTAAATAACGCACATTGATCAAAAGCTGTTATAATCTTAGACAGAATACTCGGTGGTAGTCATATACTAATTGGATTCTAATCTGTGCTTAATACGTCTACAAAGTTTCAGGTTACTTAGACTTCCGGACAAAGATGCCATGCAACGCCTAAACAGTATGACTATTCTATGGTGTAGGTATCTTTTTTTTAAGTTGTAATAAATATAGATTAGAAGGTGATGATTCTCACACCTTGTGGTGCCTGCCCTCCCTTTCACCAGAGAGGGAGCTTGATCCCCCCTGAGATCACAAACACACGCTCTACACGAGGTTCAGTACCTATGATAAGCGACATTTTTAGCTTACGATCCGTTTTCATTTACGCAATAGTGATTCAAGTCAAAATGCATACCGTCTTCTGCAGGGCCTTAAATCACATTAAACCCACGTCCTAGTTTAAGTAACCTCACTCTAAAAGCCGGGGCTGGGGTGCTTCACAAAATCCGCGCACTCAATAGCTCATAAGTCCTTGATTACAAGTCTACTCCGATAAAGTTTTAAAGGCCACAGGGCCAATAACATAAAGAAGATGAGCAGCAGTCTTCCTTCTTACAACTGAAAGAAACTGTAGTTGTTAACCCGCCTACCAAGTATGGCAACTATAACAAATATTGTAGTATATATATATATATATATATATATATATATATATATATATATATATATATATATAATAGTTAATATACAATATGTAACAAAAAACCCTGTGGTTCCCGTTAAGTGCGTTATCAGAATCAGTATTTAATGGTATAGAAATAACTTTACTTCAGAAAACTCGACATAAAAATAATCAAATTAAATTTTAATTAAATAATATTTATAAATTTTATGTGGATTGATTACCTCTGCCTGGAATTATCGACAGCGGCGGGTGGCGGACGGCGGTGACGTACATCAAAGACGGGGCGCGCGCGCGCGCGTCTTACCTACACTAACTGCACACTGAGGTCGTGACCTCGTCACATCACAGCTGTTATAGTCAAACACTAATTTATCACTATGTCTACTTGACGAGCACGAAGATGTTGTTCAATATGTCCAGCTTGTACCTCTATACATTTGTGACACCGACTTGTAATATCTGAACGCGCGCTGCATAACAGACATTTCGGACTTTATTTTTTCAAAGGCTGCGGCTATACTCATACGCATTTCTGCCTCGGTATCGCATGTTTTTTGGAATACAGTCTGCTTAATCGTACCCCAGAGATAAAAATCTAAAGGTGTGAGATCAGGTGATCGTGCCGGCCAGTTTACCGGTCCACCGCGGCCAATCCATCTTTCACCGAACTCAGTATCCAAAAAACTTCTTACACAACGGGAGAAATGCGGTGGAGCACCATCGTGTTGAAACCACATGCGACGAACGAGGTCTAAATTTATTTCGTCAAGTTCATTGCTTAGTTCTTCTCGCAAAAAACGTCCATAGTTTTCACCGCTCATTGTGTGGTCTAGGAAATACGGACCAATGATTTTGTCACCTATAATTCCCGCCGACACATTGATTTTCCATCGGTGTTGAAAGTGGCTTGGTTTATACGAATGCGGATTTGTCGTTGACCATACGTGTTCATTATGAGCACCTGTTATTACAAAAGAGCATTCATCCGTAAAAAGTACGCGGTTCAAAAACTCAGAATCTCCTTCAACCTTATCAAGTAACCATCTACAGTAATCCATTCTCGGCTCGTAGTCGTTAGGAAGAAGACACTGAACTCGACGATAATGATATGGGTGCTGGCCATCATCTTTGAGGGCTCTCCAAACGCGCATATGGTTCACACCCAGTTCACGTGCCACCGAGCGCGTGCTCCGCATCGCATCTTCCTCAAACATGTCGAGAATGTGCTCCCCGATGTCGTCGTCGTACATCCTCGGTCTTCCTGAATCTGTACGTTGTTGAACACGGCCATGCACACTGCCAGTATTGTACATACGAATGTGAAATCGTTGGAACGTCATTGCCGACGGCAATTGTATATTTCCAGGAGTAGCAAAGCACTCCCGTAAAGTCTTCATGCTGCTGCATAATTGCAGTTACATTTCCCGAGACACATCAACATATTAAAATATTCTTCGTTTGAGTAAGACATCGCACACAAGTCACTCACGGCGGAATATTAATTTCGCAATATAAAACACAACCGTCAATATCAGTGCTAACGCGCTACTGGTGCTTGATGCTTGTTTGTTTGCATAGACGTGGCAAAGCTATTGTACTCTATAACATAATTTTGATATTTTCTAAATCGATAAAAATTTCGTGATTTTTTTATGTTATTTTTTAATAATAGTTATTATTTATTTATTTACTTCAGACAGCGTCCGTAAGTGTTATTAAGAAATTAAATTATAGCTAGGATTATGTAATAAAAATACATTAAAACACTTTTATAACAAGAAACATTTAAGAAATTGTGTTATAAATCCACACAATAACAAATATTTAAACTATTATGCTGCTATGTTTTTCAAAATCTATATCATTTTTTATCGACCGACGATTAACAATACTTATTTATATTTCTATTCTTGACCACGGAATTGTGACAAAATTTTATGTTTATAAAACTTCCCATGTTTTTAAATATTACTACTAAATATTAGCACAGAATAAATAATAGATACGACGACCACGAAGATGTTGTTCAACATGTCCACCTCTCACACATTTGAGGCACCGGCTTATATGTTTTATCGACCGAAGATAAACAAACATTATTTTTATTTTTATTCTTGATCACTGAATTGTGACAAAATTTTGTGTTCATAAAACTTCCCATGTTTCAAATATTACTACTAAATAATAGCACAGAATAAATAATAGATATTGGATCAAAATTAGTTAATCGGCATATAGTGGACGCTTCTTTTTATTACTCGAAGAGTGGAGTTTTTTGGGTTTTTTCCTAGTACCTAAGTCCTTCGTCGGCTTTCGTTTTTGAGTTCAAAGAGCGCACAAAACGCCGTGTATATTACCTATTAATTTTGTTTTGTTTATTATATTTTAGTAATAAAGGACAATATGAATTTATTTAAAAAATAATTACTACCTACATAAATTCTTTATCGAATAATATTTCATATGAAAAATACATATTAAATTTCTCCTACAAATAGTTGCAAATTTGGAATTGATCACGATATTATATGCATGAAATAACCTTTTTAAATATTTTCGTAGATCTATTTAGCAATAAAGTGGAAATTTATAACATAAGTATTCAAATGATACTTATAATATGCATAATGATACTAGATGTATAATTGTAGCACGAATGGGTCGGCTCGACCAGGGAAGGACCACGCTCTCACAGAATACCAGCGTGAAATGGTTGCTTAATGCTGCTGTATTTCGTATGGTGAGTGTAGAGAATCGGAGAATCTTTTTTACTGGAAATGAGGCATTCCATCTTAGTCCTCACGGGTGACAACGCATCTGCATTTTGATTCGTAATCGAGGATAGATGGAGATGTCTGTGGGCCACAGCAACCACTTACCATCAGGTGGAAGGTGTGCTCGTTTGTCTCCTTATACTATAAAAAAATACTATGTGTATTGGGGTTGAAATAATAACCATTTCATTATAATTTTTATTGTTTTGAAATTAAATTTTTCTGAGAATAACTGAGTCTAGATAGGTATAAATATAAGGGGGAAGCACGCGCCGCTTAGCGGCTTGCTTTGAGTCGGCCATGTCAGTGACCTCATATCGGCCGTAGACTATTATTTATTCTGTGACGTAGATAATATTATGTCGGGACGTGTCGGTAAGTTCAGAAGCAAATAACATTTTTAGAAATTTTAATATTTCTTAAGTTATCTTATTAGAAACCCAAAAACCCCATTTAAAGCAACCAAAAAAAATTTCATTATCATAATTACCACTTTCACTCAAAATGCTAAGGGCTGGAGAGGAAGTTGTGGCAGGCCTGCTGCATACCTTGTTTAATTTATGCTGGGAACTGAAGCGGGTACTGGTAGACTGGTGCAAAGCTGTGATAGTCCCAGTATATAAAGGAAAAGGGTCGCAGCAGGACTGTAAAAACTATCGTGGCATCAGCCTTCTTTGCATTGTGGGAAAACTGTATGCTAAGGTACTGATTGAAAGGGTCATAAAAGAAACTGATGGAAAAATTTGGGATGTGCAAGCGGGATTTAGAAAGGGAATGGGATGTACAGATCAGGTCTTGTCCATGCGCATGATCGCGGAGAAGTTTTTGGCCAAAAACCAAAAGGTTTTTTGTGCGTTCATGGACTTAGAAAAGACCTATGACAGAGTGGATAGGGATGAGCTATGGCAAACACTGAACTCATTTGGGTTGAGCGCTGGCTTGATACAGGCATTTTAGTCTCTTTATAGGGACTCTAGTGCTTGTGTTAGGATCAACGGGGTCTACTCGGACTGGTTTGACATCCATAAAGGTGTCAGACAGGGCTGTGTGGCTTCCCCGTGGCTGTTCAACCTATTTATGGACAGTTATTTGCAAAATTTGAAAGTTGAAGAATACAGTTGAAGAATGGGTGAGTTAACCGTCAAATGCCTTTTGTACGCCGATGATCAAGATATCCTTGCGTCGTCGCATGGTTACATTAATGAACAGATAATTAAAAGAAGGGGGGTATGAAAGTGAACGCAAGTAAGACGAAGGTTATGGTTTTTGAAAGAGAAGTAAGTAAAACGATTTGTGATATAAGAATAGAAGGGGAGTTGATCGAGCAAGTAGATGAGTTTGTATATTTGGGCTGCGTATTTAGCAGGGATGGGAGATATGATAAGGATATAGAACGACGAGTGAATGCGGGAAATAGAGTAAATGGGGCCCTGCACTCTATTGTGAAGAGTCAAAATGTGTCAAAAAAGGCAAGTATGGCAATTCACAATGCTGTGTTGGTCCCTACTTTAATGTATGGTAGTGAAAGTTGGGTGTGGCAGATGAAGCACGAGAGTAGAATCAACGCAGTAGAAATGCGGTCATTAAGGAGTATGTTAGGGCTGAATCTGAACGACAGGGTAAGAAATTGTGTAATAAGAGAAGAGTGTGGTTTGCAAGATGATGTTGTAACCAGGATTAAGAAAGGTATGCTTCGGTGGTTTGGTCATGTGGTAAGAACGAATGAGGAAAGAGTGACAAAGAAAATTTATGTTGCAGAAGTGAATAGCAGAGTCGGAAAGGGACGTCCTAGGCGAAAATTTATCGACCAAATTGGCGATTTAATGAAAACGGGCCAAATTAGGAGTTCCCTTAACCGAACAGCATGTATGCGTAGGTGTATGGATGTGAAGGAGGCGAGAGAGGTGTGTCAGGATCGTGCCAAATGGAAGTTTGTATTCTCTGCCTACCACCCTAGGTGACAGGCGTGAGTGTTTATGTATTTTATATGCATAATTACCAAGCCTATGTGTACACCTATACGTCCCTGAAACGACCAACAAGGTTTTTGTTACATACTGTATATAGTGAAATATACGAACAAAAAAACCAATTATAAAAAACAATATATTCATTTATTTTCTTATCTATAACTTTACCTTGTATCACTGGTTAATTCCAAGAGATTCAAATACTAAGCGATTTGCTGCTGCTAATAAGGAGCTACAGCTCGATTCATAAGACAAACATCTCTCTCAGGGCCTTTTATAATTTACGTAATTATCCAATACCCATTCAATAAACGGTCCCTGCCTGAGCATAAATACTTTTTAACAAACTTTTAAATGTATATAAGTTTAAAAAAAAGCTAAAGGAATTTGTTTCTAACTATATTTCATAAGTAATTCAATTTATTTTTAGGATTTCACTGTCATCCAAGAAACCATTATAATCTGTCCCAAATAGGCATTATAGTATTTTGCTATTTTTTATAATTTCTTTATATTATTTAAAATGAATTAGTTATTTTAAGATAGTATCACAAAAATATAAA
This sequence comes from Parnassius apollo, assembly GCA_907164705.1. NCBI lineage: Eukaryota > Metazoa > Arthropoda > Insecta > Lepidoptera > Papilionidae > Parnassius > Parnassius apollo. Next base: position 53,384 of record CAJQZP010001644.1, on the reverse strand, counting down.
ATATCTTGACAAACATATTTTGACGAGTCGTAACTCATTTTTAAATTAAAAATTGGTTATATTCAATAAATAAAACTATAAAGTTTAATTTGTGGCTAACAACTTATTTTACTGATTTCATCGTGTTTCATTTGACCTATCTCACTTATTTTTTACTCATAGTCATGTAAAAAACTGAGGTGCATGACGTCCCGATGTCATAGTTAGCCAGGCTACATTCAGCTTTTGAAATTTAATTTTATACCCTAATATATTATGCTACTAGACTGATAAAAATACAGTTTTGACATCAATGGCGAGTACATCACTCACCTTTGATTTGCTGAGATATAGTCCTTATAGCAGAATCGCTGAAGGACCTAAACACTGTACTCAATGAGCTCAATAGTGCCTCCCAACGGATAGGTCTTAAGATGTACATGAACAAAACCAAGATTATGTGTAAAGTTGATATCACACCTATTCCAGTAGTTGTTTGGAACACAAAGCTCGAAATTGTTGACGAATATTTACGTTTACCCAAGACAAATAGTCCGACTAGTTAAGTTTTACTTCGACCGAGAGGTCAATCGACGGATTCAATTCAGCTAGGCGGTTTTTAGGTAATTACGGCACGTGTTCTCGTCAGGTATAACTCATAAATTGAAAACGAGATTGTACAGCCAATGTGTGTTGCCAGTGATGACTTATGGAAATAAGACGTGGTTCTTCACTGCTGGCCGTATGGGGACGCTCAAGGTTGCTCGACGAGCTATGGAGAGAGCTATGCTCCGGGTTTTTCTACGTAATATACTAAGAAACGAGAATATCTGTAGTAGAACCAGAGTGACCAACATAGGCCTGTAGGTGTGCTGCGCACACACATACACGTATGTATACTTTGCAATATTGTATTAGTGAATAAGATTTTTCAGTTAGTCACTAGTTGCCCGCCAACTGTATTGCACGTTCCTCTATAATAAATATTGGTAAAAGATTTCATCTTTTATTATGTCACCAATAGGCATCCCTTGAAGTCAGCTCCTAAAGTGGTGACCCCGATGTGATGAACGTGCCCGACGTGATGAACGTGACCGACGTGATGTACGTGCCCGACGTGATGAACGTGCCCGACTTGATAGACGTGCCCGACGTGATGAACGTGACCGACGTGATGAACGTGACCGACGTAATGAACGTGACCGCCGCGATGTTAATTCAGTAGTGGGCAATATTCGCGTGGTTGTGATCGGACGGACAATTTATATAGTAACATGAGTGCGCCGTTTCCGCCAACGCCACAGAACGTACCATCTGTGCCGCGTGTGTCTGACTCCAAGGACCTGGACAACCTAGCAGCAGTCGCAGATAACGTCATGGAGGCTGTGCGGCCTTCCTGTGCCACCAGCGCTACCTATGCCGTGCCAGCGCCAACATCTACGGTCGCCCTTTACTTGGCCCTGTTGGGGGCTGAGGTGGCTAAAATAAAGGCTACCGTGGACAAGATAGATCAGCAGAGGACGCGATCTCGCGGCCCTGTTTGCAACCGGCGTCGTTCGCATTCCAGGCGGCGTAGCGGTTCCTACCGGCCACGAAAGGAGAACTACTTATGCTTCTACCATTACCGGTTCCGAGAAAAGGCCAACAAGTGTACGAAGCCTTGCGCGTGGAAACCAACACAGCCGGAAAACTGAGCGGCGAGGTACAGTCTGAGGATCTTCAGGTCTGTACCATTTTTCCATTCAATCGTTAGTGTGTGTCAGACAGTAACTCTGGGCTTAGATTTTTAGTCGACACCGGTGCCAATCAGTGTAGTGAATATAAATTATACGCAGCTAACAGTAGTGAAATCGCAACTTACGGTACCAAGACACTGGTGTTAAATTTAAACTTACGTTGACCTTATCGTTGGGAATTCGTTGTAGCAGATGTCAAACAACCAATTTTGGGCGCCGTTTTTTTAGCGTACCACAAATTATTAGTTGATTTAAACGCGCGTAAATTAATAGATAAAACTACAGAATTGAATGTTTCGGCATCTGTTGTCAATGTATCTCAACCTAGTATTAAAACTATTGATTTAAATCATCCGTATCAGGATTTACTGTTAAAGTACCCGGACATCACTAAACCAGCGTCATTCCGAGAAACTACGAAACACGATGTCGTCCACTATGTCGAGACCTGTGGCCCGCCCGCGCATGCGTAAGCGCGCACGTTGCCACCGTACCGGACCGTAAACCTTTAACTTTTGTATTTCAAAAGGTAGGACGCGATGAAAGCGAAACTTCTCGGAGAACGAGACATTTAGCTTTCATAAGTGAGTTCACTACAAATATAAAACATATAACCGGTACGAATAACATCGTAGCTGACACCTTATCGTGCATCGAAGCCGTGACTATGCCAACTGCGTTGAATTTCGATGACATTGCAAATGAACAGCGTAGCGATAGTTATATCACGAATGTTATGTCTGGTTTAAATACCGATAATATTTCGTTAAAGGAACTAGTTATACCTATGTTAAATAAGCCTATTTTTTTGTGAAATGTCTACTAATACAGCTCGTCCGTACCTACCGGAAAAGTTTCGACGCCTAGCTTTTGATAGTTTACATAATTTGAGCCATTCTGAAATACGTTCTACGCGAAAGATGTTAGCCAAAAAGTATTTCTGGCCTAGTATGAATCGTGATGTTTCTTTGTGGGCAAAAGCGTACATTCAATGTCAACTCAATGTTAACAGACATACAGTATCTAATCTCACTAAGTTTCCGGAAGTAGATCGTTTGGAGCATGTGCACATCGAAATCGTTGGCCCTCTTAAGATCTCACCAGATGGTTATAGATACTTACTCATGATAATTGATAGGAGGACCAGGTGGCCTGAAGCTTTTAAGTTACGCGACATTACGGCAGAAACTGTTGCCAATCATTTATATGAAGGTTGGAATTGTCGTTACGGTTGCCCGATAAAGTTAACTAGCGACCAAGGTCGCCAGTTTCAGAGTAGTCTTTTTAACCAGCTGTTTAAAAATTTTGGGGGTTAATAGAATTCGAACTACTCCTTATCATCCGCAAAGCAATGGCGCAGTTGAACATTGGCATCGTTCTTTAAAAACAGCACTTTCAGCTCGCCTGTCACATGGATCCTGGGTGGAAGAGCCACCCACAGTAATACTTGGTCTTCGCGAGGCCGCCCGCAGCGACTCAAGGGTTAGCGCCGCCGAGTTAACGTTCGGACGAAACTTACGTCTACCGGGAGACTTTTACGACAGCTCTTCGAACAACCGTAACGTCAATGATTATTGTTTAGTGGATAAGATTAGAGATACTATTCGTAGTTATAAGCCTACATCCGACGATTCACGTAACTCTCTAAGTTTTTTTTGTGCACAAGGACTTACGTAACTCTGAATATATCTTTATTAGGGACGATTCAATACGTAAACCTTTGAAACCACCCTACCACGGTCCATACAGCGTGATAAAAAGGGGCTCAAAGGTTTACCTAATTCAATTACCCGATAGACAGGTACATATTTCTATCGACAGATTAAAGCCTGCATATGTATTAAAGGAATGTGATGGTAACGAAGCAACGCCACGCCACAGTAACGCTGACAACGCACCGGACGTGGTATGTACGGTTCGCGTTACCACCGCCCACACCGGTGACGTCGTCGTTACCCGGCCCGAGCAACCCGATAACCGTGAAAACAACGCGAAGTGGTCGCATTGTTAAGTTACCTTCACGATTTTTAAGCTAGTGTTAATATAAAATATATATAATACAATTACATGTCTAAATGCTAATCAGGTTTAGTTACTATGGATGTGAAAGTATTATTTGCATTGCTAGGTGCATGATATTTTCATTCAGGATATTCAAGTTACATTATTTAAGTTGAAAGTAATTGTAGAGGTATTGTGTTCAGTATTTTGCGTATACTGCAGTTTCACTAAGGTTCTAGGTAGTTAGTTTAGTTATAATGTATTTAATTTCATTTCATTCGAAATACTTCCTTTGCGAAAGCATTAGTGCGAAAAGTTTTACGATTTTTACTATGGGTAATTTTCAAGAAAAACCAGTTATTGTTTCTCAGGCTCAAAATACTGTAGAGAATAAGGTGGATAATTTTCAAATATGGTTATATGTGATAGCCAGTTTTATGGGGGCGATAATCCAGTACACTATTTGGGTAAATTTTAATAAGAAGTTCAAATCCTGGCTTCACCGTCAAGTGTAATGGCAGGCGTTCCAATATCGGGCCAGAATATGGGTCAGATGATAGGTGCTTCTAGCACCAGTCTGCAGCACGCGCCCGCGCCCGCCGCGGCAGCCACTCCTTTCGCGGGGGTCTCCGTGCAGCCCTGCGCACAAGCGCATTAGCAAGTTTTTGTTGTTAGTTTTAAGTTTTGGTTTATATTCATTGTATAGTTTTAAGTTTTTTTTTATTATTTTTTTTATAAAGGGGGGAAGTATTGTACGTGTGCTGCGCCACACATACACGCATGTATACTTTGCAATATTGTATCTATATACTTAGTGAATAAGATTTTTCAGTTAGTCACTAGTTGCCCGCCAACTGTATTGCACGTTCCTCTATAACAAATATTAGTAAAACATTTCATCTTTTATTATGGTCACCAATAGGCACCCCTATGGAGTCAGTTCCTAAACTGGTGACCATAATAAAAGATGAAATCTTTTACTAATATTAAATTTATTATAGAGGAACGTGCAATACAGTAGGCGGGCAACTAGTGACTAACTGAAAAATCTTATTCACTAAGTATATAGAGACAATATTGCAAAGTATACATGCGTGTATGTGTGTGCGCAGCACACCTACAGACCAAAGGATTAGTAAGCTGAAGTGGCAATGGGCCGGTCATGTAACTCAAAGAACGGACAGCCGATGAAGGAAAAAAAGGTTTTCGGGTGCAAGCCTCGTACACCTCGACAGGGAGATCCTCTACTAGCTGGAGTATCTTCCTAGTAGGATATGCAGGAAGTCGATGGATGCAGGTGGCTCAGGAAGTCTATGTTCAGCAGTGGAATTGTGAAGGACTGTAATAATGAATGATAAACTTAGCACCGCTTAGGGGCTGTAACACCATCCAAATTTTGATGGAAGCTAAAGCTTTCTCATTATCCACACACGAAAGGCTAAGTGGCATATTGTACTTTTCGGGATTCCGTACAATTTGTCGAAGGGTATGTATGTATGTGGACTGTGGTACTAAAGCCTTTTCGGAAACCAGCTTTTTTCGAGAGGCTGGAAGTCTTTGAGTCTGTTTGCGAGACGTTTTTAATGTCTCTCGAAAACTTCACGTAGACACGGCTCAGAAGGGAAATCAGTCTATAGTTCTTCAAAAGAGCTTTCACTGAACAGAGATATCACTGAACAGATGCAGTCTAGTCGTCATAATGAGTTTAATCTCATTTTTTGTCGAACCATCGAGACTCAAACAAGTCCGCTTCCTCCGTTGGACTCGTGGGTTCCGTTGCCCTAATTTCCTTACCTTCAGCTCACTCAGCTACTCACTCGCTTACTTCTATCTGTCGTACCTTATTTTGCGTTGAAGTCTCCCATTAACAACTTGTTTTTTTGGTAAAGTTAACATAGAATAAATTAATAACAAAACCCTTTACGCAGAAAAACAAAAGGTCTGCTATGAACGGTCAAAAAAAAATTGAAGAGAGCCTTCGTTAAATGCAATATCACACCGTCAAACACCTCAATCCCACCCCTTCGATTGCAAATGCCATAAAATGCCCGAAAAGTTGGGCCAAAATCGTAAAATTTGTTTTATTCCAAATAAAACCAATGGAATAAGTTCCTTTGTGGGCTTGTATAAGAACGAGTACATGAATCTAAATGAGGTAAAATATTTAGTCTAAACATTTTCTCCATCGCAAAACAACTGACATGTCGAGCAAGAAGAAGAAGAAAAACAAGGTAAACCTAAAAAAATTGCGTTTGGCTGGTAACATAATACGTTTAATTACATAAAACAAAACTACCGCAATTAATATTTTAATAATATTGTAGGTTGGTGGGCAAAAAAAAAAGTTATTTCCAGTTTGTATATATTTCAAATTACACGCAACACTTATAAGTTTAGTAAAAAAATTGCAGAAGCGCTTATAGTGTTTACAGTACAAAAAGGAAGTAAACATTAGAGAGAATAGGCAGAGAATGTTCACAGCAAAATGAACGGTTAAAACAGTTGTAAAGCACACAGTACTCGTATCTAACAGTACGTAAGCGAGAAATTTTAGCATCGAGCGACATGCAAATCGCGTCAGGAGCAGGTTCCTACTGGCGGGATGTCCGTAGAACTCTGATGATGTGCACGAGTCGAACGAGGCGTCGTAAACAAAGGAACCGGTCTCAGTATGGAAGTTTCCATTCGCGATATACGTCTGTTGCTGTGTGTGTTATTATGAAATAATTTTTGGAAAACATAATCATAACATTTTCCATAAATATAAAAGACATTAAATAAATACTTTTTAATATTAATAAATAAATATAATAGGATAATACTATAAATAAACATATTATATATTAGCCGTGTAGTGGCGGTTAAGAATATCCACTACCCCATATCTTCCCGTGGGTGTCGTAAAAGGCGACAGAGGGAAACAGGCAGGAGATGGGCAGCAGCATCTTCCTGATAACAGCAACTGTACGACAAAAAAAAACTGCGGTTGCCAACCCGCTCGCCAAGCGTGGCAACTATGGCAATATACCCTACCATGAACAATTACACAAATAGACGGCCCCCAGTCCCCAGCGGCCCCGCTATTCCTGGCTACGGTGGCGACCATGGTAACGGCGGGGCAGGGGGTGCTAAGAATCTCCGGTGGAGGTTCGGTTGCCACCTACGACGACTCGACCTGGCAACATTTAACGCACGCACCCTGAGGACTGACGAGAAGATCCTGGAGCTGGAAGAAGAGATAGACAAGTTGCGCTGGAATATTATAGGATTATCCGAGGTCCGAAGAGAGGGGGAGGACACGGTGATTCTCGAATCCGGCAACTTGTTCTATCACCGGGAGGGCGACCATCTGTCCCAAGAAGGTGTCGGATTTATCGTCCACAAGTCTCTCGTCAACAACGTTGTAAAGATTGGGAGTGTGTCGACGAGGGTCACGTACCTGATACTCAGAATCACCAAACGGTATTCGCTGAAGGTCATATAGGTTTACGCACCAACCTCGGCACATCCCGATGAGGAGGTGGAGGAAATGTATGAGGATATTTCCAAAGCCATGCATTCCTCCAAAACCCACTACACGGTGTTGATGGGAGACTTCAACGCAAAACTAGGCACAAGAGAAAACGGTGAGCTGAAGTTAGGGAAATTTGGAGTAGGGCAACGGAACCGAAGGGGCCAGCAGCTGGCCGACTTCATGGAGAAAGAGGGACTCTTTATGATGAACTCTTTCTTCCAGAAGCGGCCCCACAGGAAGTGGACCTGGTCGAGCCCCGACGGTTCGACAAAAAATGAGATTGACTTCATTATGACGACCAGACCCCAACTGTTCAGTGATGTCTCAGTGATCGCAAGGGTGAAAACTGGCAGCGATCACCGAATGGTTAGAGGCACACTGAACCTAAACGTTAAGTTGGAGAGGTCTCGTCTAATGAAGTCAACGCTCCGTCCCCCTCGTGCTCTAATCCAGAATCCCGAAAACTTTCAGCTCGAGTTACGTAACCGCTTTCAGTGCCTACAAAGATTGCAATGCAGTGGACGATATGAATGACAAGCTCGTGGAAACTGTCCATGCGGTCGGAGCTAAGTTCTGCAAGACCCGCCGCAGAAGAACACAAAAACTCTCCGATCACACTCTTAATCTCATGGCTGTTAGACGGGAGATGAGGCTGCAATCGTCAACAGATTTGACAGTATACAGGCAACTGAACAGACAGATCTCCAAATGCATGCGGCGAGACTTACGCAACTTTAATACTGCTCGTATTAAAGAAGCGATCGAGCGGAAACAGGGCTCCAAAGTCTTTGCCAGAGATCTGTCTGCCAGTAAGAGCCAACTGTCAAAGCTGAAGACTGAGTGTGGCAGCATCGTTTCCGGGACACCTGAGATTTTGAGTGAGATTGAGAGGTTCTATGGGCAGCTGTACACATCATCGTTGGAGCCACACGCAAGTGTGAGAAACGATCCAAGAGCAAGTCTTATCCGACACTATTCCGATGATATCCCGGACGTCAGTCTAAGCGAGATTAGAATGGCTCTCCAGCACCTTAAAAACGGCAGGGCCACAGGCGAGGATGGAATTACAGCGGAGCTTCTGAAAGCGGGTGGAACACCGGTACTTGAAGTCCTTCAGAAGCTCTTCAATTCCGTCCTCCATGGTGGCACTACTCCAGAGGCGTGGAGCAGAAGTGCGGTGGTCTTGTTCTTTAAGAAAGGCGACAACGCTCTCTTGAAGAACTACAGACCGATTTCCCTTCTGAGCCGCGTCTACGTGCTGTTTTCGAGAGTCATTACGAATCGTCTCGCACGCAGACTCGACGACTTCCAGCCTCCCGAACAAGCCGGTTTGCGAAAAGGCTTCAGTACCATAGACCACATACATACCCTGCGGCAGATTGTACAGAAGACTGATGAGTACAATCTGCCACTTTGCCTGGCGTATGTGGACTATGAGAAAGCCTTTGATTCCGTCGAAATTTGGACGGTGCTACAGTCCCTTCAGCGGTGCCAAGTTGACTGTCGGTATATCGAAGTGCTGAAGTGTTTGTACAGTAGGGCTACGATGGCTATCCGAGTACAGAACCAGAGCTCGAAACCTATCCAACTGCAGAGAGGTGTAAGACAGGGTGACGTTATAGCCCCGAAACTCTTCACCGCTGCATTTGAAGACGTTTTCAAGCTACTGGACTGGAAAGGATTCGGTATTAACATCAATGGCGAGTACATCACTCACCTTCGATTTGCCGACGATATAGTCCTTATGGCAGAATCGCTGGAGGACTTAAGCACTATGCTCAATGACCTCAATAGTGCCTCCCAACGGATAGGTCTTAAGATGAACATGGACAAAACAAAGATCATGTTTAATGTCCATGTCACACCTATGCCGGTAGTTGTTGGGAGCACTATGCTCGAAGTTGTTGACGAGTACGTTTACCTGGGACAAATAGTCCGACTAGATAAGTCCAACTTCGACCGAGAGGTCAATCGACGAATTCAACTCGGCTGGGCAGCGTTCGGGAAATTACGACATATCTTCTCGTCAGGTATACCTCAATCTCTAAAAACTAGATTGTACAACCAGTACGTGTTGCCAGTGATGACTTACGGATCTGAGACGTGGTCCTTCACTGCTGGCCGTATGAGGACGCTCAAGGTCGCTCAGCGAGCTATGGAGAGGGCTATGCTCGGAGTTTCTCTGCGTGATAGACTCAGAAATGAGGATATCCGCAGTAAAACCAGAGTGACCGACATAGCCTAACGGATTAGTAAACTGAAGTGGCAATGGGACGGCCATATAGCTCGAAGAACCGACAACTGATGGGGAAGAAAGGTTCTCGAGTGCAAGCCTCGTACCGATAGGCAAAGTGTAGGGCGACCCCCACTAGTTGGAGTGACGACCTGGTGAGATATGCAGGAAGTCGATGGATGCAGGTGGCTCAGGACCGTGCTTTGTGGCATTACTTGGGGGAGGCCTATGTTCAGCAGTGGACTTGTGAAGGGCTGTATTGATGATGATGATGATGATAAATAAACATATAATATTGTATATAAATGTTAATACATTAATTACATAACTGCGTGACAGTCTTGTGTCGCACAGGAGTTTCATTTATTTAGATCCAGCGGGATAGAGACGTTAATTGAGACTCGCCTCATATTACACTTGCCAAAGATCGCTCCTCAATAACTTAGTTAATTTTTTTTTTAAATCAAAGTGATTAATGAATACTGAATTCGGTCAATAGTTCTTGCAATTCGTATTTGCATTAGTCATATAATTATAAAATATCTTTACAGTTCTCAACATTTCGAGGACTCCTATGAATTTCTTACAAGGCTAGACAGGCAGATATCCCAGTCAAGCACATTATGAATTTGGCGGGCTACAATTTGATAACAGATTTCCAATAAACTTATATCCTTTTTTTGGCGAAAGATGAAGAAGAAAGTCTACACGTTCTTACGTTTTCAAAAATATATTTTAAAGTAATTAATACATTAAGTACATATTACTAATTAGTACTTACATGTCTATGCATGTAAACTGATTTAAAATGCACCATCTGCCAGCACATCACACTTTGAATAATTTTTACAACAAAATATTTCAACTAGAAGAAATAAGAACTGCTCAAAATACTCTAGAGGAAAGCTTTTCTAAAAGGACGGCTGTTTTGGAAGCACAGCTGCATACTGAGGGACCCGCTAAAGACACTGTTACAAAGGTGGTTGAAGAATTCCGGACTTTCCGTGAGCTCATGTACTCAGTACTTGGGATGCTTCGCAAGCAGATTATTGAGTGCTCTCGTATGGTAGATGTCATCGAAACCAGGCATCGTCGTAAGGCTCTCATTTTCCTCGGTGTTACTGAAGAAGAGAAGGAAGATTGCCACCTTGGTGAGCATTTTTCGCAAGATGCAGTTAGCAGACATTACAGCCTCTAACATCAGAGTTTGTCACAGGATTGGAGTAGCCAGTAAAAACCATCAACGACCAATCTTGGTACAGTTTGTTGACATTGACTCTAGAACATCGGTGTGGAGGTCAAAGTCCAAGCTTAAAGGTTCATCGATTGCAGTTAAAGAATTCTTGACAAAGACCCGTCAAGCTGTTCATGCTAAAGCCCGGCAGCATTTTGGTATGCGAGATTGCTGGACTCAGGACGGTGTAATTGTGGTGAAAGCTGCTGATGGATCCCGGCATAAGATCACTTCCCTAGACGAGCTGAACTCCTTAAAGCAGAAATACCCTAAATCAGCAGCTGAATCCTTGGTTAGGGGCAATACCGCAGTTATGGGATCAATGAACTCTTTTTCAAAACTTCGTAAGTGACGACACTTGAAGTTTGTTTCGTGTGTTAACTTTTCATTACCTTAATACAAAATTTCTCTTTTTTTAGGTAAAATGTATACAATTCTATTTTGCTTTATGTATAGGTACGTAACTCCAAAATGGTTTCTAAGTAGTACTAAGTGTTGTATTTTTTTTTCTAAACTAATTATATCCTCCTTCCTTGTTCTTGTAACATGGTTATCGTATTTATAATTACTAAGGTAATATACGCTATTTATTCTCTCGAACTACAATGTAAACATGCTTTTGTATGTTGTATGAATTATTGTCAGTTGTCATTTCTATTCTAGTGTAATTTCAATTTGACGTTTGATAAGTTAAGGGTAATATTTCGAATTTCAGTAACCTGTCACGTTATGTTATAGTTTATAGTCTATACACGTTGTTTACCGATTAACTTTATGAAATAATTTTGTCTGTTTTTTTTCTTCATTTCTATCTGTTGTAATACTCAATTCGATACTTATGTATTTAACGTACATATGATTCGTGTTTTATATTATCTTTTTAATTCATTTTGCTTATTATTTGATAAGTTAGTAATGTAAGGTGCGTATGTTAGCTGGAGGGTGGTGCAGAGATGACAGTACGCCTTGTTTTACAACCTAAGTTAGGTACGTTTTAATAATAATTTAATTAGTTTTATATATTTTATATCATATATTATACTCGTATGTTTGGTAGGTATGGTCATGTAGAAAGAATGAATGAGGAAAGAGTGACAAATCAAATTTATATGGCAGATGTGAACGGCAGAGTCGGGAAGGGACGCCCTAGAAAAAAGTTTATCGACCAAATTGGCGATATTTTGAAAATTGGCCACGTTAGAAGTACCCTTAACCGACGAGCATGTATGCGTAGATATATGGATGTAAAGGAGGCGAAAGAGGTATGTCAGGATCGTGCCAAATGGAAGTCTGTAGTCTCTGCCTACCCCTCTGGCGGCGTGAGTGTAGATGTATGTATCTTATATATATATATATATATATATATATATATATATATATATATATATATATATATATGAACGCTGATGATGATTATTTTTTTTCTGCCAACGAAACTGCTACATCTATTGACGATAGTTTTTGTTCCATAACTGAAACAGTCTAGCTCTTCGCTAAATGTGTATCAAATCAATGCACAAAGTGTACCCAGCCACTACAGTGATCTCATTGAAGCCTTTACTAACTTGAACGTTCATGCCACCCTGATTTCGGAGAGCTGGTTGAAGCCCCATCTTCTTTCAACCAGTTACCCCCTCTTTGGTTTCACTTTGATACGTAACGATCGGGTTGATAAGAGAGGGGGTGGTGTTGCTATATAGCTCCGCAGTGACTTATCTTATAAACTTCTAGCTTCCTCCTCGCCCTTTTACTCCGCATCTGCTGAATTTCTTTTTCTTGAAGTATGTGTGAAGAGAGCTAAAACCGTTCTTGGTGTTGTATATTGTCCCCCCTCCGTTGATTACTTCTCCAGTCTTGAAACGACTCTGGAATCTTTAGGGTCAGAATACTCACATCACATCGTCATGGGTGATTTTAATACAAATCTCCTGGCTTCGCACTCATCCCGTTCCTATAAGTTCCTTCAAATAATCGAGTCGGTTGGCCTTCATGTTTTACCTCTACAAGCCACTCATCGCAATGTGGACGGGGAGAACACGTGGCTCTATTTAATGCTCACCTCAAACCCCACCCTTGTCTCTACTCATGGTCGACATTATGCGTCTGGTTTTTCCCATCATGATCTCATTTTCATTTCCTATATCCTGAAACCTCCTAAATCCTCACCTAAAATCCTGCACTTGCGTTGTTTTGGCCGTATGGATGTAGAAAAGTTGTGTCAGGATGCTTCTAAATTTAACTGGGACACAGTGACAGCCGTTCCCACTATAGACAAAAAGGTTAGCGCATATAATAACATATTAATTAATCTATATAATATGCATGCTCCTATTAAAAAAGGAAAGCTAAAGCGGCTACCAGCACTTTGAATGGCAGCAGAGATCCGCGTTGTGATGAGGCGTAGAGACCGAGCCTTTCAGAGATATAGAAAAGTGCGGTGTGAGGAAAATTGGTCCATTTTTAAAACTGCAAGAAATTTGTGTAACCAGATGATACGCAACGCGAAACGCCGATATATTCTTAACAACATATTCTCTTCCCCCGCAGATATCTGGAAGTTCCTTGGAACCATGGGTATTAGTAAGAAGTCACATTCTGAGTTTCAGAGGACAATTGGTTTGGATGATATCAATCAACACTTCTCTTCACATACACCTCTGGATCACCAAACCAAGTGTCAAACTGTTAATCAGTTAATGGGTTTACTTCGTCCTAATATCGCTCCTTTCCGCTTCTCTCCAATAGCGACGAATGAGAAGGAAGAACTCTCCATTAAGTCTAATGCTATTGGTTGTAACGATATCAGTCGCCGTATGATTATTAATATTATAGACCATCTCCTCCCTGCTATTTCCCATATAATTAACTTCTCTCTGGATTCTGGAGTTTTTCCGCCACTGTGGCGTAAAGCTTACTTTATACCTCTGCCAAAAATTTCTAATCCTTCTTTACCTAATCATTTCCGACCTATATCCATTCTTCCCTTTTTATCAAAGGTGCTAGAGGCTTGTGTACACAAACAGCATCACATTTTATCTTCTCGAATAACCTGTTAAGCTCATTAGAGTCTGGTTTCAGGCCAGGTCAAAGCACTGTTTCCGCGCTCCTTAAAGTCACTGGTGTAATTAGGGCAGGCATGGAGGAAACTAGTCACAGTACTGGTTTTGGTTGAACGCTAACGCCTTTAATGCCATCAGTCACGACATCCTATTATCAATTCTTTCACTTTCTATGATCTCATCTGATGCTTTGGAGTAGTTCTCATCTTATATTCGAGGCCGCCAGCAGTCAGTTCGCATTGACGAGTCCTCATCAAGTTGGTGTGACTTGCATGCTGGTGTTCCTCAAGACTTTGTTGTTTAGACAAGTTGTTATTTTCAATATTTATAAATCTCATTACCCCAAATCTTCAGTGTGCGTATCATTTGTATGCTGATGACTTGCAGTTGTACTCACACGCGAAGGTCGACTGTATATCTACAGCAATTGAGTCTCTTAATGGGGACCTAGAGTATATAAAGAACTGGTCTGATAAGTTTGGTCTTAAAGTTAACCCATCCAAATGTCATGCTATAATAATAGGTAGCCAACGGATGATAAAGAAACTGGATCCCACAGCTTTACCGTCGATAATTTTTAACGGTTTTATTTTAGAACTGAGTAATACCGAGAAAGACCTTGGATTGCACATTGACTCCACTTTGAGCTGGCAAACTCAAGTGACAAATGTTTGTCAGAAAGTGACAGGCATTTTGCGTTCTCTCTACCACCTGAAGAACTTTCTCCCGTTCAAGACCAAGACGATTATTGTGCAGACCTTAATTTTTCCTATTTTTGACTATGGTTATGTGTGTTATTTTGACCTGAATGCAGAAATCTTGAAGAAATATAACCGTCTTCTTAATAAATGCATTCGATTCATTTTTAATCTTGGAAAGTATGATCATGTGTCTACTTATCGCTCTCAACTTAACTGGTTACTCATTCGTCAGCGCCGTAGTCTACGTGCACTCACTACTCTTTACTCTATCTTGATGTCTCCTAATACTTCATCTTATTTAACTTCTCATTTTAAATATCTTAGCTCCAACCATGATAGAGTTCTCCGTTCTAATAATAACCTCTTGCTTCAGTGCCCCCTTTTAGTACTACTTTGTACAATCATCGTTCTTTGTTCAATCTGTTCTTCTTTGAAACGCTCTTCCTTCCGAAATCAGGTGTGCCGAAATCCGGATTTCATTCAAATCTAAAGTGCGAGAACTGCTCGTCAATAAAATGGCAGAATCAACTTAGCGTTCGTAATTAGCCGTGTTTAATGTTATATTTATATATATATATATATATATATATATATATATATATATATATATATATATATATATATATATATATATATATATTTATACGCTTATATACGTATGAGTTTATATATATATATATATATTGTACATACTTCTTATTACACCTACCTCTTTTATCTCTGCACTACTCTAAGGTAGACTGGTAGATAATGCCTCAGGCATTAAGTCCGCCTATATACATCTGTGTATATAAGTTAAATAAACAACACTAACGTAACTTAAACAACATCATGTTAACTGTATAATCACAAGATAGACGGATTGCCTTACAGTTTTTGTAATAATAATTGCCACATACTTCAAAATCCAAAAAACAACTAGTAAAAGCAGACGAAAAAAACAGAGATTTAAAAAAATTGGTTGGAAAGTGGTACTACAAGCAGGTCAGGGTCAGTAAAAGCAGGTCAGGTCATTTGGCTGCTGGTAGAAAACAATCCTTCCAACTATAAAGAACTTGTTTTATTTTCAGTTACATTACGCTGATTGCCTAAAAAAAATCCGAGTCATCGCTGGATTGCCGTGCCCTACAGGACTATTAAGAAAGTTATTTTGATTTAAGACAATTCGGAATGTACAGGAGGCGGGCCCGGGGCTTTGTTGGTGTCCCTGACAGAATGATAAATAAGAGATAAATTTTGCCCATATAAAGGGATAATATATAAAAGAAATGAAGATTATGAAGAAAAATCGCGTATGTGAATCCAATACCTGCATATTATAGCAGAAGATAGCATTGGCTTAGTAGAGCCATGCTGCAGTTATATTATGGTTGTAATAGGGATGAGTCAGCTAGACCGAAAAAAGAACCACGCTTCTACAGAATACCAGCGTGAAACTGTAGCTCAATGTTGCTGTAAGAACTGATCTAGTAAAACTATAGACTTGTTCCAGAGAACCCTTGTTTAGCAAAGAACTGTTGTTCACAGCGAATTGAAAATAGAGAAGATGAAGACGATTTAGGATATTATGTAGGACAGATTCAATTAGTAAGGATTTATGACAGAAAACATAAGAGTACCAAGTAATAAGTTTTGTGTAGATTTATGAAGGAAAAAAGGGAGTGAGCCAATGATTTCAAAAGGAATGATAGACCAATCTGAATATTTTACTCATAAATTTTTCATACAAGAAAAAGTAGCGCATCTGTCATAATACAAACGTCACATCATAATATGACGTAACCGGGGTCGGATTTTATAGTAGTTTCGGCCGGAGTTTGTAGTATATAATATCGTAATAATACTAGCCGAAAATACCATAACTTTACCTAAAGGTCGACTTGTATGATTATTGGTTCCTTTTACTTTTTAATATTAACCCTACGATATCGATAATTTCTGTATTGTACATGAGTACCGTAAGTTAAATGAGAATTAACTCCCTTTCTGGTCAATCGGTGCTCGATCGATGCTTTTATGTTGCATCCTTGATACAACTATAATGAAGGGCTACCACGATAAAAACTCTAGGCTTTAGAAGCACTTAAATTTGAAAACAAAATTTCAAAATACTTTATGAATCAGATTTTCAGATTCAAATTAAGCAGATATGGTATCTTTTGTACTCTCTTTGTTTTACCCTTATTGAATATAAAATATATTAGGTACCAATATTCAAAATTTAACTTTCACTAATTTCTTTAGACAAAAATAAAACAGAAGTAAAAATGAAACCATCAAAAAACGAAACGTATAAATAAACTAGACGCGTGACGCTAAAATCCCGGCACACGGAAAAATAAACATGAAACGTCAGACGTAATATAATGTTTTAAACATAATTTTATTTTGGATGTACAATATTTTTGAGGGTCTGAATCATATAATAACAGTTAGTTTAGTTACGTAAAAATGAGTTTATATAATAATTTAATTTTAACAAAATTAATATAGTTTTCAACCTATGATACGATATCTCACGTTCCTTTTTAATCTTTTGTATCGTAATGTTTGCATCCGTTTACCACGCAACTAGACATATTTATGACAGGAAAATATATCCTGCGCACCGCTGTCGACCGATTCGCGTTTTCCCTAAACTGTTATTTCCGGTCCTAACGCTAATAATATATAAGTCAATGGAGTGAGCACGTTGATTATATAAAGGTAAAAAGTTCCCCAAGCCTACAGCTGTAAACGAAAATGATTTATTGAAGAAAGAGGATGAATGTGCTGGAATACGAAGCGAAAAATTGTTAGTGGAACGTAGATGACAATCGTGAGAGGAGGAAAGGAATTCAAAGCGGTCTTTCAGGGAACGTTGAGTGGAGGGATTGAACAGTATGCTGTATAAAGCAAAAAGAATGTGAGTATTTCTGCGAAGGCGAATCGGTAGCTACGTGAGACGTTTACAAAACCCTGAAATGTTATCATATTTACGGAGTCCAAATATGAATCGCAAGCATAAAATTTGGATTCGCTCGAGTTTATTTAACTGCGCTTCCGTAGCGTTGAGATAATAAACATTAGCGTAGTCAAGAATAGGCAGTAGGGACTGAGCAAGTGCAACTTTAGTGGGGCAGTAAGGAGCAAATTTTTATGTCTCTGCGGAGAGCTTTTCACTGCAAATATTTCACTATTGACCTCATTAATTTGTGATGACTATTTTAGACAGGAGTCGATATAATATATGTTACCAGCCAATCCCGATTTCAGGCCAAACTAGTTTGTCCTAGGCCAAATCGGTTTATCTAACGCATGTAAGACATGCTAGTTTAGCCCAAGACAATCCAGTTTGGCCTAAATACCTTAGGTTTAATTATTTTGGCCTAGGAAGAACGGAGAAAATAAAAATAATTTTTGTTAACACTTCATATTCTCAATGTGTGGTGTATTTTAGTAATTGGTCTTAATTGTTTTAGTTTTTCTTATATTCTTACTCATTCTTAAATTGTTTAAGGGATCTTACAATCTTGGTGTGACAGCCCAATATTATTATTAATAATTAAATTCAATATAACGGGGCGTCAAAATGGTCTTAATAAATATATATATATATATATATATATATATATATATATATATATATATATATATATACAAATAATAAAGTAAATTAAGGGCAAAATATTGTCTTACAGAATAAATAAATTTATTAAAGAAACTTGTAAAAATATTTAAAAATATGTTAACTAATAGAAACACAAGTTGAAAATTTGTTAAAAATTGTCTAAGTTATGGAAGGTGTTCATGTATAGATGTCTTGTATGGAGGAGCTGCCGGAGATACATACCTGCAGTTGTACATATATATGGGAAGGTCGGGAGCCCTACTGCTTGAAGTACTGTAGCACAATGACTAGTCCTATATTAGGGACATATGATAATAAACTCAATGATACAAAAGAAATAAATAAAGTAAAGTCTCTGTGATGAATTTGCATTACAATAGTAGGGTCGTGGGGTGAACACCTATATATTAATGACTTATGAAAGTTGGGTCTATGATACAAAAGCAATACTAATGAAGGTCTCTATGATGAATTTGCATTACAATAGTAGGGTCCTGGGTTCAAGTCCTATATATGAATGACTTATGAAAGTAAGGTTTATGATACAAAAGCATTACTATAGAAGGTCTCTATGATGCATAAGCATTATATGGGGTGGTCGGGTGATCGACTGCTCTTGAACTTGAAAAGGAATATTATGGTGGAGTGTATGCTGCTTCACGAGCAATTGGTCCGAGGTAAACTTGGGCTTGCTAACTGATGTGTCCTAGACATAAATCATCTTAGTGCCGGTGGTAAGCGGGTTTGTTGTAGCAATACGGCTTTCCCGTGGACATCGCACACCCATACCGTTTGTGGGCGACGTCGTAGCGCATAGCGATGCGTCGTCTATCTTTCGGATTGGGATGAGTGTGTTTTGTAGCACTTTTAAGTGTAACCAGCATACTGAACTTCATGTGTATCGTTGCTTCTGAATACACCCTTACAAATACTTATAATTGATTGATCTTAAATCTTAAATAAATAATAGTAATATAATATTCTAATCTAAAAATAAAAAGTAACGAATTATTACATATTGTTAATTTAAAATAGTTATTCTACGGAACCATAGACTAGTTAATTTAATCCGCGCAGCGTGAATCATTTTGCTCAACGATCTCTAAAACAAAAGACTCGGTAGGTTTCGGACACGACGACGAGTCCCCGTTCGGGCCATTCCTCTTTCATTTCTACCTTAGACCGCTTCAAGTTCGCAACGCGCGTGACCCTTCAACTAACGACCGTTGAACCTGCTTACCTACAATTTAAATTATTCGAGGTGCAGTTGATCCCGCTGGGGTGAGTTCTTATTTATTGAAACATTATAACTGTTCTGCTTAATTAATACCTCTTTGCTGAGGCTGCTTAGTGCTTAGCTTTAAGAATTTTTACTTCCTACAAGGGGTGCTGGAATTGACTAGGGCGCATATAGTGCTATAGGAAGTTTCCCTAATGCTGGCCTCCGTCTGGAATTCCAGGATCTACTACCACCTAGCATCTACCTACTACCTAAGGGCTACTGCTGCCGAGCCGCGACCTAACGGAGTGTTGGCCTACCCTCCTACCAACGGCCATCTTCACTATCGGCTTGGCTTCACCGGCCCTTCTGCTCACTGGCTGTCTACGGCCTTGGGGGAACAGCTCTTGGACTTCGCCCCTACGTCAGGCCAGTGATCTCCTTAATAGAACCAACTTGTACGTGCGCGGAAGTAAGATAAATAAATAATTACAATACAGTAAATCTTGGCTTTTCAAGAACCCACCTATTCTGTACCCCTAACGGTACACATGTCTTAGTGCATTAGCGCTATGATACGTGGAGATTTGTACATTGGCGTATTAGTAGCGTGCTACTATGATACGTTGGTGATATTTTTTAATTAACAACAAAACAAACTTTGTTACCAAAGTCTATAGGGAGCATGTGTTGTGAGGGGGCGCCGCCCGTATGATAGTTGCATTGATGCTTACTGCTACTTGCGGTATTGCGTCTTTTGATGAATCTGCGGGTGTGCTGCGCCTGATTCGACGCATTCTTGTGGTTCTGGTCAATGGAGGTATGTGGGTGGTGATGTCTGCTGGGATGTATGCGGGACCTTGGGATGGTGTAAGCCCGACGATAGTCGTATTGATGCTTGTTGCGTTCTGCAGCGTTGCGTCTCTGCGATGGTTATTTGGTGGGACGCTATTCTCAATGGCGCTCTCTGCGTCTTGGTTTGACTCACACCTAAGTAGCTTTTTTGAATTTTTGTACGTCTGTTAGTTTTAGCATAATTACTAATCTCCAAAAATAGCTGGATCGATTTTGACGGGATTTAGTTGGTAGATAGCTGATGTTAAAGGAAGTAACCTAGGCTATTTCATTTCAGAAGAATAAGAAGGGTTCCGTGCAAAAATATTCATCATTATCATTACGGTCCTACACAAGTCCACTGCTGAACATAGGATTCCCCCAAATAATGCCACAAAGCACGGTCGTAGCCATCATGTCTTACCAGCTCGTCACTCCATCCAGTGGGGGGATGCCCTACATTTCGCTTCCTAACACAAGGCTACCACTCGAGAACCTTTTTTCTCCATCGGTCATCGGTTCTTCAAGGTATATGGGCGGCCCATTACCACTACAGTTTACTAATCATTGGGTTATATCAACCAATGTGGTTCTACTGTGGATATCCACATTCCTAAGTTTATCACGCAGAGAAACTCCGAGCATAGCCCTTTCCATAGCTCATTGAGCGACCTTGAGCGTTCTCATATGGTCAGCAGTGAAAGACTATGTCTCAAATCTATAGGTCATCAATGGCAACACGCAGCGGTTGTACAATATAGTTTTGAGATTTTGAAGTATACCTGACGAGAAGGTGTGTCGTAATGTCCCAAACGCTGCCCAGCCGAGTTGAATCCGTCGACTGACCTCTCAGTCGAAGTTGGACTTACATAGTCGCACTACCTGTTCCAGCTAAACATACTCGTCAACAACTTAGAGCTTAGTGCTCCCAACAACCACCGGCATAGGTGTGACGTGGATATTACACATGTCACATTATATATACGATATTACACAAGTCTTATCCGTTTGGAGACACTATTAGGGTAATTGAGCATAGTGCTTAAGTCCTGCAGAAATTCTGCCATAAGGAATATATCATCGGCAAATCGAAGGTAAGTTATGTACTACTCCCCATTACTCCATTTTAATACCGTATCCTTTCCAGTCCAGTAGCTTGAAAACGTCTTCCAATGCAGCGGTGAATAGTTTCGTGGATTTTACGGCACCTTACGAGTATCTTACACCTCTCCGCGGTAGGATAGGTTTCGTACTCTGGTTCTCCACTCGGATAATCATCGTAGTACAAACACTTCAGCACTTCGATTTAACGACAGTCAACTTGGCACCGCTGAACAGACTGCAGTACCGCCCAAATTTCGCGGAACCGAAGGCTTTCTTATAGTCGACATACGTAAGACAATGTGGCAGATTTTACTCTTGAACTGAGAACTCGAGTCCATGAAATTCAATAATAATACATTATCTACGTGGACGATGTTGCGGGGAACAAATAGTATTTTAGTATTTGACATTAATTTTGTTTTCGCTCGAAAGATTTCCTTGAGTAATGCAAGCTTTACGGATATCAAAGTTATGGCAAGACGCAACATTTTTAATCGTTACCATAAGCAACCAGTATGAAATATCGCGTTACATTTAAGACGCGTTTGAATAAAATTTTGAAATTCTACAAAATTTCTATGTAACAATTTCTAGGTCGACATCAACGTTCATATATCGCACCAAAGAAAAATAGCAGCATAATAATGCAATGATTCCTATAGTAAATGACAAGTACCGGAGGCCCTCTCTTTCATCGTTACAAATAAATAATTTTGTGGTATCTGTTTTTAATGTGAAATAACATCTTCAATAACACCCTGAACTGATTTTGTATGATGTTGATGTTAGCTGATATTATAATGAGTAACTTAGACTTTTTATTTTAGAAAAACAATTAGAATTTCCGCAACAATTTTTTTAACAAATCACGATAAAAATAACATGAATAATATTTTTTGATGTTATTGACATAATAGATAAAACTGAACCGGTTATTTGAATAAAATTTATAAAAATAAAATAATAATACCTACTCTGCCCTGATACGGAAAAAGGCGGCTAAGTGCATTTTGTCGATTTTGAGCTTTCAGTACCACTAGACTAAGCAAAAAATTCTCTATCGACCAATATTGGAATTATATTTTTACGATTGATAGTTCCTAAGATACATTAAGCATTTTGGCGGTTAAGTGCAAAATTTTCTTTGCTGTCATACGTTACAAATCAGTTACGATGCACCGTTACGCTATATAGTCGTTAAGAGATTTGAACGATTTATTTTCTTAGTTGAAATTTAATATTTGATGTCGTAAAACTAAGAAAAAATGCAGTTAAACACATTTTCTAGGCTAAGAGGCAGTTAACCGTAAATAACTGCTTTATTACTTAGTTGCAGTCATGCTAGGCTATACCTAATAATATGTTAAAAAGCGGTAAACCCATGTAGTAGACACTAAAACACGGCTAAAAACACTTAACCGTTTTCAAGCGTAGAATTTAAAAAATATATTAAAATCACTTACTTCCCAAAAAAGCATTCACTGCTTTTTAGTGTATGATGAACATTTGAATTATATTTGGAACAATATTTAAACAGCGGCAAAGTGAATGTGCTACTCTAAAAAGCGTCTAAATGTAAGTTTAGCAATATGTTAGCGTTTAGCGATGTGTACGTGAAGAATTAGATCAGCAAGTTTTAAGAGTTAAAAAAGTATGATTAGAGCTCTTGTCCGAGTGCGCCAGAGGTATATTCTTTGGTTTGGGTTTTTATTTAGAAAACTGTATAATAGTTCTCCGAAAAAATGTGTCTTTTCTGATGAAAAGGACTTTAAGGGGAAATATAATCTCAAATGGTTTAGCAAGATCCTTCGTTATGCCGAAAATATTGCAGCATTAATTTTGAAATAAATATATGGTTAAGTTGAGGATTAATGTTAAGAATTATGTTAGACGAAAACACGATTTCGTAAAATTTTCTCGATAGAAAAAAAACTAAAGTTACCTCCAAAATAAACAATAAACCGCTGTTATTCATAAAATACTTTAAATAAGATCATGAAACTTTGCATACTAACTGAACTAACTATAAAGCAGTGCTTATGTTGTTTACTTTTTTTTAAATACCATTATTTTCACTGTAAAAAGAAATTACCTAAACTATCGGCCTTTTTAAAGCGTGATTCCTGCCGCACGGTCTCTTAGCATACGACGCGCGGGCAAGTGGGGATGAAATTAGAATTTGAGCTGACTTACTCTATCCCCTTAAGACTCAATTTTCCCATTCAATTGCAATTAAATTGCGAGGAAGAAATTTAATAGAATTTACTATAGATTTTTTTTAAAAATAAAACTAGTTTTTACGGATTTTATCGCGTATATTAACTTTTTTAATTCCCGACGTTTCGAGCACTTTACATCATGGTCACGGGAGGGACTGACGTCTTCGACGTCCCGATGTAATAGTTACCCGGGATTATTTACAGATTAAAATTATTAATTTTTGTTCCGGTCTACACAGTATGAACTTATAGTATCTTGAAGTCTTGCAGTTGTATGCTTGGGTTGAGATTTATTTTTATAATTACAGGATCCTAAGCAGACGGTAGCCGCGCAATCCATCTGCTCTATTGAAATTAGGATGTTTTTTGATTTCAATAGCCTCGCGAATCATCTATGAAAGAAATCTGTGTGCTTTAGCGAGAATTTGTGTTCTATTAAATCTGATGTAGTGACGGGGCGATCCTGTACGTGTTCACAAACTGCAGACTTCCCGGAGCTTCAGCTATATGTTCTTTAACGCGGGGTTGAGATGTTAGAAAATATGGGCACTACCATCTGCTTGGGATCCTATAATTAATGAAATTAAATCCCAATCCAAATATACAACTGCAAGATTTCAAGATATTATAAGTTCATACTGCGTAGATCGGAACAAAAATTAATGATTTTAATCTGGTGGTTAACTATAACATCGGGACGTCGAACATCTTAGTCCCCCCGTGACCATGGGTACTGTAAAGTGCTCGAAACGTCGGGAATTTAAAAATGTTAATATACGCGATAAAATCCGTAAAAACTAGTTTTAAACAGCTTAGTACTTGACCTAAATAAAAATTAAAATTTTAACTATTTTTATATCTTAAAACCCTGATTTAGTTAGTACTTAAAAAGTAGTCAATAATAGCACATTTTATTCAAAATCATCTGTAATATGTAAAAAAGAGCGTTATATTCATAACAAAATAATTTTAAAATACGCTACGGCCGAGGAGTGTTCAATTCAATTTTGAGGTAGCGTGCACTACTACTACTGCTGCTCGGGTGCCAAGCAAAAAGGTCTGACAATAGTTTTCGTTGTGCATAAGTGGATTTGGATTACTATTACACAAAATTCATAAACTAATATTTTCCTAATTTAATATTAAACCCTTCTTACATTACTTGAGTATTTATATTTTTTTTTATTTTACACCTTGAATAATACCTTGACTTAACAAAGGCAAGAAGTTAGTGAACGTGGCGAGAGAAGAGACAGCAGAAGACTGTAAACCATTTAAACTTAATCAGTGGGCACATTGGACACGACTGGCTCCCCGTTCCTTAATAATTGATTCACTTTGGTCTTGATCATACTCTATAGATCTCATAAATTATTCTGCATCAATTTACAAAATTTTATCAAACTTGATACACAATGAATATTCACCTAACTGAAAACGAATAAAACGCTTTGAATATTTTTTATTATGAAGAAATGGTACCGTGTATACCAAGTGCCGCAAACTAGCCCGGAAAATATTTGAATTAATGTTTTAGTGTTGTTTTTATTCTGTTGTATTAACACTTTTATGGACCAAAAAATCTGAAAATCCAGAAAAAAGTCTTAAAAAATAAAATTAAAATAAAATGAATTTACATTTTATTTTAATTTTTTTTAAGAATTGATCGCTATAGATAAAAACTGTGTGCCACCGATGAATATGTCCCAGAATAACACCAAATATGTCAAAGAGCATCGTTACATTGAATTAGCCGACAGAGATTTTAACTCCGGTGAAACTTTGAATTTAGTAAACATGCCGCCGAATGCTCTCAAAGAAGTCTACGCCTGTCTATAAGTATGTCTGTGAAATTAGTTACTCCTTGCCATCTACAATACGTCTTCCAGTATCTGTAGAACAGCGCCATTATTAATAATAAAGCGGGGAAGATTTTGACTCCGATGATTCTGTAAAAGAATGGACTACGTACCGTCAGTGGAGATGCCGCAAAACAGTTCTGATTCCGAAGAAGACGACAATCAATCGATATCATACTTCATGCCACCTACCAATTTCCATAATAAAAAAAATCAGTAAATAAATCAGATTCGTCAGATCAGATTAAGCACAGGAAAGAATTATAATTGAAAACGGTTTAGTAGAGCAGAAAATCACATTTCAAAACAAAAAAACAGGTTCTTTAAGATTAATAAACAATCCCTTGTTTTTCCTTATAATTGTTTGTGCTAAGCATGACTAAGGTTTTGATATTCTTTAAACTAAAGCACATTTTATTTTACACTTAGCAACTTTTCAAATTTACATAACAAAAATATAGCTATGCGAATGCTAACCAAAAAAGCGGTTCTGTGAGATTGATTTACATTTAACTACCTTTTAGTTTAGTTGAACTTCTATTTAATTTGATTATTTGCTAATAAACTATACTATAAGGCAGTCATATCACTTAACAGCAATAAAGTGTAGTTCAAGTGTGTAATTTAAACAAAGTGTCAAAAATCAAAAGAAAGTTAAGGTAGGTTAGCCGCATTTTTGCGTATGTTTATTGTAACTGCTATACTAAAAAGCAGTTAAGGTATACTTAACGGCCTTTTATAATGTAATTAATATTCAAATATAATGTTTCAATACTTACGTTATCTACATTTTTAGAGTTTACAGAACAGTATGCCAATAATTTCATTCAAAAATATTTATGAAAGATTCGTAATTTTTTTTACAGGGATTACAATAGTTGAAATATTTTTTTCGGTGATATCTATCAAGAAAACCAATTTCGCGCTTTTTTTCAATTTTTCTCGAAACTTACTGTTGTGGCTTAGCCGCCTTCTTCTGTATCAGGGCAGACTTAGCAACTTTTCAAATTTACATAACAAAAATATAGCTATGCGAATGCTAACCAAAAAAGCGGTTCTGTGAGATTGATGTACATTTAACTACCTTTTAGTTTAGTTGAACTTCTATTTAATTTGATTATTTGCTAATAAACTATACTATAAGGCAGTTATATCACTTAACAGCAATAAAGTGTAGTCCAAGTGTGTAATTTAAACAAAGTGTCAAAAATCAAAAAGAAAGTTAAGGTAGGTTAGCCGCATTTTTGCGTATGTTTATTGTAACTGCTATACTAAAAAAGCAGTTAAGGTATACTTAACGGCCTTTTATAATGTAATTAATATTCAAATATAATGTTTCAATACTTACGTTAACTACATTTTTAGAGTTTACAGAACAGTATGCCAATAATTTCATTCAAAAATATTTATGAAAGATTCGTAATTTTTTTTACATGGATTACAATAGTTGAAATATTTTTTTCGGTGATATCTATCAAGAAAACCAATTTCGCGCTTTTTTTAAATTTTTCTCGAAACTTACTGTTGTGGCTTAGCCGCCTTCTTCCGTATCAGGGCAGTACTATTCAAATACATAATCAATATGCAAGTAAATGAAAATAACAAAAATGAAGCATCATTAGCATGTAAAGTTCGAATCCATAATTAACATTTCGACAAATATTATAATTTACACTATAAAAAGCTAATTCAATATTATCAGTATAGCATACAGTTAAAAATAATCAAAATAGTCATTTTTATTAATTAAATAATATATGAGAATACATAATTCTAATATAATGCAACTAATATACCGAATAAAGAAAATTAAAATACATTTATCATTGTCTGCCGTGCCTATTTCCATAAAATAGTTCATTGACATTGAAAAAATAATACTACGTTCGTACGTCAGTAGGTGGCTTCTTGCAGATTTCTTACGCGATATAAGAGTATAATTGTAGCGAGTGTCGGCGGACCGAATGCTCAAGGTCGTTCGCTAGGGGTATGGCCTTAACATAGGCCTCCCCATTGATTGCCTCAACAGAATAAAATTTTATTTGCCGTAAAGTTAGTTTTGCCATTTACCAATAAAAAGTCACTGTTCACTGTGTGTCTACTATAATATATTTTTTTATAAATATTGTTACGAGCTTGAGGTTCTTGACAATAAAAGTTGCCGATAAAATTACCTAAATTAACACTTTAATTTACTTTACACAAATTAAAACTAAAAACACTAATAATTAAACACACTTATTCACTTAATTCCGCTCCGAAGCTTCGCTTGTGTCGCCGAGTTCAACTCTGCCCCGATCGCATCTTGCAGCGCCTATTTATATAATTAGCAAAGAAGCGTCCCGAACATTCAAGTAAATGCGCGCCAGGCAACGAGTATTCGAGTGTAGATTTTCCAGAAACTTAGTTCTTCGGGTGGCGCTGTCGGTCGAAAGATTTGTGATGTCATTTACTGCAAAGCTCACCTCGCTCTCGTTCCTGACACTAGATGGCGCTAGTTGACTTATTCATGCAACAATATATTGAGTCATAGATACCAGTACACAAGCTCAAACTAAACAGCTTGAAGTAGAAATCTAAAATTTGGGCAGTAGGTACCTTTTATGACGTAGAAATCCGCTATGAAAACATTTTGGAAAATTCGATCCCTAAGAGGGTGAAATAAGGGTGTTCCAGTCTATTATTTTTTTACAAAAATATTTTAGGGCGATTGACTCGTTATTTACTGAGAGTAATGTATTTAAATAAATACATAAATGCGTATTTTGCGATTTCAAAATTACCCGTTAGGGTAGAGGAGGCAGGGGCAAAGGATATTTATTATAGATATTTATTATTATAGATATTTTTATAGATATTATTATAAATATTATTATAGATATTTATTATAGATATATATATTTAATTTATAAATAATTGATCATTATGTAGAATAGCAAATGTACTGATTCCACGCGAATGAATTCGCGGGCACAGCTAGTTAGTAATATGTCGGCGAGGCGGGCATCAAGTTGAGATATATTTGCCGTAATAAATTAAAAAATAAATTATAATGTAGTGCGTGTAGTCCTACTTTTCTTTTCGTTTTGGCCACTGTTGTATGATTCACCAATTAAATTTATGCATTTTGTACATTTTATTAAATACTTATTATTTAAGGGGCAGTCTTATATACATTTGGAGAATAAACACCACCCACAAAAAGTAGCAAAATGAGTATGAAATTAAAGTGGAACTATTAAGCCAATATTGAGATTGTGATATTTCTTAGTCCACTCAAAAGCATAAAAAATAGATTTTAAAGAAAAGTACTCGACTTTGATGGACGCTGGTTCTTATTCAGCAGAGGCCCATGCCCAGTAGTGAAATAATAAACATCATCATCATCATAATCATTGCAGTCCTTCATAATTCCACTGCCGAAAATAGGCCTCCACCAAGGATAGCCCTGAGCCACTTGCATCTCTTACTAGGTTGGCACTCCATCTAGTATACCGAGGGACCGCCCCCTACACTTAGCTTAATGGTACGATATTGCAACTTGAGAACCCTTCTTCCCTTCGGTTGTCGGTTCTGCGAAAAATATAAACATTTATACTTGTAAAGTTTGTCATTATTGAAATAAATAAAGGACGTATTCGCCTGTCTTGGTCGCTAAAATGGACTTGAGTATATATATATATATATATATATATATATATATATATATATATATATATATATATATATATATATATATATATATATATATAATATATATATATAGAAGGAAGATTCATTGTTGACAATAGCTCGTTTAGTAGCGAATTTCCCGCGCCTGTTTCAATCATACCTGCGACTGCACATTCATTTCATCATCATCATCACCATTAGAGCCCTTCACAAGTCCACTGCTGAACATAGGGAGAAGCCCAAGTAATGCCACAACGAACGGTCCTGAGCCACCTGCATCCATCGACTTCCTGCATATCTTACCAGGTCGATCACTCCATCTAGTAGGGGGTCGCCCTACACTACGCCTACCGATACGAGGTTCTA
Organism: Parnassius apollo; assembly: GCA_907164705.1. NCBI lineage: Eukaryota > Metazoa > Arthropoda > Insecta > Lepidoptera > Papilionidae > Parnassius > Parnassius apollo. Next base: position 24,044 of record CAJQZP010001644.1, on the reverse strand, counting down.
GTCTGAGGAGGATCTGTCCATGTTCATCTTAAAACCTATCCGTTGGGAGGCACTATTGAGGTCATTGAGCATAGTGCTTAAGTCCTCCAGCGATTCTGCCATAAGGACTATATCGTCAGCAAATCGAAGGTGAGTGATGTACTCGCCATTGATGTAAATACTGTATCCTTTCCAGTCCAGTAGCTTGAAAACGTCTTCCAATGCAGCGGTGAAGATTTTCGGGGATATAACGTCACCCTGTCTTACACCTCTCTGCAGTTGGATAGGTTTCGACCTCTGGTTCTGCTCTCGGATAGCCATCGTAGCCCTACTGTACAAACACTTCAGCACTTCGATATACCGACAGTCAACTTGGCACCACTGAGGCTTTCTCATAGTCCACATACGCCAGGCAAAGTGGCAGATTTTACTCTTCAGTCTTCTGTACGATCTGCCGCAGGGTATATATGTAGTCTATGATACTGAAGCCTTTTCGGAAACTGGCTTGTTCGGGAGGCTGGAAGTCGTCAAGTCTGCGTGCGAGACGATTCGTAATGATTCTCAAAAACAGCACGTAGACGCGGCTCAGAAGGGAAATCGGTCTGTAGTTCTTCAAGAGAGTGTTGTCGCCTTTCTTAAAGAACAAGACTACCGCACTTCTGCTCCATGCCTCTGGAATAGTGCCATCATGGAGGACGGAATTGAAGAGTTTCTGAAGGACTTCAAGAACCGGTGTTCCACCTGCTTTCAGAAGCTCCGCTGTTATTACATCCTCACCTGGGGCCCTGCCGTTTTTAAGGTGCTGGAGAGCCATTCTAATCTCGCTTAGACTGACGTCCGGGATGTCATCGGAATAGTGTCGGATAAGACTTCCTCTTGGATCGTTACTCACACTTGCGTGTGGCTCCAACGATGATGTGTACAGCTGCCCATAGAACCTCTCAATCTCACTCAAAATCTCAGGTGTCCCGGAAACGATGCTGCCACACTCAGTTTTCAGCTTAAACAGTTGGCTCTTACTGGCAGACAGATCTCTGGCAAAGAATTTGGAGCCTTGGTTTCGCTCGATCGCTTCTTTAATACGAGCAGTATTAAAGTTGCGTAAGTCTCGCCGCATGCATTTGGAGATCTGTCTGTTCAGTTTCCTGTGTGCTGTCAAATTTGTTGACGATTGCAGCCCCATCTCCCGTCTAAAAGCCGTGAGATTAAGAGTGTGATTGGAGAGTTTTTGTGTTGTTCTGTGGCGGTTCTTGTAGAACTTAGCTCCGACCGCATGGACAGTTTCCACGAGCTTGTCATTCATATCGTCCACTGCATTGCAATCTTGTAGGCACTGGAAGCAGTTACGTAACTCGAGCTGAAAGTTTTCGGGATTCTGGATTAGAGCACGAGGGGGACGGAGAGTTGACTTCATTAGACGAGACCTCTCCACCTTAACGTTTAGGTTCAGTGTGCCTCTAACCATTCGGTGATCGCTGCCAGTTTTCACCCTTGCGATCACTGAGACGCAGGATAAGAAAATAGTGTTGTGAGATATAGTTGTATTACATTGTGTCCATCCTCCAGCGTTGTCCGTTTAATTGTGATTAATCTAATATTAATTATAGTAATTTAAAATGGCAGTTTGTGGAAATGAAATTAAACTTAAAACCCTTTACGCCAAGAGGGACATACTCTTTTCACGTATACAGTGTATAAGTGATCACATAGAGTATATTAACGTAGAAGCAGTGCGGGAGACGTTTTTATGTGAAATCGAAACGGTGGACTCTTTGCGGACGGATTACGAAAAGATATAAGACCAAATCAATAATTTGGAATTACAAATAGACCCGTCGTATACAGTAAATTACCAGCCGCTGCTATCATTTGAAGATATATTGTGTCGCGTGAAAAGAACGGCAAAGCTCTTGCAGTCCCCATCTCAAAGCAAAGCAAAGCCGGAAGACCAGGTACGCCTACGTGATCCACTCAGATTGCCCCCCCCCCCCCCCATAGATATTCTGGTATTCAGTGGCGATATTAAAACATGGCCCTTCTTCTTTAGTAGTTTTCAAAACAATATACATAATAATCCATCGTTATCGGACGTGGTGTTTCTCCATATCGCCTTATTCAAACATCGTGCGTGCGTTTGAAATGCATCGTACTTCTGAGTTACCGTCATTCGATTTATTAGCCTCCTTTGTGCGAGATCAAATCAAAGTGTTACAGCGCTCCTCGAATGTTAAACAAGAAGTCAAAATGTGTCGACCGCAGACAGACTTCATCATCTAGACTCGCAGGGCCTCTAACGTACGTAACCGCTGCGCCTGCATCGCTTCATAACGCCTGTGTTCTATGTAAAAATAAGCAACACAGTAATTTATATAAATGTGCGACCTTTCGTAGACATTCACCCAGCGAACGTTATAGAATAGTAAAGACGAACAACTTATCTTTGAATTGTCTAAGCGATAGACATTTAGTCGCTAAATGCAATTCGAGCTCCGTGTGTAACAAGTGCGCCAGCAGACATCACACGTTGTTACATTCTACTTCGAAAACGGCGACATACAGCGTTAAGTCAGTCTCGCTCGTGACGTTGTACGAAACAGCTGACTTGTGTTTACGTTTACAAAGTTTTTTTTTTCTACCCTTAGTTTGAAATTATAATAAAAACACGCAAAATGCCCAAGTGTGACAACTGTGACAAACTAATAGCCAAGAAATCCACTATTCTCGAGTGCAACACATGCTCAAAAACTGTGCATGCTACCCAGGCCTGCACCAGACTAACATCTAAGCAATTAGCAGCACTGCGCAACACTGAGAATCTGGAATGGACCTGCGAAGTTTGTCGCCGTGAAACTCCAAGGCAAAGGTCATTTGTCATACAAGAGGAGGAAGAGGAAGACGACGAAGAACTATTATTAACACAGGGAACTGACAGCGGATCCAACGCGATGAAAAAGTTACTAAGCGACATATCATTCGAGGTTAAAAAAGCAGTAAAGAAAGAAATAGGCTCAGTAAATGAAGCGCTCAGCTCTTGTTGTCAAAAAATGGATGGAATAATGGACACTTTAGCGACAATTAGCGGAAAAAATAAAAGAACTGGAAAACAAGAATACATATTTAACAAACCAAAATAAACATCTAGAGCTGAAAATCGATGCTATGGAACAATACATTGGAAACCTTGAGCAAAAACAGCTTAATAACACATTTGAAGTCGCAGGAGTACCCGAAATAAAAGACGAAAATACGGAAATTATCCTAAATACACTAGCAACGAAGTTAAATATTGTAAAAAAAGAAATAACTACAGTTAAAAGATTAAAGGGGAAAAATGGAAAGGAGGGCGTGATCCAGGTATCTTTCAAACAGGAGGAACAAGTGGACCAGTGGATAAAAGCAGCAAGAAAAGTAACTATACTTGCAGAGGACAGCGTTTCCTGTCCAGATCCTGCTACAGCAAGAACAAAGATAATGATACGACGTGCCCTATCCAGTGCAAATAAAACCCTTCTGTGGCAAGCAAAGCAAAAACTTAAGGTTACTTATAAATATATATGGTTCCAGGGCGGTAGAATTTTAGTTCGTAAGAATGATAACGATAAGCCTGTGATCATCCGAAACCTAAGTGACATTGACAAAATGGCGGTGGAGCATATTGTAAGTCGATAGTAGAAACTTTACGCACTAGGCACTACTTTGGAAGTAACTGAGATTTATGATTCGGCAAATTTATGTGAATTTAGTACCTATCTACCTAAACATACTAATCTTTTTAATATTGTACATATAAATATTAGATCTATTATCAAAAACTTTAGTGCAATACTGCAAACAATAAACCAATCACCAATAGCTATAGACGTCATTATACTAACTGAAGTAGGAATTTCAATAAGTAGTAATGTGTCTAAATTATTTTCTATAAACGGGTATGAAATGTGCAGTAAGCTTCGTGAGCAGCGACGTGGTGGTGGTATTATAATGTACATTAAAAATTGCCACAGTTTTGAAGTAGTAAACAACTTAAAATTAACCCACTGTGAATCATTAATTGTAAACATCCAATCTTGCCACCACTACACGACTCACATTTGCGCGTTATATCGACCGCCTAATGAAAGCAAGCATCTCTTTATTAATGAACTTAAAGTACTACTATGTCACAATTTAATCAAACACTCTGACTTGTACATAATCGGAGACATAAATATTGACCTGGAATTAAAAAATAACATTCATGATTACTACTTAAGCTGCTTGGCCGAATGTGGTCTGACGAGAGCGATTTCTGATTTTACAAGAATAGAGATTCGAAATGAAAAAATCACGCGGAGTTGTATTGACCACATATTCGCGAGATCGCGCACGTCTGACATCTACTCGGCTGCGCTTGGAACAGTACTGGCAGATCACCGCATGTGCGTGCTATCGTGCGCCGGAACTGAGGCTACCAGCAGCAGCGTACAGGCTGAGTCAAAACTCAAACAATTAATTAATAACAAAAAATTAATATCACTTCTCGAAAACGTCGAGTGGAATAAGATTGATAATATGCAGTGTCCGATAGAGATATATAACTTTATTCAAAATAGCTTTGAATACTGTTATAATAATTCTAAATATACTACAAAAAATAGCATAAATAGTAAAAGAAATAAGGAAAGATGGATAAATAATAAGATAAAATTTTACTGCGAAAAAAGAGACTACCTATATAACAAGTGGAAAAAAGATACAACTGATAAAATACTAAGACTAGAGTTTAATAAAATTAGGAATAAAACACATAAACTTATTGAAATGTCTCGAAACAAATACTATTATCACGAAATAAATAATAACAGAAATAACCCAAGGAAGCTATGGAATATTCTGAATTCCATCACAGGCAGAGTAAATAAATCATTAGATGCGGCGATATTAAAGGCTTTTCAAAAAAACAAATTAACAGCTAAACAATTGGCAAATAATTTTGGTAAAGATTTTGTTAAAAATGTTGAAAAAATACTACCCAACTGTAAACAAAACCTTTTAGATCAAGCAGAGTACATATTTCCTCAGAATAGTTCAATGCGGTTTAAAGCAGCAGATGGCAAGAGCATAAATAAAATAATCCAGAAATTGAACACAAACAAATCCGCTGGAGCAGACCAGATTCGCTGTATAGACATAAAATCCTTATGTGAAAAAATCACAACAGCAATTGCAAAGTTGATTAATACTAGTGTTCATTCTGGTATTTATCCCTCAGAATTAAAGGTAGGAATAGTGAGACCCATCTACAAAAAGGGGTCGCACTGTGATTATGATAATTATAGGCCAATTACAATACTTCCTGTAATAGATAAAATAGTTGAAAAATATATATGTAGTGAGATACATAAATATTATATATCGAATGACGTTCTGTCCAGCACCCAGTTTGGCTTTCAAAAAAATAATTCAACTACTTCTTTGTTATCAAAATTTACCGATGAAATTAATACTTATTTAGACAACAAACAACACATAATTCTTTTATTTATTGACTACAGTAAAGCATTTGATACTCTGAAACACGATTTATTAATACAAAAACTGGAAAATACAGGCATACGCGGGCCTTTACTCAGGTGGTGTGAAATTACCTCAAAGATAGAAAATATCGGGTGAGAATTGAAAATGATTACAGTGATGAAATACCTGTAACTACGGGAACCGCTCAGGGATCGGTTCTTGGCCCTTTACACTATCTGGCCTTTGTAAATGACATGAGGAATGTGATTAAACATAGTTCAGTGTATCAATATGCAGACGATACTTGCCTAGTAATATCCAATAAAGACATAGCAAAAGCAGAAAAAATGCTACAACATGACTTTACTAACCTCTGTATGTGGTCACATGACGCGGGACTCGTATTAAATTCTGCTAAAACTAAAATTATACATGTACGCTCGATGCACTCTAACAAATACGAAAGACCAATAAAAATACTAGCACACAGCCACGACTGCCTTCATAGTTCGTCTAAAGTTAATAATAACTGTAATTGTAATCCTCTAGAACAAGTTAACACTTATAAATACTTAGGTCTGATTGTGGATGAAAGATTCAATTGGGGTAAACACGTTGAGCATGTATGTAACAAGCTACGGGCTATGCTAGCAAAGTTTGCAATACTAAAATACAAAATGCCATTTCCCATCCTTATAAATCTGTATAACGCTCTTGCTGAGTCTCTTATTTCTTATGGCATTACAAGTTATGGAAAAACATTTAAAACTTACTTAGATAAAATATATAACCTACAAATCAGAATATTGAAAATAATTATACCTAAGAAAGTAAAAACAAAAATATACAGTGAAAACAATATTAATGGAATATTTAAATTTTGCAAAGTATTACCTATACACACAAAATTTCAGATGCTAATACTAATAGAACAATTTCACAATAAAAAAGTGCAAGTTAAAACTAACCATAAAACTATTACAAGAAAAGTTATACAAAATAAACTCGTAACACCTAAAATATATAACTACTATGGTAAACGTACAAATAGATATTTAATTCCTACTTTAATGAACCAAATACCCCCCACGATACTCTCAGATATCAATGAAGATAACTACAAAAACAAATTCAAAAAATATTTCTATGAACAGCTACAACGGGAGTAAATAAATATTAAATACAAAATTATATAATATACTTATAAAATCATCAATTAATTGTTCTAATTTTTATAAATATATATTAAATATGTATACTTGCAACTGAATAAAAACAAATCAAAAATGAAAAACTATAAATAATGATAAAAAAAAGATCAATTCACAGTTTTTGCACCAACCTGTATACTGCTTCTGCAACTAAATAATCCGATCGCCCGATAAGAACGATCAAATTGTCACGCTCACATTCGTGGGCTCACAGAAACCGGTTTTTCTGTCAATACGGCCCGTCCAGAACGCCGGTGATTGCAATTACGGTGATTTGAAATTTATCACTTAAAAATATGTACGTATATACGTAATATTATTGTTACTGTTTATAAGCAGCCATCAATTAGATGATTGTATTAATAGTTTGTATAATGTATGTGATTGTACTATACCTTTAATTGTGTGAGACTGTAACTTGCGGACAAACCTCACGGTTTTTGCAAGTTAATTACATTTAACTCATGTATTTACTATAATGATATAAATAAATTAAAAAAAAAAAAAAAAAAAAGTAAATCGAATAAGGAAATCACACCTACTAAAGTCGACGATTCTAGCGGTCGACCTGGTGACGTCGCTCTGTGCTCATTGTCCAATGTGGGAACACAGTCTCCTTCAACCGTGTTACTGGGTACAGCCCGTATCGTAGTTAGGGATTCGCGTGGAAACGAACAAAGTATCCGTACATTGCTTGACAGCGGATCTCAAAGTAGCCTTATAACGCGGCAATGTGTCAGCATTTAGGGCTGCCAATAAATAGCACACCTTCATGTCCCGAAGTCAAAGGCATCGGAGGTACTAATAAAATTACCCAGGAATATATAAATTTGAAATTTTATTCTCGGCTAGATCGTAATGTTAACTTTGATATAAATGCGTTAGTAGTAGATAAAGTCACTGAACGTCTACCAACCGTTTCGGTCGACACCTCGGCAATGATTGCATTTGAAAATTTGACGCTGGCAGACGATACATACGCCGTACCCGGAAACATAGACATGCTCATTGGAGCATCGCTATTCCCTCATCTTTTGTTACACAATAAGGTCAGGGGCAACTCCTCACATACCGCGCCTTACGCACTGGAAACCGTCTTGGGCTATGTTATAATTGGCTCCGCCCCGATGATGGATAATATTTCGGCAAACTCAGAGTCGTTAGTCCGCAAATTTTGGGAGATGGAGGAGGTGAACGTTCCACCTATAGTTAGCCCAGATGATATATTATGCGAGGAAATTTACGTCCGCACGACCGTTCGGGATCACGACGGTCGATATAGTGTAGCGCTACCCTTTAAAGGAGATGTTTTATCTCTCGGCGATTCGCGTCAAATGACGGAAAAACGTTTCTACAGTTTTCAGCGTAGGATGCTCGCTTCACCCCAATTAAAGGAAGCTTATGACGGCGTCATTAACGAATATATAAGGGAAGGTTACATATCACTTGTGGCTCCGAAATTAGATAACTACGAAGATACACCGTCGTATTTCATACCACATCACGGGGTCATTAGGGAAGACAAACTTACGTCTAAGTTACGTGTAGTGCTCGACGCTAGTGCTTAAACTAGCACTCACCTTTCTCTTAACGATATCCTCTATAGTGGGCAAAATTTACAGGGCAATTTATTTAATATAATAGCAAATTTTCGTTTGTTTAGTATAGCACTATCCACCGATATTCTCCAAATGTTTCTTTGCATAGGGGTCCATGAATGCAACCGTCGATTCCAACGCATTTTATATCGTTTCAACCCAAAAGAACCTCTAATGGTGTTTGAATTTAACCGCGTTTGCTTTGGTTTAAAGTCGAGCCCATTTCATGCGTTACGCACAGTGAGCACAGCTCGCCTACGATGAAGGTCCCTCTTATCCTAAAGCTAAGAGGGCAATTGAAAGTGGATTATATATGGATGATTTTGTGTATTCGGTTGATAGCGTGGAGGAGGCCACCTTAACCACCGCCGTGGTTATAAAGCTCATGAAAACGGGTCAATTCGATCTCGTCAAGTGGACTAGTAATTCGCGTATGGTTTTAGATACAATCCCACTATCACACGGTCTTTCGGCGATAAAGGAATTCGACGATTCTGATATGCACAAGTGCTCGGTTTGTGTTGGTCACCGGAGTCCGACATGTTTAGCCTTAAGGTAAACCCGCCCGCAGAAACGTGCAAAAAGCGCACAATGCTGTCATGCGTTGCTAGATTATGGGATGTCATGGGTTTCGTAGCCCCGGTGGTACTATACGCTAAGCTTTTGACTAAACAACTTTGGTTATGTGAATGCGATTGGGATGACCCACCGCCTGATAGCATTGTTCGGTCGTGGCAGCGTTTTAGAGAGGAACTTCCATTACTAAGCGAAAATAAAATACCGCGTCACAGAAACGTCGATAGAAATAGCGTCATCACGGTCATTGGTTTTGCAGACGCTAGCGAGAAGGCTTAGGGGGGCGTTGTATATTTCCACGTCCAGAATAATGGTAGAAATTCGATTACCCTCATTAGCTCTAAGTCAAGAGTCTCTCCCCCGTAAGGTTGTCTCCCTCGCGGGCTTAGAGCTTTGCGCGATATTAGTCCCTACCAAGCTTATCACCGCAGTTATCAGTGCATGTAGTGACAGAGTTCACATAGAAAGGATAATTGCCTTTTCTGACTCAACCGTCGCTTTATGTTGGGTTCATTCTTCACCCCACCGTTGGGATACGTTTGTCGCGAACCGAGTGGCCAAGATCCAAGACGAGTTAGGAACACGGAACTTTTATTACGTGTCCGGTACGGAAAACCCTGCCGATTGTCTGTCCCGTGGACTCACCCCGATGCAAATAATGAGCCATCCGCTTTGGTTCCATGGACCTTCTTGGGTTCACTTGGAACCCTCGCAATGGCCAATAACCGATTTCGACCCTTCGTCAGTGTCACAACCGCTGGAAGGGAAGAGGCACGCTCTGGTAGCGAGCGTTTCGAGCGAGGTTTCTCCAATCATTGTTTTGGCGAACCGTTTGTCCTCTTGGTCGAAATTATTGCGTAGCGTGATTTACGTTTGTCGATTCGCGAAGCTTTTACCGCGACGTTCGTATATCGTAGCGTCCGATTACAACTACGCCGAGTTGCTGGTTTTGCGTAAACTTCAACGTGCACATTTTTCCGAGGAAATTACAAGATTACAATCGAATAGAACTTGTAGTCGCGCCTTTCAACGCCTTAAGCCATTTTTACAAGATGGAATCGTCAGGGTAAGTGGACGCTTGCCCAACTCGCAGTTGAGTTTCGACCAACGGCACCCTATAGTTTTACCGCATAAAGACCATATCATGAATTTATTAGTTGATTACCATCATAAATTGAATTCTCACGCTGGCCCCGATTTGCTGATGTCCATCTTGCGTCAGAATTATTGGATTCTTGCAGCACGTAATTTAATCCGCAATCGGGTGCACAGATATATAGCTTACTTTCGAGTACGTCCTAAGCCGTCATTTCTGCAAATGGCGGACCTTAGGTCCTGTCGAGTAACACAATCCGTTTGTGTCCTTTGCCCATTCAATATTTAGATTAGTTTTCTAGATTAGAAATTGTAGTCGAAATTTAGGTTTAATGATAGCGTTAGTTATGTGGTTAGTTTAATCTTAGCGTTAGTTGTTTTAGTTAATTTTGAAGGGGACCTTTCAAGCCCGGGGGATGGTTGCGCGGAAAAACCATTCGTATTTTTATTTTATTCGAGGGTATGCTTGCCAAGGTTGTCCTTCCTTCGACCTTTCCTTCACCTGTCGTCCCTCCGACACACGGGGTGGTGGGGTGAGAGGGGAAAGAAGATAATTCTAGAATGTCGCGTGACTCTCGCAAACCAATGAGAAGCGCGCCCCTCCGAGACGCATTGATAGGAGGGCCGAAGTAATATAAGCTAGCACACGGCCCTCGTGCACTCTTCTTGCCTTTGCGCCGCTGGTTGGAAGAACACCGCCTGGGTCGGTCGCGTCCTAGAGGGCTCTTGCCCACGCACACCGCTAGTCTTCCACTGCATCATCTGGAGCAGTCGAGCTCCAGAATTAACCGCCTCACCTAGTGAGATATCGTCTTGCACCGCTCTCTTCCACCGCACCACCGACCAGGACCGCATCCCTGGGGCCCCAGGAGATCCGCCAGAAGTAGCACCGCAGCGTCCAAGTCACGTCGAAGTAACACCCCGGTAAGTGTTCTTCTTCCTTATGACTCCTGCTTGAATATTTGTGTTTTATTAGTTAATCCGCCCAATTTCATTTCTCCTAATGTAATCAAGCAGGGTTCCTTCATAAACCTTGGCAAGCAATAGGTTTTTTTTTGAAAGAACGAGTGCATTGTCAAGGAATCGCATGCTACAGCCGCCATTTTGTTGAAGCAGTAGAAGCCAAACGCGTATACAGTCCATCTAGTAAAACATCTCGCGTAGTAGGGTCAAGGCTCGACCGGGAAATTGTGACTCGGCAACCTTAAGGCCCGCCGCCCAACCATTTTCTGGTTGTGGACACACATTCATTTAATGATAAATAATTTTCACTACAATCATCGTTTACTATTTCAAATTTTTGGTTACATAATTGGCATTTAAACGTAAATTTTGACTCTAAGCCTTTTGTGTTTCTCTGTTAAGTTGTAGTTCGGTGAACCTGCAACCTAATGGCCCATGATTTGAAATTTTTATGAAAAGATGTGGCTAACGTCAATTATTATTCTTCTTATTATTTTTTCATTACTGTCTTTTTCAACCTAACAAGATATTTGTAACTGCAAAAAAGAAAACAACGTATAAGTAAGTAAATCAGTAATATAGTGTTATGTATGATTCAGACTAAATAAAGGTTTCTAAAAATAGACGTAGATAAAGAAATTGCATAAAAAATTACTTAAATAAAAATGTAATAAACTTATTAATTTTATAGGTAGTAACATATTAAAATAATAAGTTTTTTTTAGGATATTTATGTAAAACATAAAGGTTATAATATTATGTTCTGACTACGTTCACGCTTGCACATATAAAACCGCAGAATTTTACTAGTTTTATTATCAAAATAATAATTGACAACCCTACCTTAAGTTTGCCTTGATTTTACCAACTCAAACTCGTTTTAGAAGATCAAAACATAGAGAGAAAGATAGGAGAATATTTTTTATTTAAGGGTACACTAGTCGCTCATTCTTCCATACAAACGTGGTCTGGCGATTACTCCACTGTTTGATGATGTACGTACAAAATAAAAATGATTTCAATTTGTCTCATAATTATCTAGCCCTATATGGAAACAAAATAGTAAAAAAAGATTATGTTTAAAAGTTATAAGCATCGAAAATTCCGAATATCAACACTATTTTTAACTCATCTTTGGGCGGAAATAAATACCATAAGAAGAACGAAAATTGCAAAACAGTTACCATACAGGGGTAGATTAGTTGTTCAAAAATGCAAATAATTTTATTTTGAACAGATACATTCAATAGATTTTTCATGACATCCAGACTCCCAAAGGTTTGTTTATAAAATTTCGCGCGCTCCGTTTCGTTGTAAATCATCTTGCCTTTCGCTACAAATTGTTTTCCCGATCAGTGGGACGGATGGAGGGGAGCGCAGCGCACACCCACACATGCTCACTAGGTTAGCCGCTGCTATCTATTTATGGTTGTAATACCTACATATCTACATCTTTATTTAGAAAAATTGCTTCCTTTGGTTTGTGTCCACTTGCTGAAGCCGGGATGAATATAGCTGGTAAAATGTACCCATAAGCTTGTTGAAGCACATGTAGTTAAAATTGAAAACAGGTAGGTTACATAATAATGAACTTTCGATAAAGGTAGTACATTAGGTACTTAACTACTTTAATTTGCCAACTAACGAAAACATCTCATTGATAAGTACGATTGTCGAAAATCTTAAAATTATCTATAAATTTAATTAGAATAGGTAATTCTTAGATTTTCGATAATCGTGCTTACGTATAGGAATCTCATACTCATACTAATATACCTAATGTAATTTATGAAAGTACATAAGAATTAAGAGCCGTGGTAGCTCAGATGGTTAGCGTGCGCTTTAAATTTCACAGTACGCGAGCAAACCGGGTTCGATCCCCGCCGGCACCAATGAAATTGGTAATTGCAATTTTAAGTGCTGATTTACCACGTGCTCGACGGAGAAGGAAAACATCGTGAGGAAACCTGCATATCAGAGAAATAAAAAAATATATTTCGAAGACATGTGAAGTTCGCCAACACGCATTGGGGCAGCGCGGCGGACAATTACTTGCCCTAAAACCCTCTCAGAAATAAGCGGAGGCCTGTGCCCAGCAGTGGGACGTGTAAATAGGCTGTAACTTTACTTTACTCTACTTTTACATAAGAATCTAATAAGGGCAGTCAATGATAAATAAAATTTGTTTTGTAAGTTGTTTTTTTAAAAAAACACTAACACAACAAAAACATGTTATAATATATATATATATATATAAAATATAACATTAGTTCAGTGATGTCAATCCCATACAGTGTTTAGTTTTCAACTAGCGTTATCTACTATCATAAAATAATTCAACATTTTATTTATATTTCGCTAATTGTACAGACGTACTGTGAATTCGATTTACAATCGATCTGTAAATTGTAGTTTTCTTCTAATTACTTACCTTGTCTAGACGTCTTCTTTGGACTTTTGTAAGGAAGTCTGTCCTGTTAGTCCTATTCCGTTTAGGTACGTTACTATTTTGATAGACGTTAGTGCTTGTCCCCGCAGTGACACAATTCCTATTGTTGATAACTTTCTAAGTAGTAAAAGAATGTAGCAAACCGCTATTGAACACAAACAATAAATAAACATTTTACAAACTAACATTTTTATTTATTTAATTAACCTACATAAAAGCCCCACTCACATCAGTCGCGCTGTCGAAAAAGCAGTTATCCTGACACTGGCTGGCATATATATACTTCGGGGAGTTGCCTGTAGCCTGTGGGCTATTATAACTAACTAGCTATGGTAAGTAAATACCTATTTAGAATACATAGTACCTAAAGTAATGTTTACATAACCTACAATAAAATATATCTTGCCAGATCGTCACTCCATCTAGTGGGGGGTCGCCCTATACTATGCCTACCGGTACGAGGCTGCCACTCGAGAACCTTTCTTCCCCATCGGTTATCGGTTCTTCGAGCTATATGGCCGGCCCATTTCCACTTCAGCTTACTAATCCGTTGGGATATGTCGGTCACTCTGGTTTTACTGCGGATAACCTCATTTCTGAGTTTATCACGCAGAGAAACTCCGAGCAAAGCCTCTTCATAGCTCGCTGAGCGACCTTGAGGTTCCTCATACGGCCAACAGTGAAGGACCACGTCTCAGTTCCATAAGTCATCACTGGCAACACGCACTGGTTGTAAAATCTAGTTTTTAGAGATTGAGGTATACCTGACGAGAAGATATGTCGTAATTTCCCGAACGCTGCTCAGCCGAGTTGAATCCGTCGATTGACCTGTCGCTCGAAGTTGGACTTACCTAGTCGGACTAGGTAAGTCCATCTGTACGACAAAAAAAACTGCGGTTGCCAACCCGCTCGTCAAGCGTGGCAACTATGGCAATATGAACCATGAACAGAACATACATAACCAAAAAACAACGAATTGAGAACCGCCTCCTTTTTTCGAAGTCGGTTAAAAAGTAGGTAAAAACAAATCAATGAAATTATTATATAATAACAACATCTACTTAAATTCACATAAGAACTTTCATAATAACAACTAAATTGGGTTCATAATAATAACACCAATTTGTTTCTATAACTTATAACTTTAAATGTAACTTTAACTCTAGCTCGAATAGCCTACTAATGAAATTCAAATGATCGGTTTAGGCAAAGTAAGGCTAGGTAAGTCAAATTAAGGCATTTTACAGTACTTACTTAGATATCTTTTACCTAATCACAAGCACAAGTGTGTACCTAATCACAATACCTACTAAAGTATTTTGATTAAGTAAGTACACATTTGTGCACCATAATACCTACAAACCAAAAAATTTAATAAACAAACCTTTACATCTTCAACCATTTCAGTTGAACCAAGACAGTTATACTGTACATATAAAAAATACATAAACACTCACGCCCGTCACCCAGAGGGGTAGGCAGAGACTACGGACTTCCATTTGGCATGATCCTGACATACCTCTTTCGCCTCCTTTACATCCATATATCTACGCATACATGCTCGTTGGTTAAGGGTACTTCTAACGTGGCCCATTTTCAAAATATCGCCAATTTGGTCGATAAACTTTTTTCTAGGGCGTCCCTTCCCGACTCTGCCGTTCACATCTGCCATATAAATTTGCTTTGTCACTCTTTCCTCATTCATTCTTTCTACATGACCAAACCACCGAAGCATTCCTTTCTTAATCCTGGTCAAAACATCATCTTGCATACCACATTTATCTGTGTCTTTATTTACCATATTTATATAGTTATACTGTAATTCTATTATTTTTTGACTCAAGTCGTTTACTACCCGTATCGAGTTATACTGTAATTCTATTATTTTTTGACTCAAGTCGTTTACTACCCGTATCGTCATTGTTCGTATTTAGCCTGCAATAAAGAATAAATTATATTAGATCTTGCATGAAAACAAAACGGAATTACTTGTAATAAATCATTTAGATACATATTTTAGCTATATATTTGATTAAAAGGTTCATGTTATTTATAATATGGTAACCACAAAAAATATCACATCAAATTTCGTAAATTCTGGTTATAATTTCATAACTCTATGGACTCAAAAGTGCGCCCGACTTACCCATTATCATTTTCAATTATTGGTAAACTTGAATAATTATTTTTGTATTAAATTCGCATTCAGGTATTTTTCTTCTCCCCCTAAACTAAAAATATACTATGTAATAACACGTAGGAATTTAACGGAATAAAAGTAAGTGAACTTTGCAATGAACTACACTAAGCCACTATAAAAAGACGCTACGATTGTGTTATTGTGTGATTAGTGCAAATGCCTAAATGCAAGAAGAATAAACGTCAACAACGTCAAAATGCTCTAAAGATGAATGAAATTCTGTAAGTAATTTGATGTTAATTTTGATTTATTAACATTTTTAAATTATCTATCTATTAGTGTAATCCTCAAATGATTGGAGCGTTGCGTTTAGCAACAGATGCATGTAATCAAGAATTTTAGTCATTTTTTAAAAGTTGATTTTAAATGTATTTTAGCACATAAAAACAAATTAGAAAGTAGAATCTGATGATAAGATATCGAAAATTATTAATGTGCTTTTAGATGTAGTTTTCATATTAATAATATTTGAGTCCGAAAAACGCACTTTCGTAACATTTTGGTGAGGGATACACCTTAAGCAGCGGATTTAAGTTGCTGTAACATTTTTTGGATAAAAGGAAAAAAGTTCGATTTGCTGGCCCAATACAAACATTGCGTTGAAAACCGGAAGCAAAGTAATAATCTACATATTATATATATTCCTTCATATCTCATTTATAATTAAACCTTATGGTGCTTAAAAATACTTGTAGCGCCATCTATATAAAATTATAGTAGTTAATTTATTATTACAGTAAAATAAAAATTATATGATATTTAGAAAAGAACGGGTAGGAATAATATTTAAAAAAACTCAAAATTGGGTAACGTAATTTTTCAATTTCACGACAATGTAAATTTTAAAACTTTTTGGAAACTGGAGAAATAGGAAAGTAGGAAGTATAATATGTTTACTGTCAAGCTTCTGTGATCCTTGCCGAACCCAATTAAATTATATTATTATAGCTCTTTACCAAATTTGATTTATCATGTTGTAGGTTTTATGTATTTATCACCTACTCGGCGGTTAAGAAAAAAATTATAAGCACACTTTCTTAAATTTAAATAAATAATTTGCTTAACACCATCTATCGCTGTCATTGGTTAACTAATGTACTTTTTTAACAAATATATATATATATATATATATATATATATATATATATATATATATATATATATATATATATATATATATATATATATATATATATAAAGAATTTATATATTTTTTATAAATAGTTATTACGTTTTTTTTTCTTTACTGCTTTTAGATACAATTATATCATTATAGAACACTATTTTACATTATTTAACTAAAAATATCCTTGAACACTCAACGTTAACATTTTTTTTATAGATGTTAAGTGACTATCGCCGCCTATGATCAACTGCAACACCAGGGGCATTGCAGGTACGTTACCAGCCCTTTACAAAGAAGTAATCTTTTTTCTTGAAGGTCCCTAGGTCGTATCCGTCAGAAAAATTTTCCAGTAGTAAAATATTCTACAGAGAGGTCGTACGCGGAAGAAAGCTCCTTGTGAAACGTACAGTGGTGGACCGCCAAGCATCCAGATGGTGCGGATGGTATCGGGACGTTTGCCGCATATTGCGTTCACGAAATTTGACGGCTCAGATTAATCCGAACAATTCCTCAGAGCACTCCCGTGATATATGCGATAAAATACGCAAAGAGATGCAACATCTCTACGCAGCGCCAGTGAATCGAGCCGATCGGAAAGCACTCGATCGTAGATGATTCGAGCCGCTCTGAGCTGGATGCGGTCAAGTGGAAGGAGCTAGCCCTGGGGAGCCTTAGCCCAGAGATGGTAACAGTATTCCATGTGCGGCCGAACCTGCGCCTTGTAAAGTTGCCGATGGTGTGCCGGCATGAAATACTGTCCCGCTCTGCTAAGCACGCCAAGCTTTTTAGAGGCCAATTTGGCCTTATCTTCCAAGTGACCACGAAACTGCACGTCACTCGATATGTCGACGCTGAGGATTCCGATACTGGCTGAGGCAACAAGGACTAGGGAGTACCTTGAAACTGAGGAGATACGACAAAGGGGTTAACACACAAACTTGTGTCTTCTAAGGGTCAAACATTGAAAAAATTCGTACCCGTACTTCGTACCCATATTTCAGAATATAAATCATAACTTTTGATAGGATGAACCGATTTTAATGAAACAAAGACTAAATTTAAATCAAAGATACGCTACACAATTTTGATAACGATAATTTTGACATAAATTAGTACTTTATAAATGATACGTTAACAAACAAACAGACAGACAGACAAACAGAACGACAGACAGATAATTCTAAAAATAATGGAAATATATTCAGTTACTTATTTTTAGTCTCTCTCAATCAATTTTGTCATAAAAATTTTAAAATATACAGACATCTGAAATTTACATTACAATACCAAACAAATGTGGCCGTGGAAGGAAATGGGGAGATCTCCCGCCGGGCAAGGTGTTATGCCCGGGGAGCGGCCAACACTCCATGTGATTGTTCGGAGATGTTCTATATATGCTGTTTATGATTCGGAATGTTGATAGCGTGATTTAGGCTTCGGTATGTTATCGCTTGCGGCGCGACGACAGCGCCACCACATCACCCCCTGCTCAGACCGGAGGTCGATAGTGCAGTCCGATTGCCGGTGTGATCTTTTAATGCCGGTGGGGAATGCATGCTGTGTGCGTAAGGACATGTGACACCGGTGCGAATGATATGCCGAGGTGTAATGCATGCCGTACTACGCACTGGCAAGTGATGCCGGTGAGAACGATGTGCCGGAGCAAGTGACAGAAGTCTGCCTTATAAATCTGCGGTGAGTCGAGATGAAGACAAGGTGGATTGGCTTGCAGGAACTGAAGACTGCAGAAGACGATTCTCAGTAGTGAATGGTAGGGGTTCTTGAGGATAATGACGAAGGCTTGAAAGTTGTAGTTTCCGAAGGTGTTTGATTGCTTGTTCAGATCACATCGGGTGGTCACCACTGGCCGTAGAAGGAAAAGGGGAGATCTCCCGCCGGGCAAGGTGTTCTGCCCGGGGAGTGGCCAACGCTCCGTGTGATAGTTCGGAGATGTTCTATATATGCTGTTTATGATTCGGAATGTTGATAGCGTGATTTAGGCTTCGGTATGTTTTCGCTTGCGGCGCGACGACAGCGCCGCCACACAAAACAAAATCGTGGCTATTGCATAAATTGTTAAACTAATAAGAATTCCCAGAATGTTAGTTCAAATGATTTATCGATGAAATTATGTCTATATGAGCATACATAATATTTCAAATATCAAAACGATATCAACATATCTATCAAACTGTCTTTAGTTTTCACAGTCGTGCTCGTCAATCATCAAGGTGCGATCCCTTAGAACTCCGCATTCATGTTTTATGAATGTGCCTAATATTTGCACTTACAACTTTGTGAAACTCCAACAGGTCAGTGATTTTAAGAAATGTTTGCTCATGAATTATGTTAGATTAACATAGTGCGAGTACATTGAAATCGTTCAAAATGTATCTAATCTTTTACCTATTATGTAACTAGAGACACGTCCTGGCTTTGCCTAGATAGGATATATTAATGTAGCGTTATTTAGGATTAAAATTATCAGAAGCCATTTTTTTATCAATTTATTGTTAAAAACTCCCAATTTTATTTGTACGTATAGATGTAAATGTTTGTCTGTAAGTGATCGTTAACTTCTTAAAGACTTAATCGATTGGGGTCATATTCACACAACAATTTAAAACGTGATAGAACCACGCTGTAACTATATTATGATTGTAAAGCGAATGGGTCGGCTCGATCAAGGAAGGACTACGCTCTCACAGAATACCAGCGTAAAATGTGTAGAATAGAATACTAGCGTAACCTGTGTATCGTGTGGTGAGTGTAGAGAACTGGATACCCTTTTTATTGGAAACGAGGCATTCCATCTAAGTCCTCACGGGCGACAACGCATATTTTGATTCGTAATTAAGGATAGGTGAAGATGTCTATGGGTCATAGCAACCATCAGGTGGACTGTGTGCTCGTTTGTCACCCTATTCTATAAAAAAAGACTTGACCGATGGACATGGATATACATTTGTTTTGTAGCAAAGCTTGGTTCTAGAGTTATCAACATATTCTATATTTATGGAAGAAAATGACTAATTCATAGTGTTAAAAACGTAATCGCAAAATAAGGACCCGATAGGTAGCGCTGAGGCTGAGCTATTTATTCATTTTATAAATTCATTGCGCCAACTAAAAGGGAAAGGCAGAACTTCTGCTAAATCAGCTAGTACAATCTAAAAATAGCATCTGTTAGATGTTGTTATGTTGTTGTTGTGTTGTTAGGAAAATTTATTTTGCTTAAAATCTATAAAATTACATAAATGATACCTGTTCTTCATGTTCATATATATATATATATATATATATATATATATATATATATATATATATATATATGTATGTATGTATGTATGTATATGGATTAGTAAGCTGAAGTGGCAATGGGCCGGCCATATAGCTCGAAGAACCGATAACCGATGGGGAAGAAAGGTTCTCGAGTGGCAGCCTCGTACCGGTAGGCGTAGTGTAAGGCGACCTCCCACTAGATGGAGTGACTACCTGGTAAGACATGCAGGAAGTCGATGGATGCAGGTGGCTCAGGACCGTGCTTTGTGGCATTACTTGGGGGAGGCCTATGTCCAGCAGTGGACTTGTGAAGGGCTGTAATGATGATGATGATGATGATATATATATATATATATATATATATAAATATTTTGTTACCTAATACCTAATTCTACTACTACAAATATACTTTTAAAGTAACAAATTACTTATATCAATATTTATATTACTTTCTATAAATAAATATTGACAACAATTTGAGTATCAATATACTGTCGAAAAGAGCGTTATTGGTTGGATTGCCAATCTCAAAGTATTGAAAATTTTGATTTCAAAACTTTCTAGTAAGAAATGCGAGACTATTTAGATGCTATTTCTGTCGCTAAACATAGTATTAAGAATTTGGTATTAATCCCCATTGGTTACAACAATATATACCGGCTAAGACCTTCTGGACACTTGTCTGATCCGACCCACCGGATGAGCTGCGGAGCTGTGTTTACCCTTTTGTCGTAACTTTATGGCGGATAATGACAACAAATTGCGTTCATTTAATAAGAAATAAAAAAAATATTTAATTTAGAACTGCTTTACAATTATAGAAATATTCTTTCAATGTCTACAAAATTAAAATACGCTACAATAAATCCAATTCTGTATTCTTTATTTTTTATTACATAATTTAAGAATATTATTTTTTAGTAACTTTAATGTATTTATGTTGACCGTTACAACATATCAAATCTCACCGCTGGACATGAGAGCTTACCCCATAGATTGCTGCCCAGGGAGGATAATTTTTTAAATATTTTTTTTTAATTTTCCATTGTTGCCGAATTAATTATAGTTTAATATAATTTATTTGATTACTATCTTTAAGAATATAACTTACGTATATTAGACACAGCCCTATTAAATATAAAATATTTTCATACCAAAAAAAGGAAGGTTAAGTTGTAGGAACTATAATAAATGAACATACATAAATTACAATACATATTTTGAATGTATAAAACTAAGTGCGAGATGTAGTGCATCTCGGTGCATGAGATGAGGGGTATCCACGACTTTTTCTGCAACCAGGGCGAAGCCACTTACGAACAAGGTGAAATATTTGACATATTCCCTGACGGTAGAAGTTAGTTTCTTCGGAAAATGTAAGGTATTATGTTTCCTTTAGAAATAACAGTTATATTTTATACTAGTGAACTACTCTGCCATTGTCTTGGTAGTATCTACAAATATGGCGTTATTTAAGATAATTATAATTATTATGAGATAATTAAGGACAATTAATATTACAATTTTTTCGATGTTTTCGTAACAATATTTAAGTTTTTCGGATGAAATATAGCCTTGATCCTTCCTGGCCTTGCTCTTTATCACTTCGTAAAATTTTTATTACAATCGAGTCAGCTGATTCAGAATTCGAATCGTTTTTTAAAAACGATTCTTCATAAGCACTATTAAATTTGTTATATAAATATGGTGCGTAAAGTATTTGTACTTCTTTTTGGCAAAAACACTTTTAATTGCTGTGATGCCATCTGTCTATTCTTTTCTTATTTATTGGTAAATTTGGAGTATCTAATTGGTGATATCTTTTAAGAAATTTATAAATAAAAAGCTTTCTAACTGACAGGACTTTGGATTTCTGATTGTTATCGGGGGGTTCTCTAAAAAGATGGTATAGATAAAAGAAATTGAATATACTTTTATTGTAGGTACACTTGAAAATAATAAGACACAAGAAACATTAATAAATCATGTAAGGTAAAAGCACAGCTAAAAAAGAACATACAGTCAATCGTTTGGTGTTGTACAATAAATTGATAGGGTTGACTGATTTTATTTTATATCTTGTTTAAACCAATTCCTGTGTATGTGGACACTAATGAAACTTTAATTCCTTATCTCTAAATGAGGACAACCCACAGTTTTTTACCGCACATGTAGTGTGAACCGCTTTAATTTATTTACGTGACAGGACAGCCCTAGCGCTCTGCCCACGTCTCGCTCCGCACCGCACGGCACGATTGCGCCGTCTAAACACCTTCGATGACCGTTTGTTAGCTTAGTAGTAGTTAGAATGTGGTAGAACGTACAATTTGGCAGCTTTACCGCTTTATATTAATAAAGATGACGAGTGAGCACACACCCAACTATAACCTGTCCGGTGATCCCAAAATCGTAAGTGGATGCTGTGGCCCATAGATATCTATATTTATCCTCAATTCGCCGTCCCCGGAGAATAAAATGACAATTGCAACTTTTCAGGAAAAATAAAAAAACATGTTTTCGTTGTTTACTCCTTAAATGCTGAACGTAGACTGAGGATTGTTAGCTTTGAAAAAAAGTTATTTTTTGTGTGTTCGAAATATTTAAGTGGAACACGCCTGATTAATAAAATAGAGATATTATTTAAAAAATAAGAAATTAGTCAAAATCAATCATCGCGTAAGTTGTACAATGTCGATTATCATTTTATTCTCCGTACAGCCTGACCATAGTCAAGTATTGCACTTTTTACTTATCATTTTATTCTACGGGTTTTTAAGCTGCAAGTGATCATGATAATACTTTAATATCGTCTTATTCTAGGAAATATTGTAAAACATTTTTTTCTGATAAGATATTTAGTTTGGTGTCCCAATAAAACTATGATATAGTATTCAACATTAGTTTTATTCAATATAAGTTTCCGAAAATTAGCTTTGTAACGAATGTCTTCCAAATCGTTGAATAGCAAACAAAACTAGGTTCTCACTCCTCAAAAATCAAAATAAAATTGAAAAAAAAACAGTATTTTTCTTAATTTACTCTCGTTGTACCTATTTGATATTAAAGTCAGCTTTATGATCACTTGATATCTAAATTATTATTACGAGAAAGAAATTATTAATATTATCTATTACATAATTTGTTATTAATAAAACAGCTTCAAATTCATATAAACTAATGTTTAAAAAATAAAATAAAAGTGGGTGAAAAAAAGGTAAAAGAAAGGTTCTCGAGTGGCAGCCTCTTACCGGTAGGAGTAGTGTAGGGCGACCCCCCACTAGATGGAGTGACGACCTAGTAAGACATGCAGGAAGTCGATGGATGCAGGTGGCTCAGGATCGTGCTTTGTGGCATTACTTGGGGGAGGCTTATATTCAGCAGAGGACTTGTGAAGGGCTGTAATGATGATAATGACGATGATGATGATTATTAAACATAACGATCTTCCTCACTGTCATTGCTACCAGAACAGTTACTGTCATAAGTAAAGAACTCGTAAAAACCACGATAGTAACTTGGAATATCTCCCGTCTTACGGAAGCTCATAAGATCATCATATAAAGCATAGCTTATTGAAATAGGCTTAGTGTATAACGTTTGGAGTTCAGGCTCATAGCCAGGACTTAGGCTTGGTAACTGGCCTTACCAATGCGATTTGAATATGAGGCATTTACTTCCATGATTTGTGTCCATGAT
The DNA here is from genome assembly GCA_907164705.1 of Parnassius apollo. Lineage (NCBI taxonomy): Eukaryota > Metazoa > Arthropoda > Insecta > Lepidoptera > Papilionidae > Parnassius > Parnassius apollo. The sequence goes on along the minus strand of CAJQZP010001644.1, from coordinate 373 downwards.
ATTTTTTGGCTCTCCTCATTTTCTAACCAGTTTATTATTTTCTATTAACTCCTTTATACTTTCGAGTTCATAATGATTGTGTTCAGGCATGTATACAACTCTGTGTTTTGATTCACGTTCAATGGTGACATGAATCGAAAACTCTGGTCGTGGCCGGATTTAAAGAATCCAAGTGTGATATTTATTCAATTGAAGTTTCCGTGCAGTATAAAAATATAAAGCGTATATAAATCTGTTTTTGTTTTGTCCACAACAACCGTTGGAGTAAAATCATATGTTATGGATGTCTCTTTGTTTCTCATAAGTAGAAATTTTCGTAAGAAACTACCAATTTCATTTGCCCCCCTTATAGCAATCTGACCATGCCAAACAT
>CAJQZP010001643.1:0-79613 GCA_907164705.1 Parnassius apollo | reverse complement strand
CAAGCTACGTGTCTCAAGTGGTTGAAACGGCACAGCGTTTAAAGGGAAAAGGGTTTGAAATCTGTGAAGAGTGAATTGCATCATTGCTTTTGGCCGGGCTTCCAATGGTTCGAGCCAATGATAATGGCGATCGAGCACTCCGGTTTGGCCATTAGTGCAGACGTCATCGAAACGAAGCTTCTCGATATGTCTTGTGATGTTGGCAACAGTGGACCGGAAACAGCGTTTTGGACGAATCGTCGAACCAAAGGTGGCAGCACTGTTCATTCCAAGCAAAGACAAACGTCACCGTCAAAGTCAAAAAAAATGTCTCAGAAAATAAACAAATAAAGTGTTATAAATGCAAGAAAATTGGACACTATAAAAACCAATGTCCTGAATTGAAACTTAAGGAAGCAGGTGCTTTTATTGTAGCATTCCTTAATGAAGAATTCAGTACTGAAGATTGGTATATTGACTCTGGTGCCAGTGTCCATATGACGGCGAACCGCGACAGTTTACGGGATATGCGGAAACACGAGATAAATGAAATAGTTGTGGCGAATAAAACATCTATGCCAGTTATGTGTGCCGGCGATACACTATAAACTACATGTGTAAACAACGATTAGTTTGACATGATTAAAACTACTTTTACGGATTTTATCGCGTTTATTTTTACTTTTTATTTTTAATTCCCGACGTTTACGGGTTTAACAATGACATCGGGACGTCAGTCATCTCAGACCATGGGTGCTGGAAAGCGCCCGAAACGTCGGGAATTAAAAATAAAAAGTAAAAATAAACGCGATAAAATCCGTAAAAGTAGTTTTAATCATGTGTAGTGTTCGCGTAAATATAAGAAATCATTAGATTAGTTTGACATTCATGTGAAAAATGTGTTGTACATACCCAACCTCACAACTAACCTCCTATCTGTTAGCCAGCTTATATCAAATGGAAATACAGTTTCATTTGAAAAGAATTGTTGTAATAGTCGTAATAAGCAGAATAAGCTGATTGGAGTGGCAAGTTTAAATAATGGAGTGTACAAACTAAACACAGTGAAGTCAGTGGGGTTAGCAGCTTCGGCAGTACACACATCGGAAGCAAGACTGTGGCATAGGCGACTCGGGCACATCAACAGTAGTGACTTAGAGAAAATGAAGAATGGTGCAGTGGAGGGAGTATCCTATAAAGATAAATCAAACGTCCAGAAATCCAACTGCGTTGTGTGTTGTGAGGGTAAGCAGTCTCGCTTGCCTTTCCCATCAGCCAATCATAGGAGTGAATGCCTGTTAGAGGTGGTGCACTCAGATTTATGTTTTATTTTTATTTACGCCAGTCGATTGTCGTTTGTATATTTTTAAGAGAAAAGAATCAAGCATTGAACTTTAAGCAATACCAAAGTTTGGTGGAGAACTAAACGGGAAATAAAATTAAAGTGCTCAGAACAGATAATGGAGGAGAATTTTGTTCCCAAGAGATGGAAAATTATTTGAAAACTCAAGGAATAGTTCATCAAAAGACCAACCCATACACCCCGGAGCAAAATGGCCTCTGTGAGCGCTTCAACAGGACAATAGTTGAACGTGCTAAATGCTTACTCTTTGAGGCTAAATTAGAAAAAAAATTTTGGGCAGAGGCAGTGAACTCGGCAGTTTAACTTAAAAATAGGACGCCGGTCTCAGGTCTAGGAGATATTACACCATTTGAGAAATAGACATGCAGAAAACCTGATTTAAGTCACGTCAGAGTGTTTAGTAGTCCTGTAATGCTACATATACCAAAGAATAAGAGACGAGAGAAGAGAATAAGAGAGAGCAGGAACTCAAAGCTTTTGAAGAAAGCCAGGCTGGGGAACTGGTGGATAAAAAAGAGGCAGACAGAGTGGTTCAGTGCAGGTGGGTGTTTAAAGTGAAACATGAAAGTGACAACAAAGTGCGATTCAGAGCTCGATTAGTTACAAAGGGCTTCACCCAAACAGAGGGTGTAGACTATAGTAATACCTACTCTCCTGTTCTTAGATACTCAACTCTGAAGTTGTTATTTGCAATAAGTGTTAAATTAAATTTCAAAGTCACCCATCTAGATGTAATAACTGCATTCTTAAATGGCTGTCTAACTGAAAATGTGTACATGCAAGTTCCTCCTAACTTAAAATGTAAAAGTAATACTGTTTTGAAATTGAAACGTGCTATATATAGGTTGAAACAATCTGCCAGAGCCTGGAATCAACGATTTAATGATTGTTTACTAGCATTAGGTTATGTAAAGTCAAAACTAGAACCATGTTTGTATAGTAAAAAGAGAAACAAGGAGCAGATTTTTGTAACTGTGTTTGTCGATGATTTTTTCATATTTTCAAATAGTAGTACTATGGCAGATAGATTAAAAAAAGATTTAATGTTAAATTTCAAAATTAAAGATTTAGGGCAAGTAAAAAATTGTTTGGGTATGAATGAGGGTTAGGATGTATAAAGATGGCAGCATATCATTGGATCAAGAGCAATTTGTTGGTAATATTCTTAAAAAATTTGATATGTTAGATTGCAATGATGTGGATACCCCAATTGAAATTAACTTGAAGTTAGATAAGTCCAGTAATGTTAGTTCACAATATCCTTATTAGCAGTTAATTGGAAGCTTAATGTATCTATCTATCCTAACACGGCCAGATATTAGTTTTAGTATCAATTATTTAAGCCAATTTAATAATTGTTTTGTAGCAGTCCATTGGAGACATGCAAAGCGAATATTAAAATACTTAAAGAAAACTAAAACATATGGTTTATTGTATACTAAAGATAATAAAAATTTGGAAGGCTTTGTAGATGCTGACTGGGGCTCTAATAATATTGATAGAAAGTATTATACAGGTTTCTGTTTTAAATGTTCTGGAGCTGTAATATCATATGAGTGAAAAAACAGCAAACTGTAGCACTGTCAAGCACAGAAAGTGAGTACATGGCAATATCAGAGGCCTGTAAGGAGGCAATTTATTTAAAAAGCTTAATGTACGAAATTGTTGGCTGTAATTATACAATTATCCTGTACAATGACAATCAAGGTGCTCAAAAATTGACAGAGAACCCTTTGTTCCACAGGAGAACAAAACATATTGACATTCGTCACCATTTTGTTAGAGAGGCTGTTGCTGATAATATTGTTAAAATAGTTTATCTGTCAACTTCTGAACTACCAGCAGACCTTTTAACCAACGTTTTAAGTAGTAATGAACATAACCAATTTATTAAACAATTAGGCATGCAAAACATTGTTTGATGTTTACTTCTTTTTTTTGATGTTCATTAAATAGTAGATAGAGTTGTGTACCTACTTAGGTTAATATAATATACAAGTTCTCTATAAATAATTTATACCATGTTTGGATTATTTCGATAAGTGGAGGTGTTATAGATTATCAAAATAATGTGTACTACTAGCTCTATTAGGTGTGATATGGCAATGCTCATGTTTACTCTGTGGTAATATAGAATGACTTGTACCTTTTTACAAAAATAAATGTCAGTCTTGTCACAACTATATACTACCGTGTTTTAATAGAATCAAGAACACCCAGCAAGATGACATCGAGGAGGGTGACCGGTAGTAATAGTTGATTTTAACCTTTTTCGTAACGTGTTGCCAAGAGGAATCGTCACCCAAACTTTTCTTGGATCTGACGACGTCCTATGGAATGTCGAGATCAGGACGCGATGTGGTCTGCACTACGATGGCCGGTAAGGAATCTCCCGGCTTCCCAAGAGAAGAATTAAATATCGATAACTTTACCAGGGGTAGAATGATACGAACGGTCAGAGAATCCGGGACGTCCGTCATCTTCCCCGCATAGCCCGCACAATATTATTCATTATATATGAAATAATAATACGTTATAACAAAAATGTTTTGAATTTATTGCTTCTATTTATAAGACCACCGGCGTAGTATATTAACAAGCAGTCTTTATAATAAATTACTTTCGTCATCGTTTCTCAACATTTTTTAAACCCCCCAGCAATAACCAAACCTTAATTTTATAAAGTCGTGTGCCAAAATCATTTAAAATATAAAATATCCTTTCAATAAGCATAAATTGTCTGCAACATTTCTAATCAACCTTTTAAGTATCGACCTCCCAAAAAATTCTTTATCTAGTAATCAACCTTTTTTTTTCTTTGGGACAGGACTCGTACTGGTATACTTTTGCCAGTGTCAAGGAATAAGAAAATTACCATAATAATAATTCGTTATGAATTTTCTGCAGGTTATGTGACGCTTTCATGGGATTGAAACGGCAGCTCGAGCGAGCAGACAGTTTATGAGACAGTATCTAAAGACGCCTCAGTGGAAACATTTACTCGAGGTTCACATCACCACCGGAGTATCTGTTTCATAGTTTCCACATATAGTTCACGTAGTACGCGTAGATAATTAATACACGAAATCGCACCATTTTTATGCATAAAATCCACTTCAGACCATTATTTAAACAAAAATTAAAGATCAGTAGTGCGACGGCGGTCAAGTTCACGCAAAAAATATCTCACTGTATTTTATCCAAAAATTACCAAAATTCTTTGGTAAGCACAAACATCAGCATTTCATTCAATAGTGAATATTATTATGAATGCCCCGAACCAAGCCGCACGGCAGTCGTTAATCAATATCAATGAAGGTAATTCATATGTCGATACCTCTTGATAGTGGGTTTTTTATTTTTTTTTTTTTGCTATGTATCGTCTTATGTTGATTTTAAATTTTGTAGAGTTAATGTACCGTAAAATAAGTAAATGTGATGAAGTCCGCGGACTTAAGACTAAACAATATCGAAAAACTTTACTGAAATAATAAAGCGATGATTATAACCTATACTGTTTGAACACATATTACTCAATCTTATCATTTAAGAAACTCTTATTCAGGTTAACATGTTGGATGACTTCTGACAGTTGTTAGTAACTGTAGTGCAGCGTTACGAGAAGCGATGTGTAGCGTTGTTCACGTGTTTAACAAAGACCAACAAACGTGGCGCATGGGAACGGCTCGTGCTATCCGTGAAGACAGCATTGGAACTTTGAAGCAACCCTCAATCTGAAGAGCCATAAAGAAGAGACGCTAATCACCTTATTGGCAGAGGCAGAGAACACAGTCAATTTACGGCTTCAAACCTTTCTGCTGGTAACCATCGACGACCAGAAAGCCTTAACTCGCAACCATTTCCTCATGTGTGCCATCAGTTGAGTCTGTTACAATGCCGTGTTCGCAAACTGGTCGCCAGACCTGCAGGAAAGGTCAAGGACTTGTGGAAGAATAGATGAACACTGGAAACGCCGGATGTGGGAATTCCGGCCGATGCTTATCCCGGGAGGAGAATCGAGAACACCCAGCAAGATGACATTGAGGAAAGTGACCTGGTAGTAATAGTTGATTTTAACCTTTTACGTAAAGTGTTGCCACGAGGAATAGACACCCGAACTTTCCTTGGATCTGACGACGTGCTATGAAATGTCGAGATCAGGACGCGTTGTGGTCTACATTACCATGACCGGTAAGAAAGCCCCCCTGCCTCCCAAGAGAGAAATTAAATATCGATAACTACCAGGAGTAGAATGATAAGAACGGTCATAGAATCCCGGACGTCATCTTCCTCAGATGGCCCGCACAATATTATTCATTATATATAAAATAATAATACGTTATAACAAAAATGTTTTGAATTTATTGTTTCTACTAGCTTCTTCCCGCGACTTCGTACGCGGATCCTGTTGCTTATGCCAGTGACAACGGGGTCGTCAAAATCGATCAAAGATCTGAAACGTCTGATGTCGAATTCAAGAGCCCGGGGACGGAAAAACAACATGATAAGCGAGACGATTCGAGACGTTCCAGATGTTTCATTTTTGTAAGTCAACAGGAAATGCCCATCAGACTAAACAACTTTTGCAAGGACGTCATTCCTATATTTAATGTCGCTGGGCTTTGGAGTTCCACAACAGGCGTTCCAGATCTTCAAATTTATTCTCACAGCAGAAAATACTCTTCACGTGGAATATTTTTCGCTATGACACCATTTTTATATCTCTTATACTTTAGCTGATCTGTTTCGGTTCTGCATTAGGTGTTCCATTTTCCAAAATAAATTATAGCCTATATGTTGCCTAGACTTAACACCTATACAACAAACAACTTTTTATCCCGTATATTTCACCGATCCGGTGCGGAGTTCTGCGTGTAAGTCTCCGAAGCGCGAGATACTGCGTGGCGCTCGCGATCGCTTGCTTGGCGTGTATAGCGCGCCTGACTGTTCTCGAGCGACCGAGCAGTCTCAGTGCGGAAAAGCTGAAGACTTAATCTCTGCTCTCTCTGTATCCGTTTCGGAAGCGCGAGATAAAGAATGACGCTCTCGGTCACGAGCAAGTCGTATCTCACGCTCCTGACTGCTCTCAAGTGATCGAGCAGTCTCAGAGCGGATATTCTGAAGACTCAACCTCTGATTCCCTTGTGTAACCGTCTCGGATGCGCGAGACAAAGAATGACGATCCCGGTCGATAGCTAAACGCATTACTCGTTGTTCCACACTTTCCTGAGCTCGAGAAGCAGTAGTGCGGACTCGTTTAAATTCTAGTCGTAATTGGTGCTGCGTGCTAGTTTCTGCGAACAAACTTAGTGCATTACGCTCACGGTTAGCACCTAGCCGTTGTTCACGCTCTGCGTCGGTTTCGAGAGATCGAACTAACCTGCGCATCTTAGAAACCCTTGAGTTTCGAGACAGATTTGATTTTTTTTTCTAAACGACATAGCTAAAATCCCTTCTTAATCCGATACTAACGATATTCAAAATAATGAAAAGTAATCGAATAAGTACGTAACAATTGCTAGTAAGTAGAAAAATAATAATTATTCGCAGGAAAGTAAAATATATCAACCAACACAAACAACAAAAGTAACCCCCGTTTCTATAGGATGAGAGCGGCCCATCGGCACCTATAACATCACTTTTTGGGAACGGAACCATAGCGCGATCTAACTCGACGCCAACGCCATCTAGTTAGTAAACGGAAACTACATATATTTACCCAAATGTATTAATTAAATTATGAATTAAAACTAAATTGTCGTTAATTTAACAGACAAGTACATTACTTTTGCAATATAAAGAATACGGTAACAGCAGAAAGGACCAAAACTAATAATTGCATACTTTAATCAATTACCTACAAAAATGTTAGATACCAGGTGTAGAATAACCAAGCGTAAGATATAACTTAGAACCAAAAGTTTGACTTGACTTCATGATAGTGTAACTTTTTGTACCACCATTTAATCTGTTTAGTAGTTATATTGGTGTGAAACTCTCCATACAAATAGATAAGACATGTAAAGTTCACAAATTTCCTAATGCAGATAAAATTTACAAAAATTAAAAAAAAAATACGATTTTTCGAAACAATATTATGGGATTTAAACTCGCACCATTTAATGCGGTAATCGGTCGCCTGACCTTACCGCTAAATTCCCCGTTGACATATTGTTAAACAGCTGTTCCCTAGCAATTTATAATATTACTGCTCCGCTCCATTATAAAAATAGCGTGATTATTATGTTCCCAGAGTTAAATTTTTATTTTTATTTTAACCAATAAAATAACATGTCATTTTATGCATTCAATTACGAACAAAAACCTTTCAAAATCTATATTGCTTACCTCGTATAACATACGGCGTGATAATATGTAGCCTAAAGCCTTCCTTGGTTTATAAAGAAGATTTTTGATGAATTTCAATTCAATCTCTCCAGTAGTTTTGGCGTGAAGCCGTACCATACACACAAACAGACAAACAGACAAAAATATTCTAAAAAGTCACTTTTTGTCATCAGTTACGTTTTTCTAACAAAAGCCACTTATTTTTTCTCGAAAATTCTCAATGTACAGTTTTTCTTTCGTTGCCGTTTTATTATATGTATAGATTTATAAGACCACCAGCGTAGTAAAAACACTCATTATTTTAATATACTTTCGTCATCGTTTTTCAACATTTTCTGAACCCTCGATCAAAAAGCAAACCTTTACCTTTGAAATTCACATTTCCAAAGCAAACCATCCAAACTTAATGAGTGTTAATTTTTAAACATTTTTTATCAAAAACTATGTTTCAGCAATTCAAGCCATTTTAAGATGGCAGCAGCAAGCGAAAGCACTGATAAAGTTAAAGTATCGATAACTATACAACTTTCAAAGAACAGCATAGATTATCCACAACACAAAAACACTAAACCACACTAAACAACAAAAGGTTTATTAGACCTTTTACTATCGAAATCATAAAAGAAATAATCCTTAGAAATAACTTAAAGCAGAGTTTTAAATCTTTGATCGTGGCCTGGATCTGATGACGTGGCATGGAATGCCGATGTGAGGAGGCAATGTGGTATATTCTAAAATGACCGGTAGGGAAGCTCCCGGCCTCCCAGAAGAAGAATGAAGGATCGATGACACTACAGGGGCAGAATGTTACGAATTGACAGGAAAGCCGGCACTTCACCATCGCTTCATGCCCTGCACAATTATTTTTATTATATATGAAATAATAATACGTTTTGGATTATTACAATCACATATTTGTTTCTATTTATAAGACCACCGCTGTAATATCAAGCAGTCATTACAATAAATTACTTTCGTCATCGTTTCTCAACATTTTTTGAACCCTCCAATAACAAGCAAACCTTAATCTTATAAAGTCACCTTTACAAAGCAAACCATTCAAACTTACCGAATGTTAATTTCTTAAACACTTTTTATCAAAAACTATGTTTCAGCAATTCCAGCCATTTAAAGATGGCAGCAACAAGCGAAAGCACTGATGAAGTTAAAGAATTGATAACTACACAACTTTCAAATAACAACGTAGATTGTTTACAACATTAAAACATTAAAAAATAAAAGGTTAAACAACAAACAACCACAATTAAATATTAAAAAACGAATTCCTGAATAAAAAATAATGCTTTTAAAATAACTTACTCAAAGTAGACTTTGATCAATCCTTGATCGTAATCGAAACGTATCCTAAAACTATCAAATACCTATTGACACCTTCAAACACCAGAAATACAATCAATCTATTCAAACACCAACCGCATATTTTAATCATTTTACTTTGGCATGAGATCATATTTTACATTGGTGTGAGTTATCCTTCCTACGAACAATAAAGAGATCAGCACCAAGCAGTTGATAGGATGTGACAATCATCCAATGACACAAAAATAGCGGCGTTAACATACGTCCTCAGGAAACAATTCCTTATTATTTGAAACGTCATCACATTTTGCACCGCTGCTAAAACCCAAATCCAAACACCTTATATATGAAATAATAATACGTTTACAAAATAACAAAAAAGACTTTTGATTATTAACTTGTTTATAATTGTAAGACCACCGCCGTAATATATTAAAATGACAAGCAGCCATTTTAATAAATTACTTTCGTCATCGTTTCTCAACATTTTTTGAACCCTCCAACAACAAGCAAACCTTAATCTTATAAATTCAACTTTACAAAGCAAACCATCCAAACTTAACGAATGTTAATTTTTTAAACGATTGTAACAGCAAAAGAAAGTTGTAGAATTGAAAACTTTGCAACTTATAAATAACCCAATTTCGAAGCTTTAAAAATGACCTGGAATATCCCCAAAAAAGCATTGTTTACAAAGTAAAAATAAACAAACTTCTACAACTCAGCTTGACTAGTCGACAAACGTGTTGAATTTACCCCTGTACGTATTATGTTTGGTTCTGTACAATTTTTACTATAATACCATAAGACAGAACATCTTTCTCACTCACCTAGCTCACCGCTTTATTCATACACATGCGCTTGTAGAAAAAATGGCAGGTAATATAAATAACAAAAAAACCTTTCGGTCTGAAGCTAAAAAAACTATTAATTAAACAGCTCCCAAAGCTAAAATTGTTGCCACAAATAAATAAACTTTTAGTCGTTTCGTCGATTACCGTCTAAACTTGGTATGTTAATATTGAATGGTAATAGTGAATAGTTTCTGAGAGCAAGTATGAGAATTTTTCAGAGAGAAAATAGAAATAAATTCCTTCAGAGATATAAATTCAGATAAGCTTCAACGCCAGTTATAACAACAAACATAGTTTTTAAGTTATTTCGTGTGCAAAAATCATTTAAAATATAAAATAAATTGTCTATAAGCATAAATTGTCTGCAACATTTCTATTACCTTTTAAGTATCGACCTCCTAAAAAATTCTTTATCTAGTAATCAACCTTTTTTTTCTTTGGGACAGGACTCGTACTGGTATACTTTTGTCAGTGTCAAGGAATAAGACAATTACCATAATAATAATTCGTTATGAATTTTCTGCACGTTATGTGACGCTTTCATGAGATTAAAACGGCAGCTCGAGCGAGCAGTCAGTTGATGAGACAGTACCTCAAGACGCCTCAGTAGAAACATTTACTCGAGGTTCACATCACCACCGGAGTATCTGTTTCATAGTTTTCACATATAGTTCACGTAGTACGCGTAGATAATTAATACACGAAATCGCACCAGTTTTATGCATAAAATCCACTTAAGACCATTATTTAAACAAAAATTAAAGATCAGTAGTGCGACGGCGGTCAAGTTCACGCAAAAAATCCCTCACTGAATTTTATTCAAAAATTACCAAAATTCTTTGGTAAGAACAAACATCAGCATTTCATTCAATAGTGAATAGTATTATGAATGCCCCAAACCAAGCCGCACGGCAGTCGTTAATCAATATCAATGAACGTAATTCATATGTCGATACCTCTTGATAGCTTATGTTGATTTTTAATTTTGTAGAGTTAATGTACCGTAAAATAAGTAAATGTGATGAAGTCCGCGGACTTAAGACTAAACAATATCGAAAAACTTTACTGAAATAATAAAGCGATGATTATAACCTATACTGTTTGAACACATATTACTCAATCTTATCATTTAAGAAACTCTTATTCAGGTTGACATATTGGATGACTTCTGACAGTTGTTAGTAACTGTAGTGCAGCGTTACGAGAAGCGATGTGTAGCGTTGTTCACGTGTTTAACAAAGACCAACAAACGTGGCGCATGGGAACGGCTCGTGCTATCCGTGAAGACAGCATTGGAACTTTGAAGCAACCCTCAATCTGAAGAGCCATAAAGAAGAGACGCTAATCACCTTATTGGCAGAGGCAGAGAACACAGTCAATTTACGGCTTCAAACCTTTTTTTGGTATCCACCGACGCCGGAAAGCCATCGCACCCATTCTTGTTTTGTTTGGGTTTTTTTAAGCGGTGTCAAACGGGCCCCCAGCCCCCGGGAGAAAACCAAGGACTTTTGGGAAAAAAAAGAAACACCGAAACCCCGCGGTGGGGACCCGCCGATGCTATCTCGGGAGGAGAATCGAGAACACCCAGCAAGATGACATTGAGGAAGGTGACCTGGTAGTAATAGTTGATTTTAACCTTTTTCGTAGTGTTGCCACGAGAAATAGACACCCGAACTTTCCTTGGATCTGACGACGTGCTATGAAATGTCGAGATCAGGACGCGATGTGGTCTACATTACCATGGCCGGTAAGGAAGCCCCCTGCCTCCCAAGAGAGAAATTAAATATCGATAACTACCAGGAGTAGAATGATACGAACGGTCATAGAATCCGGGACGTCATCTTCCTCAGATGGCCCGCACAATATATTATTACATTATATATAAAATAATAATACGTTATAACGAAAATGTTTTGAATTTATTGTTTCTACTAGCTTCTTCCCGCGACTTCGTACGCGGATCCTGTTGCTTATGCCAGCGACAACGGGGTCGTCAAAATCTATCAAAGATCTGAAACGTCTGATGTCGAATTCAAGAGCCCGGGGACGGGAAAACAACATGATACGCGAGACGATTCGAGACGTTCCAGATGTTTCATTTTTGTAAGTCAACAGGAAATGCCCATCAGACTAAACAACTTTTGCTAGGACGTCATTCCTATAATGTCGCTGGGCTTTGGAGTTCTACAACAGGTGTTCCATATCTTCAAATTTATTCTCACAGCAGAAAATACTCTTCACGTGGAATATTTTTCGCTATGGCACCATTTTTATATCTCTTATACTTTAGCTGATCTGTTTCGGTTCTGCATCAGGTGTTCCATTTTCCAAAATAAATTATAGCCTATATGTTGCCTAGACTTAACACCTATACAACAAACAATTTTTTATCACGTATATTTCACCGATCCGGTGCGGAGTTCTGCGTGTAAGTCTCCGAAGCGCGAGATACTGCGTGGCGCTCGCGATCGCTTGCTTGGCGTGTATCGCGCGCCTGACTGTTCTCGAGCGACCGAGCAGTCTCAGTGCGGAAAAGCTGAAGACTTAATCTCTGCTCTCTCTGTAGTTTCCAGTTTCGGAAGCGCGAGATAAAGAATGACGCTCTCGGTCACGAGCAAGTCGTATCTCACGCTCCTGACTGCTCTCAAGTGATCGAGCAGTCTCAGAGCGGATATTCTGAAGACTCAACCTCTGATTCCCTTGTGTAACCGTCTCGGATGCGCGAGACAAAGAATGACGATCCCGGTCGATAGCTAAACGCATTTCTCGTTGTTCCACACTTTCCTGAGCTCGAGAAGCAGTAGTGCGGACTCGTTTAAATTCTAGTCGTAATTGGTGCTGCGTGCTAGTTTCTGCGAACAAACTTAGTGCATTACGCTCACGGTTAGCACCTAGCCGTTGTTCACGCTCTGCGTCGGTTTCGAGAGATCGAACTAACCTGCGCATCTTAGAAACCCTTGAGTTTCGAGACAGATTTGATTTTTTTTTTCTAAGCATAGCTAAAATCCCTTCTTAATCCGATACTAACGATATTCAAAATAATGAAAAGTAATCGAATAAGTACGTAACAATTGCTAGTAAGTAGAAAAATAATAATTATTCGCAGGAAAATAAAACACATCAACCAACACAAACAACAAAGGTAACCCCCGTTTCTATAGGATGACAGCGGCCCATCGGCACCTATAACATCACCTTTTGGGAACGAAACCATAGGGCGATCTAACTCGACGCCAACGGCATCTAGTTAGTAAGCGGAAACTACATATTATTTGCCCAAATGAATTAATTAAATTATGAATTAAAACTAAATTGTCGTTAATTTAACAGACAAGTGCATTATTTTTGCAATAAAAAGAATATGGTAACAGCAGAAAGGAACAAAACTAATAATTGCATACTTTAATCAATTACCTACAAAAATGTTAGATACCAGGTGTAGAATAACCAAGCGTAAGATATAACTTAGAACCAAAAGTTTGACTTGACTTCATGATAGTGTAACTTTTTTTACCACCATTCAATCTGTTTAGTAATATTGGTGTGAAACTCTCCATACAATTAGATAAGACATGTAAAGTTCACAGATTTCCTAATGCAGATAAAATATACAAAAATTAAAAAAAATACGATTTTTCGAAACAATATTATGGGATTTAAACTCGCACCATTTAATGCGGTAATCGGTCGCCTGACCTTACCGCTAAATTCCCCGTTGACATATTGTTAAACAGCTGTTCCCTCGCAATTTATATTACTGCTCCGCTCCATTATAAAAACAGCGTTATTATTATGTTCCCAGAGCTAAATTTTTATTTTTATTTTAACTAATAAAATAACATGTCATTTTATGCATTCAATTACGAACAAAAACCTTTCAAAATCAATATTGCTTACCTCGTATAACATACGGCGTGATAATATGTAGCCTAAAGCCTTCCTTGGTTTATAAAGAAGATTTTTGATGAATTTCAATTCAATCTCTCCAGTAGTTTTGGCGTGAAGCCGTACCATACACACAAACAGACAAACAGACAAAAATATTCTAAAAAGTCACTTTTTGTCATCAGTTACGTTTTTCTAACAAAAGCCACTTATTTTTTCTCGAAAATTCTCAATGTACAGTTTTTCTTTCGTTACCGTTTTATTATATGTATAGATTTATAAGACCACCAGCGTAGTAAAAACACTCATTATTATAATATACTTTCGTCATCGTTTTTCAACATTTTCTGAACCCTCGATCAAAAAGCAAACCTTTACCTTTGAAATTCACATTTCCAAAGCAAACCATCCAAACTTAATGAGTGTTAATTTTTGAACATTTTTTATCAAAAACTATGTTTCAACAATTCAAGCCATTTTAAGATGGCAGCAGCAAGCGAAAGCACTGATAAAGTTAAAGTATCGATAACTATACAACTTTCAAAGAACAGCATAGATTATCCACAACACAAAAAAACACTAAACCACACTAAACAACAAAAGGTTTATTAGACCTTTTACTATCGAAATCATAAAAGAAATAATCCTTAGAAATAACTTAAAGCAGAGTTTTAAATCTTTGATCGTGGCCTGGATCTGATGACGTGGCATGGAATGTCGATGTGAGGAGGCAATGTGGTATATTCTAAAATGACCGGTAGGGAAGCTCCCGGCCTCCCAGAAGAAGAATGAAGGATCGATGACACTACAGGGGCAGAATGTTACGAATTGACAGGAAAGCCGGCACTTCACCATCGCTTCATGCCCCGCACAATAATTTTTATTATATATGAAATAATAATACGTTTTCGTATAACGTAATTGTATATTTTGTATTATTATTTCATATAACAAAAAAAGACTTTTGATTATTAACTTGTTTCCATTTATAAGACCACCGCTGTGATATCAAGCAGTCATTATAATAAATTACTTTCGTCATCGTTTCTCAACATTTTTTGAACCCTCCAATAACAAGCAAACCTTAATCTTATAAAGTTACCTTTACAAAGCAAACCATTCAAACTTACCGAATGTTAATTTCTTAAACACTTTTTATTAAAAACTATGTTTCAGCAATTCCAGCCATTTAAAGATGGCAGCGACAAGCGAAAGCACTGATGAAGTTAAAGAATTGATAACTACACAACTTTCAAATAACAGCGTAGATTGTTTACAACATTAAAACATTAAAAAATAAAAGGTTAAACAACAAACAACAACAATAAAATATTAAAAAACGAACTCCTGAATAAAAAATAATGCTTTTAAAATAACTTACTCAAAGTGGACTTTGATCAATCCTTGATCGTAATCGAACCGTATCATAAAACTATCAAATACCTATTGACACCTTCAAACACCAGAAATTCAATCAATATATTCAAACACCAACCGCATATTTTAAACATTTTACTTTGGCATGAGATCATATTTTACATTGGTGTGAGTTATCCTTCCTACGAACAATAAAGAGATCAGCACCAAGCAGTTGATAGGATGTGACAATCATCCAATGACACAAAAATAGCGGCGTTAACATACATCCTCAGGGAACAATTCCTTATTATTTGAAACGTCATCACATTTTGCACCGCTGCTAAAACCGAGGTAAAAAACCCAAATCCAAACACCTTATATATGAAATAATAATACGTTTACAAAATTACAAAAAAGACTTTTGATTATTAACTTGTTTATAATTGTAAGACCACTGCCGTAATATATTAAAATGACAAGCAGCCATTTTAATAAATTACTTTCGTCATCGTTTCTCAACGTTTTTTGAACCCTCCAACAACAAGCAAACCTTAATCTTATAAATTCAACTTTACAAAGCAAACCATCCAAACTTAACGAATGTTAATTTTTTAAACGATTGTAACAGCAAAAGAAAGTTGTAGAATTGAAAACTTTGCAACTTATAAATAACCCAATTTCAAAGCTTTAAAAATGACCTGGAATATCCCCAAAAAATCATTGTTTACAAAGTAAAAATAAACAAACTTCTACAACTCAGCTTGACTAGTCGACAAACGTGTTGAATTTACCCCTGTACGTATTATGTTTGGTTCTGTACAATTTTTACTATAATACCATAAGACAGAACATGCTCACCGCTTTATTCATACACATGCGCTTGTGCGAGATATGATAGGGATATAGAACGACGAGTAAATGCAGGGAATATAGTGAATGGGGCACTGCACTCTATTGTGAAGAACCAGAATGTGTCAAAACAGGCACGTATGGTAATTCATAATGCTGTGTTAGTCCATACTTTAACGTATGGTAGTGAAAGCTGGGTGTGGCAGAAGAAGCACGAAAGAAGAATAAATGCTATAGAAATGCGGTCTTTAAGGAATATGCTAGGGTTGAATCTAAATGACAGGGTGAGAAATTGCGTGATAAGAGATAAATGTGGTATGCAAGATGATGTTGTGACCAGGATTAAGAAAGGAATGCTTCGGTGGTTTGGTCACGTAGAAAGAATGAATGAGGAAAGAGTGACAAAGCAAATTTATATGGCAGATGTGAACGGCCGAGTCGGGAAGGGACGCCCTAGAAAAAAGTTTATCGACCAAATTGGCGATATTTTAAAAATGGGCCACGTTAGAAGTACCCTTAACCGACGAGCATGTATACGTAGATATATGGATGTAAAGGAGGCGAAAGAGGTATGTCAGGATCGTGCCAAATGGAAGTCCGTAGTCTCTGCCTACCCCTCTGTGTGACAGGCGTGAGTGTTTATGTATGTATGTAAGAGTATGTATGCGCTTGTAGAAAAAATGGCAGGTAATATAAATAACAAAAAAACCTTTCGGTCTGAAGCTAAAAAAAACTATTAATTAAACAGCTCCCAAAGCTAAAATTGTTGCCACAAATAAATCAACTTTTAGTCGTTTCGTCGATTACCGTCTAAACTTGGTATGTTAATATTGAATGGTAATATTGAATAGTTTCTGAGAGCAAGTATGAGAATTTTTCAGAGAGAAAATAGAAATAAATTCCTTCAGAGATATAAATTCAGATAAGCTTCAACGCCAGTTATAACAACAAACATAGTTTTTAAGTTACCTCGTGTGCAAAAATCATTTAAAATATAAAATAAATTGTCTATAAGCATAAATTGTCTGCAACATTTCTATTACCTTTTAAGTATCGACCTCCTAAAAAATTCTTTATCTAGTAATCAACCTTTTTTTTCTTTGGGACAGGACTCGTACTGGTATACTTTTGTCAGTGTCAAGGAATAAGACAATTACCATAATAATAATTCGTTATGAATTTTCTGCACGTTATGTGACGCTTTCATGAGATTAAAACGGCAGCTCGAGCGAGCAGTCAGTTGATGAGACAGTACCTCAAGACGACTCAGTAGAAACATTTACTCGAGGTTCACATCACCACCGGAGTATCTGTTTCATAGTTTTCACATATAGTTCACGTAGTACGCGTAGATAATTAATACACGAAATCGCACCAGTTTTATGCATAAAATCCACTTAAGACCATTATTTAAACAAAAATTAAAGATCAGTAGTGCGACGGCGGTCAAGTTCACGCAAAAAAATCCCTCACTGAATTTTATTCAAAAATTACCAAAATTCTTTGGTAAGAACAAACATCAGCATTTCATTCAATAGTGAATAGTATTATGAATGCCCCGAACCAAGCCGCACGGCAGTCGTTAATCAATATCAATGAACGTATTTCATATGTTGATACCTCTTGATAGCTTATGTTGATTTTAAATTGTGTAGAGTTAATGTACCGTAAAATAAGTAAATGTGATGAAGTCCGAAGACTTAAGACTAAACAATATCGAAAAACTTTACTGAAATAATAAAGCGATGATTATAACCTATACCGTTTGAACACATATTACTCAATCTTATCATTTAAGAAACTCTTATTCAGGTTGACATATTGGATGACTTCTGACAGTTGTTAGTAACTGTAGTGCAGCGTTACGAGAAGCGATGTGTAGCGTTGTTCACGTGTTTAACAAAGACCAACAAACGTGGCGCATGGGAACGGCTCGTGCTATCCGTGAAGACAGCATTGGAACTTTGAAGCAACCCTCAATCTGAAGAGCCATAAAGAAGAGACGCTAATCACCTTATTGGCAGAGGCAGAGAACACAGTCAATTTACGGCTTCAAACCTTTCTGCTGGTAACCATCGACGACCAGAAAGCCTTAACTCGCAACCATTTCCTCATGTGTGCCATCAGTTGAGTCTGTTACAATGCCGTGTTCGCAAACTGGTCGCCAGACCTGCAGGAAAGGTCAAGGACTTGTGGAAGAATAGATGAACACTGGAAACGCCGGATGTGGGAATTCCGGCCGATGCTTATCTCGGGAGGAGAATCGAGAACACCCAGCAAGATGACATTGAGGAAGGTGACCTGGTAGTAATAGTTGATTTTAACCTTTTACGTAAAGTGTTGCTACGAGGAATAGACACCCGAACTTTCCTTGGATCTGACGACGTGCTATGAAATGTCGAGATCAGGACGCGATGTGGTCTACATTACCATGGCCGGTAAGAAAGCCCCCTGCCTCCCAAGAGAGAAATTAAATATCGATAACTACCAGGAGTAGAATGATAAGAACGGTCATAGAATCCCGGACGTCATCTTCCTCAGATGGCCCGCACAATATAATAATATTATTCATTATATATAAAATAATAATACGTTATAACAAAAATGTTTTGAATTTATTGTTTCTACTAGCTTCTTCCCGCGACTTCGTACGCGGATCCTGTTGCTTATGCCAGCGACAACGGGGTCGTCAAAATCTATCAAAGATCTGAAACGTCTGATGTCGAATTCAAGAGCCCGGGGACGGGAAAACAACATGATACGCGAGACGATTCGAGACGTTCCAGATGTTTCATTTTTGTAAGTCAACAGGAAATGCCCATCAGACTAAACAACTTTTGCTAGGACGTCATTCCTATAATGTCGCTGGGCTTTGGAGTTCTACAACAGGTGTTCCAGATCTTCAAATTTATTCTCACAGCAGAAAATACTCTTCACGTGGAATATTTTTCGCTATGGCACCATTTTTATATCTCTTATACTTTAGCTGATCTGTTTCGGTTCTGCATCAGGTGTTCCATTTTCCAAAATAAATTATAGCCTATATGTTGCCTAGACTTAACACCTATACAACAAACAATTTTTTATCCCGTATATTTCACCGATCCGGTGCGGAGTTCTGCGTGTAAGTCTCCGAAGCGCGAGATACTGCGTGGCGCTCGCGATCGCTTGCTTGGCGTGTATCGCGCGCCTGACTGTTCTCGAGCGACCGAGCAGTCTCAGTGCGGAAAAGCTGAAGACTTAATCTCTGCTCTCTCTGTAGTTTCCAGTTTCGGAAGCGCGAGATAAAGAATAACGCTCTCGGTCACGAGCAAGTCGTATCTCACGCTCCTGACTGCTCTCAAGTGATCGAGCAGTCTCAGAGCGGATATTCTGAAGACTCAACCTCTGATTCCCTTGTGTAACCGTCTCGGATGCGCGAGACAAAGAATGACGATCCCGGTCGATAGCTAAACGCATTTCTCGTTGTTCCACACTTTCCTGAGCTCGAGAAGCAGTAGTGCGGACTCGTTTAAATTCTAGTCGTAATTGGTGCTGCGTGCTAGTTTCTGCGAACAAACTTAGTGCATTACGCTCACGGTTAGCACCTAGCCGTTGTTCACGCTCTGCGTCGGTTTCGAGAGATCGAACTAACCTGCGCATCTTAGAAACCCTTGAGTTTCGAGACAGATTTGATTTTTTTTTTCTAAGCATAGCTAAAATCCCTTCTTAATCCGATACTAACGATATTCAAAATAATGAAAAGTAATCGAATAAGTACGTAACAATTGCTAGTAAGTAGAAAAATAATAATTATTCGCAGGAAAATAAAACACATCAACCAACACAAACAACAAAAGTAACCCCCGTTTCTATAGGATGAGAGCGGCCCATCGGCACCTATAACATCACTTTTTGGGAACGAAACCATAGCGCGATCTAACTCGACGCCAACGGCATCTAGTTAGTAAGCGGAAACTACATATTATTTGCCCAAATGAATTAATTAAATTATGAATTAAAACTAAATTGTCGTTAATTTAACAGACAAGTGAATTATTTTTGCAATAAAAAGAATATGGTAACAGCAGAAAGGAACAAAACTAAGAATTGCATACTTTAATCAATTACCTACAAAAATGTTAGATACCAGGTGTAGAATAACCAAGCGTAAGACTAATAAGCGTTTGACTTGACTTCATGATAGTGTAACTTTTTTTACCACCATTAAATCTGTTTAGTAATATTGGTGTGAAACTCTCCATACAATTAGATAAGACATGTAAAGTTCACAGATTTCCTAATGCAGATAAAATATACAAAAATTTAAAAAAAAATACGATTTTTCGAAACAATATTATGGGATTTAAACTCGCACCATTTAATGCGGTAATCGGTCGCCTGACCTTACCGCTAAATTCCCCGTTGACATATTGTTAAACAGCTGTTCCCTCGCAATTTATATTACTGCTCCGCTCCATTATAAAAATAGCGTGATTATTATGTTCCCAGAGCTAAATTTTTATTTTTATTTTAACTAATAAAATAACATGTCATTTTATGCATTCAATTACGAACAAAAACCTTTCAAAATCAATATTGCTTACCTCGTATAACATATGGCGTGATAATATGTAGCCTAAAGCCTTCCTTGGTTTATAAAGAAGATTTTTGATGAATTTCAATTCAATCTCTCCAGTAGTTTTGGCGTGAAGCCGTACCATACACACAAACAGACAAACAGACAAAAATATTCTAAAAAGTCACTTTTTGTCATCAGTTACGTTTTTCTAACAAAAGCCACTTATTTTTTCTCGAAAATTCTCAATGTACAGTTTTTCTTTCGTTACCGTTTTATTATATGTATAGATTTATAAGACCACCAGCGTAGTAAAAACACTCATTATTATAATATACTTTCGTCATCGTTTTTCAACATTTTCTGAACCCTCGATCAAAAAGCAAACCTTTACCTTTGAAATTCACATTTCCAAAGCAAACCATCCAAACTTAATGAGTGTTAATTTTTGAACATTTTTTATCAAAAACTATGTTTCAGCAATTCAAGCCATTTTAAGATGGCAGCAGCAAGCGAAAGCACTGATAAAGTTAAAGTATCGATAACTATACAACTTTCAAAGAACAGCATAGATTATCCACAACACAAAAACACTAAACCACACTAAACAACAAAAGGTTTATTAGACCTTTTACTATCGAAATCATAAAAGAAATAATCCTTAGAAATAACTTAAAGCAGAGTTTTAAATCTTTGATCGTGGCCTGGATCTGATGACGTGGCATGGAATGTCGATGTGAGGAGGCAATGTGGTATATTCTAAAATGACCGGTAGGGAAGCTCCCGGCCTCCCAGAAGAAGAATGAAGGATCGATGACACTACAGGGGCAGAATGTTACGAATTGACAGGAAAGCCGGCACTTCACCATCGCTTCATGCCCCGCACAATAATTTTTATTATATATGAAATAATAATACGTTTTCGTATAACGTATTATTATTTCATATAACAAAAAAAGACTTTTGATTATTAACTTGTTTCCATTTATAAGACCACCGCTGTAATATCAAGCAGTCATTATAATAAATTACTTTCGTCATCGTTTCTCAACATTTTTTGAACCCTCCAATAACAAGCAAACCTTAATCTTATAAATTTACCTTTACAAAGCAAACCATTCAAACTTACCGAATGTTAATTTCTTAAACACTTTTTATTAAAAACTATGTTTCAGCAATTCCAGCCATTTAAAGATGGCAGCGACAAGCGAAAGCACTGATGAAGTTAAAGAATTGATAACTACACAACTTTCAAATAACAGCGTAGATTGTTTACAACATTAAAACATTAAAAAATAAAAGGTTAAACAACAAACAACAACAATAAAATATTAGAAAACGAACTCCTGAATAAAAAATAATGCTTTTAAAATAACTTACTCAAAGTGGACTTTGATCAATCCTTGATCGTAATCGAACCGTATCATAAAACTATCAAATACCTATTGACACCTTCAAACACCAGAAATTCAATCAATATATTCAAACACCAACCGCATATTTTAAACATTTTACTTTGGCATGAGATCATATTTTACATTGGTGTGAGTTATCCTTCCTACGAACAATAAAGAGATCAGCACCAAGCAGTTGATAGGGTGTGACAATCATCCAATGACACAAAAATAGCGGCGTTAACATACATCCTCAGGAAACAATTCCTTATTATTTGAAACGTCATCACATTTTGCAACGCTGCTAAAAACGCAAATCCAAACACCTTATATATGAAATAATAATACGTTTACAAAATAACAAAAAAAGACTTTTGATTATTAACTTGTTTCTAATTGTAAGACCACCGCCGTAATATATTAAAATGACAAGCAGCCATTTTAATAAATTACTTTCGTCATCGTTTCTCAACATTTTTTGAACCCTCCAACAACAAGCAAACCTTAATCTTATAAATTCAACTTTACAAAGCAAACCATCCAAACTTAACGAATGTTAATTTTTTAAACGATTGTAACAGCAAAAGAAAGTTGTAGAATTGAAAACTTTGCAACTTATAAATAACCCAATTTCAAAGCTTTAAAAATGACCTGGAATATCCCCAAAAAATCATTGTTTACAAAGTAAAAATAAGCAAAATTCTACAACTCAGCTTGACTAGTCTAGCTAAACGCATTTCTCGTTGTTCCACACTTTCCTGAGCTCGAGAAGCAGTAGTGCGGACTCGTTTAAATTCTAGTCGTAATTGGTGCTGCGTGCTAGTTTCTGCGAACAAACTTAGTGCATTACGCTCACGGTTAGCACCTAGCCGTTGTTCACGCTCTGCGTCGGTTTCGAGAGATCGAACTAACCTGCGCATCTTAGAAACCCTTGAGTTTCGAGACAGATTTGATTTTTTTCTAAGCATAGCTAAAATCCCTTCTTAATCCGATACTAATATTCAAAATAATGAAAAGTAATCGAATAAGTAAGTAACAATTAATAGTAAGTAGAAAAATAATTATTATTCGCAGGAAAGTAAAACACATCAACCAACACAAACAACAAAAGTAACCCCCGTTTCTATAGGATGAGAGCGGCCCATCGGCACCTATAACATCACTTTTTGGGAACGAAACCATAGCGCGATCTAACTCGACGCCAACGCCATCTAGTTAGTAAACGGAAACTACATATTATTTACCCAAATGTATTAATTAAATTATGAATTAAAACTAAATTGTCGTTAATTTAACAGACAAGTACATTATTTTTGCAATAAAAAGAATATGGTAACAGCAGAAAGGAACAAAACTAATAATTGCATACTTTAATCAATTACCTACAAAAATGTTAGATACCAGGTGTAGAATAACCAAGCGTAAGATATAACTTAGAACCAAAAGTTTGACTTGACTTCATGATAGTGTAACTTTTTGTACCACCATTAAATCTGTTTAGTAATATTGGTGTGAAACTCTCCATACAATTAGATAAGACATGTAAAGTTCACAAATTTCCTAATGCAGATAAAATTTACAAAAATTAAAAAAAAATACGATTTTTCGAAACAATATTATGGGATTTAAACTCGCACCATTTAATGCGGTAATCGGTCGCCTGACCTTACCGCTAAATTCCCCGTTGACATATTGTTAAACAGCTGTTCCCTCGCAATTTATATTACTGCTCCGCTCCATTATAAAAATAGCGTGATTATTATGTTCCCAGAGCTAAATTTTTATTTTTATTTTAACTAATAAAATAACATGTCATTTTATGCATTCAATTACGAACAAAAACCTTTCAAAATCAATATTGCTTACCTCGTGTAACATACGGCGTGATAATATGTAGCCTAAAGCCTTCCTTGGTTTATAAAGAAGATTTTTGATGAATTTCAATTCAATCTCTCCAGTAGTTTTGGCGTGAAGCCGTACCATACACACAAACAGACAAACAGACAAAAATATTCTAAAAAGTCACTTTTTGTCATCAGTTACGTTTTTCTAACAAAAGCCACTTATTTTTTCTCGAAAATTCTCAATGTACAGTTTTTCTTTCGTTACCGTTTTATTATATGTATAGATTTATAAGACCACCAGCGTAGTAAAAACACTCATTATTATAATATACTTTCGTCATCGTTTTTCAACATTTTCTGAACCCTCGATCAAAAAGCAAACCTTTACCTTTGAAATTCACATTTCCAAAGCAAACCATCCAAACTTAATGAGTGTTAATTTTTGAACATTTTTTATCAAAAACTATGTTTCAGCAATTCAAGCCATTTTAAGATGGCAGCAGCAAGCGAAAGCACTGATAAAGTTAAAGTATCGATAACTATACAACTTTCAAAGAACAGCATAGATTATCCACAACACAAAAACACTAAACCACACTAAACAACGAAAGGTTTATTAGACCTTTTACTATCGAAATCATAAAAGAAATAATCCTTAGAAATAACTTAAAGCAGAGTTTTAAATCTTTGATCGTGGCCTGGATCTGATGACGTGGCATGGAATGTCGATGTGAGGAGGCAATGTGGTATATTCTAAAATGACCGGTAGGGAAGCTCCCGGCCTCCCAGAAGAAGAATGAAGGATCGATGACACTACAGGGGCAGAATGTTACGAATTGACAGGAAAGCCGGCACTTCACCATCGCTTCATGCCCCGCACAATAATTTTTATTATATATGAAATAATAATACGTTTTCGTATAACGTATTATTATTTCATATAACAAAAAAGACTTTTGATTATTAACTTGTTTCCATTTATAAGACCACCGCTGTAATATCAAGCAGTCATTATAATAAATTACTTTCGTCATCGTTTCTCAACATTTTTTGAACCCTCCAATAACAAGCAAACCTTAATCTTATAAATTTACCTTTACAAAGCAAACCATTCAAACTTACCGAATGTTAATTTCTTAAACACTTTTTATTAAAAACTATGTTTCAGCAATTCCAGCCATTTAAAGATGGCAGCGACAAGCGAAAGCACTGATGAAGTTAAAGAATTGATAACTACACAACTTTAAAATAACAGCGTAGATTGTTTACAACATTAAAACATTAAAAAATAAAAGGTTAAACAACAAACAACAACAATAAAATATTAAAAAACGAACTCCTGAATAAAAAATAATGCTTTTAAAATAACTTACTCAAAGTGGACTTTGATCAATCCTTGGTCGTAATCGAACCGTATCATAAAACTATCAAATACCTATTGACACCTTCAAACACCAGAAATTCAATCAATATATTCAAACACCAACCGCATATTTTAAACATTTTACTTTGGCATGAGATCATATTTTACATTGGTGTGAGTTATCCTTCCTACGAACAATAAAGAGATCAGCACCAAGCAGTTGATAGGGTGTGACAATCATCCAATGACACAAAAATAGCGGCGTTGACATACATCCTCAGGAAACAATTCCTTATTATTTGAAACGTCATCACATTTTGCACCGCTGCTAAGAGTAAAACCCAAATCCAAACACCTTATATATGAAATAATAATACGTTTACAAAATAACAAAAAAGACTTTTGATTATTAACTTGTTTATAATTGTAAGACCACTGCCGTAATATATTAAAATGACAAGCAGCCATTTTAATAAATTACTTTCGTCATCGTTTCTCAACATTTTTTGAACCCTCCAACAACAAGCAAACCTTAATCTTATAAATTCAACTTTACAAAGCAAACCATCCAAACTTAACGAATGTTAATTTTTTAAACGATTGTAACAGCAAAAGAAAGTTGTAGAATTGAAAACTTTGCAACTTATAAATAACCCAATTTCAAAGCTTTAAAAATGACCTGGAATATCCCCAAAAAATCATTGTTTACAAAGTAAAAATGAGCAAAATTCTACAACTCAGCTTGACTAGTCTAGCTAAACGCATTTCTCGTTGTTCCACACTTTCCTGAGTTCGAGAAGCAGTAGTGCGGACTTGTTTAAATTCTAGTCGTAATTGGCGCTGCGTGCTAGTTTCTGCGAACAAACTTAGTGCATTACGCTCACGGTTAGCACCTAGTCGTTGTTCACGCTCTGCGTCGGTTTCGAGAGATCGAACTAACCTGCGCATCTTAGAAACCCTTGAGTTTCGAGAGAGATTTGATTTTTTTTTCTAAGCATAGCTAAAATCCCTTCTTAATCCGACACTAACGATATTCAAAATAACGAAAAGTAATCGAATAAGTACGTAACAATTGCTAGTAAGTAGAAAAATAATAATTATTCGCAGAAAAGTAAAACACATCAACCAACACAAACAACAAAGGTAACCCCCGTTTCTATAGGATGAGAGCGGCCCATCGGCACCTATAACATCACTTTTTGGGAACGAAACCATAGCGCGATCTAACTCGACGCCAACGCCATCTAGTTAGTAAACGGAAACTACATATTATTTACCCAAATGAATTAATTAAATTATGAATTAAAATTAAATTGTCGTTAATTTAACAGACAAGTACATTATTTTTGCAATAAAAAGAATATGGTAACAGCAGAAAGGAACAAAACTAATAATTGCATACTTTAATCAATTACCTACAAAAATGTTAGATACCAGGTGTAGAATAACCAAGCGTAAGATATAACTTAGAACCAAAAGTTTGACTTGATTTACTTAACTAACTTACGTACGTAACTTTTTGTACCACCATTAAATCTGTTTAGTAATATTGGTGTGAAACTCTCCATACAATTAGATAAGACATGTAAAGTTCACAGATTTCCTAATGCAGATAAAATTTACAAAAATTTAAAAAAAAAATACGATTTTTCGAAACAATATTATGGGATTTAAACTCGCACCATTTAATGCGGTAATCGGTCGCCTGACCTTACCGCTAAATTCCCCGTTGACATATTGTTAAACAGCTGTTCCCTCGCAATTTATAATATTACTGCTCCGCTCCTTTATAAAAATAGCGTGATTATTATGTTCCCAGAGTTAAATTTTTATTTTAACTAATAAAATAACATGTCATTTTATGCATTCAATTACGAAGAAAAACCTTTCAAAATCAATATTGCTTACCTCCTATAACATACGGCGTGATAATATGTAGCCTTCCTTGGTTTATAAAGAACATTTTTGATGAATTTCAATTCAATCTATCTAGTAGTTTTGGCGTGAAGCCGTACCATACACACAAACAGACAAACAGACAAAAATATTCTAAAAAGTCACTTTTTGTCATCAGTTACGTTTTTCTAACAAAAGCCACTTATTTTTTCTCGAAAATTCTCAATGTACAGTTTTTCTTTCGTTACCGTTTTATTATATGTATAGATTTATAAGACCACCAGCGTAGTAAAAACACTCATTATTATAATATACTTTCGTCATCGTTTTTCAACATTTTCTGAACCCTCGATCAAAAAGCAAACCTTTACCTTTGAAATTCACATTTCCAAAGCAAACCATCCAAACTTAATGAGTGTTAATTTTTGAACATTTTTTATCAAAAACTATGTTTCAGCAATTCAAGCCATTTTAAGATGGCAGCAGCAAGCGAAAGCACTGATAAAGTTAAAGTATCGATAACTATACAACTTTCAAAGAACAGCATAGATTATCCACAAAACAAAACAAAAATCACACACTAAACCACACTAAACAACAAAAGGTTTATTAGACCTTTTACTATGGAAATCATAAAAGAAATAATCCTTAGAAATAACTTAAAGCAGAGTCTTAAATCTTTGATCGTGGCCTGGATCTGATGACGTGGCATGGAATGTCGATGTGAGGAGGCAATGTGGTATATTCTAAAATGACCGGTAGGGAAGCTCCCGGCCTCCCAGAAGAAGAATGAAGGATCGATGACACTACAGGGGCAGAATGTTACGAATTGACAGGAAAGCCGGCACTTCACCATCGCTTCATGCCCCGCACAATAATTTTTATTATATATGAAATAATAATACGTTTTCGTATAACGTATTATTATTTCATATAACAAAAAAAGACTTTTGATCATTAACTTGTTTCTATTTATAAGACCACCGCTGTAATATCAAGCAGTCATTATAATAAATTACTTTCGTCATCGTTTCTCAAGATTTTTTGAACCCTCCAATAACAAGCAAACCTTAATCTTATAAAGTCACCTTTACAAAGCAAACTATTCAAACTTACCGAATGTTAATTTCTTAAACACTTTTTATCAAAAACCATGTTTCAGCAATTCCAGCCATTTAAAGATGGCAGCAACAAGCGAAAGCACTGATGAAGTTAAAGAATTGATAACACAACTTTCAAATAACAGCGTAGATTGTTTACAACATTAAAACATTAAAAAATAAAAGGTTAAACAACAAACAACCACAATAAAATATTAAAAAACGAATTCCTGAATAAAAAATAATGCTTTTAAAATAACTTACTCAAAGTAGACTTTGATCAATCCTTGATCGTAATCGAACCGTATCCTAAAACTATCAAATATCTATTGACACCTTTAAACACCAGAAATACAATCAATATATTCAAACACCAACCGCATATTTTAAACATTTTACTTTGGCATGAGATCACATTTTACATTGGTGTGAGTTATCCTTCCTACGAACAATAAAGAGATCAGCACCAAGCAGTTGATAGGATGTGACAATCATCCAATGACACAAAAATAGCGGCGTTAACATACATCCTCAGGGAACAATTCCTTATTATTTGAAACGTCATCACATTTGGCACCGCTGCTAAAACCGAGGTAAAAAAACCCAAACCTAAACACCTTATTACCAACTTCTTTCCTCTAGACAATAAAAAAAGTTTCTTTCGAGTCTCCTATATACAAATCATTTACAATCATGCATCAGAATATAGTCAGCATACATGTAAAGAAAGAATTACTGAAACTCACGCTGGAGGAATTGCGAGATTCAAATACAAATCCAGACGTATTGTGTTTGTCGGAAATATTCCTGACGTCCAATCACAATAAATATATAATATGAATTAGGATCAACTTTCTGTGGAGATCAACAAAGAGGCGCAAATTGTATTTTAATTAAACAAGTATTAATTTATGAAGATTTAAACTTCACTACTGTCAATTAAATTATTAATAATTTCTATTTATAGAATCCCTAACTTTGGACTGAATGTGAACAAAATCTGACCCGAACTTGTTTTAAAAAAAATTGACTTGGTTTACATGAAGTCAGTAGGCGTTATATAAAAGACATGAAGATTGTTATTACGGGTGACTTTAATATCAATACGTTAAAACCAGGAAAAATTAGCAGCTATTATTATTATTAGCAGATTTCTGCAACAACTACAATTTAAAAATACACATTGACAGTCCAACTCGTAAAAGATCTTGCATAGATCATGTCGTGTAAATCTCTGCAGTAACACTTGTGACGTGGCGTCAAACTCTGCAGCAGCACTTGTGACGTGGTGCCGAACTCTGCAGCAGCACTTGTGACGTAGTGTCGATCTCTGCAGCAGCACACAACACCAAGCTGAAATCATGGTACAAGTGTTTACAACATTTGTAATGTTAGGGTTATATATCAGATGGTCCATTTTATTAATCAGAATGTGTGTGTGTGTGTGTGGCGTGTGTGCGTGTGTGCGTGCGTGTGTGCGTGCGTGCGTGCGTTCGTGCGTGAGTGCGTGCGTGCATGCGTGCGTGCGTGCATGCGTGCGAGCGTGCGAGCGTGCGTGCGTGCGTGCGTGCGTGCTTGCGTGTGCACTACAAAGTCTACTAGCCCTCTGTTTTGCCGTCGGTGGTTAAAAACATAGTTATCTATTTATCTATTTTGAATAGACAATATATCATCTATAGTCATAAGGTAATAGACGACTGTGGGAAAAGACATCATCAAATCCGATAGAGGACGCTATCGCCATTTAATATTAGAAATATTTGAAATACCCAGAGTGACAATGCAGAACATATAAATTTCATAATAGGAAGGATTTCACCATAGTGAACATGCTTGGCAGGGGAGTTGGCCACTGCAGTTCGTCATAGTTTTGAGCCTTTATCAGGAAGTTGCCTCTTACGTCACGTACGGGACAATATGAGAAATGCCGGAAAGATCTTACGGCTTCCGGTAGGTGGCGACATAACCATCTACTTACGTCAGACGTAAACAAACAGACCGGCGATAGGCTTCAGAGTCAAAGGTGTCAATTAATGCATATCTCTCCAATCTGACGTGAGAGGAAAAAACATGGTCAGTTTTTGAGTCTGTTTCTGTTGCCATTACCTTTACTAATAGGTTATGACGAGTGAGTGTCTTTGTGGGTGTATAATAGTGATGTCCTCCAGACAGAATAAGGACATTGCTTTCTCAACGGAGACTAGCCATGCTGCTCACTCTCGTAGTCCGATGCAACGGTAAATCAGATGAACACAAGTATCTTCCCAATAACGACTAAAATAAAAAACCACGGCTACCAGCCCGCTTGCAACTATGGCAAATATCCAACATATGAGGCAATCAAAGTGGAAGGTCTTTGTTCAGCGGTGAACTTTAATAGAGTGTAACGGTAACGGTAACGGTTGCAGGTGTCTTTGGGCTGCAGTATCCACTTACCATCAGGTAGACTGAAATCCGTTTGTTACTTCAATTTTACAGAAGAAAAAAACTACTTCTTGATAATTTCTTACGCAGTTGACAAATTACTATTACTGTGGTATTTGCAACAAGGTTGAAAATCGAGCAAAGGTCGGCTCACACAATACCAGCATCAAATAACAACATTAATACTAGCAGTATTAATGTGTTTGGTACGGTGAGTGTAGAGAACCGGAGACCCTTTTAACTGCAAACGATGAATGTATGTGTATATGGGCCACGGCATCCACTTGCCGTCAGGTGTACTGTGAGCTTACTTGTCACCCAATAATGTATAAAATAAAACAAAATACAGAGATGTTGGTCACGCTACCGACCTGTAGTCCAGTTGTACAGTAGTACAGCCGCGCTGCATCACGCTGTACCGCCGCCTGCAGCAGCACGAGCCATGTCCTACTGTCGACACCAGCACCACTGTTCCTGAACCTGGAACCATGTTGTAGGTGTTCACAATATCTGTGATGTTATTCTCATCAACTGTAGCGTTATTTAGATTTATGATAGCCAAAGAACATTAACATTATCAATTTTTAGCTTTTCAAAAAAATCTAGTGTTTTGGATAAAATATAGATAAGCTTAGATCCCTCCTAACATTGCTTTCTATAACATGTTCGTAATGTTTTGTCACATAAGGTTTAGCCGATATTATGAAGATCGACTCGGACACACAGACAAACACAATGTTACAAAATATTTGTTTATGTGTTATCTTGTCTCCTGTGTGCTTAATAGAAGCCAGTTATTTTAACATTACAGACAGACATTTCAATTTTATTAATATGTATAGATTTCCAATCAGTCAATGGCTGGATACGTCGTCTTACAAATTAGACATAATAAAAAAAGTGAAAGCAGTTCTAAGAACAAACAAGGATAAAATAATTTCCACACAACAGCTTCAGAAGAAGTTGTTAAGACACCAGCGTATAGAAAAAACCGGCCAAGAGCGTGTCGGGCCACGCTCAGTGTAGGGTTCCGTAGTTTCCCGTCCGTCACAATAGGTGTTCCCACTTATGAGTTTAAAGGTGGGTATCCATTATGTTCGTGCTCCAGCAGCGCTTCGCGCTCCTGCAACTGCTCCCGGTAGTGGGTACGTGCGCGAACATGAAGCGTGCAACATTGCACGCTCCGCTGCAGGTGCTCCGACTTTCCATCCAAGTTAAAAATGATTTTCCTAGAAAGTCCTTATAAAGTTCTACTTTTCAGATTTTTTTTCATATTTTCTAAACTTGTGGTTCAAAAGTTAGAGGGGGGGACACATTGTTTTTTACTTTCGGAGCGATTATTTCCGAAATTATTGACATTATCAAAAAATGATCTTAGTAAACCCCTATTCATTTTTAAATACCTTTCCAACAATATATCACACGTTAGGGTTGAAATTAAAAAAAAATCACTTCCCACTTTACATATAGGGGAGCTACCCTAATAAAAAAAAATTTTCCAATTTTTATTTTACCACTTTGTCGGCGTGATTGATACACATATTGGTACCAAATTTTAGCTTTCTAGTGCTAACGGTCACAGAGATTAAGCGAGGACGGACAGACGGACAGACAGACATGGCGAAACTATAAGGGTTCCTAGTTGACTACGGAATCCTAAAAAATTGAAACACCAACTTCATAAGCTTATGGGGAAATAATTTAACATTTTCACTGAAGTTTTTATTTCTTGATTTAGACTTTAATTTTTATTATAATTTTAATTTCCAATATCTTGAAAGGACCAATGAATTTTATAAGCCACTGAGCTCATGTTACTCAACGCAAGTAACGAGACTGTCGTCTAAATGTTTACGTATTAAAACTTTCATTCCCTATTTCCCTACCCTTAGTGGTAAAGTTATTTCTCTAATCCATATGGGACAAACACTGAATTATAACCTGTGGGAGACTTCTCCACAATTAACTCACACATTCCACGTGCACAATACACCATACAGGTATACAGTTGTTCTAACTTAAACAGAGCTAATCTAGGCACCAAGGCACTGGTTGCCGTTTCATAGGTTCGACCCGACAGCCCATTAGCTAACGCACCGTATATGGCAACATGATAAAGCATTGGCTGCCGGCTGGCTGGCTGCGTCGACGGTTCCATGTATTGTGTGCATGTACTGTATGTGTTAATTGAACGTGCAAAAGTCTCCCAAAAACCCAATTAATTTTAAAAAATGGGGGCTGCAGACAGAAGTAAAAAACTTTATTTAAATTTTTTATTAACGAGTTTAATTACAATTTAAATATGTCGTTCCGTTAGTTCCAACATCAAAAAACAGATATACTTAAACTTATTACAATATTAAGTTCTCAAATCCGAAATTAATTACATATAAGTAGAAGAAGTTAAAGAGAAAACTTTAAACTATGTTATTACAGTACTATTTTTTGGATTTTCTATTTAATAGTAGTATCGCCCATTAAAATGATGTATGTATATTATATAAAGTATAATTTGTACTTCCACTGCTATCCCAGAGCAACACGTCATACTTATAGGCTTATAGCCACAGCTACAGCACGTTGGAGAATTACGCTATTCCTGATAGACACAAAATTGTGTTTATCAGGAAAACGCTCATAGTTTCTCACTTCAAAATTAATCAAATAAAAGCGGTTTACACATAGGGCATACATTCTAAAATTGTGGTAATGCCGTTATTCCGATGACAAACAAAATAAAATACTTTTAATGTTAATGTGTAAAATAAAATTTACTACTACTGTGTCCTTTCTCGTATATCGTTGATAGCTCAGATGGTTAGCGTCCGCTGTTAATATCACAGTACGCGAGCAACTCGGGTTCGATCCCCGCAGGCACCAATGAAGTGATGAACTGCAATTTTAAGTCTTGATTTACCACGTGCTCGGCGGTGAAGGATAACATCGTGAGGAAACTTGCATGTCTGAGAAATAAGAAAAAAATATTTCGAAGACACGAAGTTCGCCAACACGCATTGGGGCAACGCGGCGGACACTTCCTAGCCCTAAATCTCTCTCAGATATGATCAAATGCCTGTACCTAGCAGTGGAACATATATATGTAGGTTGTAACTTTAACTGCGATCTTCTTAAATGAACCTATTCTAACGCCTGTTAAACTTTTATGCGTACATTTGCATTTTACCGTATGTTTTTCTGACATATCTTTGAATTCATATTAGTTGAAATCGTGTAGTGGCGGTGTATGGAATCCAGTACACCTTATCGTCCCGTTGGTGTCACAAAATGAAACTGGTGAGGGGCGGCAGCGTCTCCTGACAGCAAGTGGAAACAATGAAAGCCTGTGGCCGCCAGTCCACTGGCCAGGTGCAGCAAGTGGGACGCAATCTAACACGGGGGCCTATGTTCAGCAGTGCGCTTTTATAGCTTGCAATGGCATGGTCATTTCAGTTAGGCCGGTCAAGCGATAACTGCTCCAATGCGCTACTGTGGGGAGCAGTGTTACCAATGTGCAAAGGTAAGGCGTCCGGCTCCGACGTGTAAAGTAGTAGAATTAAAGTTACAGTTTTTATTGTATACGTTTCACGTTGTATTTAGTCTTCAATTTGTATGCAAATACGAAATCGTCCAAATTATAATATTATACGTGGTAGAGCCATGCTACAGTTACGTTATTAGTATAGTTGTAACACGAACGGGTCGGCTCAACCGGGGAAGGACCACGCTCTCACAGAATACCAGCGTAAAATAGTGGCTTAATGCTGCTGTGTTTCGTATGGTGAGTGTAGAGAACCGGAAACCTTTTTTACTGGAAACGAGGCATTCCATCTTAGTCCTCACGGGTGACAACGCATCTGCATTTTGATTTGAAATCGAGGATAGATGTAGATGTCTATGGGCCTCAACAACCACTTACCATCAGGTGGACTGTGTGCTCGTTTGTCACCCTATCCTATAAAAAAAAGTTATACACGACTGAAAGGCCTCAATTCAGCAATAGGTTAAAAATGTACTTCTTTCACAGTAGACTATATTATTGCTATTCTTGGTGTAGAGACTATCGGATCATCTACACCTGCGTGCCGTGTACAAGCGATAGTGTCCCACCGAAGCTTCGGCTTCGGAAAAACCTACGGTTCCAGCCAAAACGGATTGAAGTTTTGGCCGAAGCTGAAATTGAACGTACTGTTACGAATGAAGTCGATAGATTTGGTGACGTAATGTTTTTTATCTCGAAATCAACTTTTAGAGATAATTGAAATTACCTTTTCATACTTTTATTAGCTTCGGGTGTATCTAAATACCTATGTAACGGAATATTTTAACTTAATTTTCACCGACTTGTAGAAGACTGAAAATTTGCACTCGTATCGAGAACCAATGATAATAAAATAATTTTATAACTACCCAATATTCTCATTAGGATCATCACAGCATGATCAATGAGTGTTGTTAAAGTGTTTAAAACTCTAATATTATTATATTATCAAACGCCTTTGATTGCGCGTCAGGCGATTGCGCCTGACATCAAAGGCGTTCTAAAACTGGAGAAATTTCATCATGAAACCGAACTTGAACACCGAATATATCGTGTCCGTTCAAGATTATATTTAAATAAAATTAAGTAATGTGAATGTACTAGTGTACATCTACATTACTTAGTTTATTCATTGGGATAAGAAACTAAATAAGAGGTTTTATTACTCTAATTTATAAAAACAGAGTTAGTTTATGAAAACTTATAAACGGAACGACAGTTCGTTGACCGTGTAGTAGCGGCATAAATGAATCCATCACTCCTCAACGTCCTGGAGGTTATACGTTCGGTCCACACGTCCCGGAGTGCCATAATTATATCGAAAGCCATTTTTGGCATTTCTCACAGTAGCCTCTTACGACACGCACGGAACGATGCATACATATTTTTACAACGCCACCAAACGCTTAAGAGGATCAGAATACCCCCGGGGAAACCTGTCAACTAGTCAGTTAATTAAGCTGGCTAAACTAAGCTGAAGAACTATCCACAGCTTGTGTCAAGCGCAAATTAATTTAAAACTGCGATGTTAATGTCAACTATACTATTATCGATACTTTTAAGTCTGTCCGATATAAACGAAATTTCATACGCAATATTTAAAAGAAAAATATAAGACTTGTGTTAAAAAATATAGTTTTTGTGTTCTTGTAAAAAATATCCAGTACTCCATATCGTCACGCGGGTGTTGTGAGGCGACAGTGGCAAACAAACCAGGAGACAGGCCACAGCGTCTGCCAAATGCCAACTAAAAATAAAAAATTGCGGTTGCCAACCCGCTCGCCGAGCGCCTACAGCAAATAAGCAAGGCAAGGCATTTCGTGGGTAGCACTATGTGTAGCAGTAGTATTTTATAAGCTGTTATAGGTAACGGTAACGGTTAAAAGAGATAGCGCTATTGTTACAAATAATTAAAAATAAAAGACAAAACTTTTGACGCGATTCATACATTATGTAAAACAACCATTAGATCCTTAAGATAAAGGTTTTCAATAATCAATATAAAATCGTATTAAACTTAAAGGAGTTCGTGGTAGCTCAGGGCTCAGGAGATAAGTGCCCGGACAGCACGCAAAGAATCTGTGAGCAAACCTACACTTTTAAAGTAAACCAATGATTTCGTCACCACGCGGTAAGGCTGTATAATGAATTCTGCAAGTTTCAAAAAACAAACCTCTCAGATATATGAAGATGCCTGTGCCCAGCAGTAGGACTTATAAAAATAATGACTTTATAGTTGAAGTTGAACATCTTACTTTTGCCTTGTAATAGATGGCGCTATTTAAAAAAGTACAACTTAAGTCTTTGATTTGATTGCTATTCCAGCTATTATACCTTACAACGTTTTTCCAATAATAAAGTATAAGAAATACATAATAAAGTTTTAATTGTTGAGTCATATAAATATCAGCAGTAGTTATGTAAATACAGTGCAGTAGATCTGCATTACATTTGCACAGCACCATCTATCGGAGACAGCGGTTAACTATTGTACTTTTTCTAACTGATATGGTATCACGTTAACATTACACAAAAAAGAATATGTTTCCAAACCAAAAAACAAAATCCAAAAAAAAAACAAAATACAAACAAGCGGTTTCCGAAAAGGCTTTGGTACCAAAGACCTCATTCATACCCTTCGGCAAATTGTACAGAAGTGCAAAGAGTACAATCTGCCACTTTTCCTTGCGTATGTGGTCTATGAAAAAGCTTTTATTCTGTCGAAATTTTGATACTATAGTCCCTTCAGAAGTGCCAAGTTGCCGATCTGTTTATCGAAGTTTTGAAGTGTTTGTACAGTAGAGCTACGATGGCTATCAGAGTACAGAACCAGAGTTCGAAACCTATCCAACTGCGGAGAGGTGTAAGACCGGGTGACGTTATATCCCCGAAACTCTTCACCTCTGCGTTGGAAGACGTTTCCAAGCTAATGGAGTGCAATGGTGTGCCAATCTCTGCAGCAACACACAACACCAAGTGCTTACAATGTTTGTGATGTTCAGTCTATATACTGAACATTCCTTTTCTTAATTCCGTGGAATATGTCAAAACAAAAGTGTCTACTGTATGTTTAGTGTTTTATATATACGTTTTATACAGTAATTACAAATTGAAAATTTAAGTTAGCACTAGTATAAATTAATATAGCCTAAATTAAAAGACTAAAGAGTTATTCTTAAAACATAGCTAAGAACACTCTCTACAAAGACACAATCAAAAAATAATGAAAATCGGTTTATCCGCATACATAGACACACTATAAACATAACGCCCCTCTGTTTTTATGGGTGTTAAAAAAACAATTATTTATTTTGAATTAGTTCTTCGTTGAATTTTATCAAATTGGGAGTATAAGAAATATTACTTGAAGTTAAAACTAAATATTTGAGGTAGATGAGATGACCCGCGACTAAGATGGAAATGTCTAATTTCTAATACCAAACAGTTTCGTTTCTCTTCTTAAGCATATCATGTTCTGTTGTTCTGCTGCTCCTCGCCGGTCCGAGTATTTTAATTCTTATGTAAACTAAATAGGTGTAAACAAGATGGGCATTGGCTTTATGCCATCTATCGGAAGCCATAAAAGTTTTCTGTCGTTGACTGTTCGTCTTTTACGACACCCATGGGATCCAAAGGGGTGATGGCTCATGGTTCTATTACACCGCCACCACGTGGCTCAACATTAGTTAAATAGAAATCAGCAAACATTCTTAATTTAGAAAATTACAAGATATATTTAATTTTATTTCATTATGTGACAAACAATTTTTTTCGTTATAAGAGTTACTCCATTTATGGCACATGTCGCGTACCTATGTTTATAATTAAAACAGGGTCTTTATGCGTTAGACGGCGCATGTTAGCATTATATCTCTCGGTCGTTCGGTTTTATTTTTTCCCGTTCATTTATTTTCCAACAAATATTGCCTTACTGTCTCTTTCATCTGTTTATGTCAGCTTTATTGAGATGATAATATGTTACAATAAAACTATCAATTTTTTACCCCAATTGAAAATACCGTCGCGAATCCAAACTAATTAGTGCTACATTAGCTTAATTTTTTTACGTCCATTTATGTGAACATTCTGCATTTATTTTAAAAGGAAAACAAAGTCATTTATCCACGTCAGAGTTATTTATTGAAGGAGGAAGCATGATATTTGCATAACTTATAACTAAACACATTGGGATGAGTTTAATATTCAGTGAATATGAGATATACATATTTTCGTATACAAAATATTATATATATTGGATTAAAACAATCTTTAGATTTTTCGGATGCTAACAAGGAAAAATACGTTTATGTAGTATGAGAAATATATTATTATTCTTCAGCCTCAATAATTAATTGGTTGTCAGTTGAAAACGGACCTAATCTTTATAATCGATTTTTTTTTTAATTGCTTTGCTTGTCAGACGGACTTGCAGGGATATAATTGCAGTTCACCGTCCTACACATTTGACAAATCTGAAATTATTATAACGTTATCTTTCGTCATGAATGTTCCGAAATCTGTTTAAATGAATTCAATCACTTAGAATATTTATCACATTGTTGTACTTTTTTAATTACGCCCGAACACAATTGACATATTTTTTTTATATCGAAACCATTGTAGAAGGTAGGTTCATCTTTCTCTACGGATTCCTTCAGTGGCCTGAAACGCCAAAGTTGCCAAAACAACAGCGTTACTGCCTCTTTCAGGGCCACAACCGATAAAAGTGTTTTGAATATGAATGAACAAGGTGCATTTATTATTTATTTATTTAATAAAAGAAAAAAATTTGTTTTCTTATCGGTCACCACGCTCAAAAAGTGTAACTTGAATTAATATCAAAGAAAAAGAAATACTGCATAAATAAAATAAATAAATAATTATAATTGCATAAGTTGATACAAAATGCTATGCAATAGCTTTACCGCGGCAGTCCCCGAGTGCCACACGTCTTTTTTTTTACAATAATGGTCTTCATAACTTTTGCCTTAAAGTGCATAATTTCTGAGATATAGGCTGAAAACGTTTTTTCAAGATGGCGCTTGAAGCGCCACCTGAATCTATCAGCATTTTGTGATTTTATGCTCAGTAAGTGATCCTAAACCTTATAATAATAAAAATTGGATCAGAAATTTAGTGCAGAGTTAAATTCTATTTTTATAAAAACATGAATTTACCTATATCAACATTCCACTTTCATCAGTAGTAGTAGTTAGATGAAAGGAGGTGCATTTTTTTGCGTTGTCGCCTCTTTATCTCAGTATCCTGATCAGGATGAAGAGGATAAAATGATTACGCTTTTTATAGCTTGACCTGTATTTATGTATTAATAAAGTGGAATTTTGTAATTTAATGTTTACACTTCTTTTTTTATTTAAAAAAATGTAACCACTCTAGGAGTTTTCTCCTGTTCCTGTATGGACAGTTTACATACATAAATTTCAAAACCATCCAGACCTGGAACGTTTTGTACGCCATACAAAAATTATTTCCTTGCAGGATTCGAACCCGCAGCCCTTAGCGCTGCAACTCATTGCTAAGCCACTGCGCCACGGTGCCGTCAAACTTCTAGAAGTCAGACTGACTTTATAACTTTGCATATAGATTACAATACAATAACTTTATTACTATGATTCAGTATTCTCACTAGGATCATCAATGCGTGTTGTTTAAGTTTTTTAAACTCTAATATTATTATACCATACACCAAATCATTTACCACGTGCTTGGCGGTGAGGATTGTGAAGAAACTGCATGTTGGGATAAGAGAAAAAAATATTTCGAAGATATGTGAAGTTCGCCAACACGCAATGGGGCAGCGCGGTGGATACTTCCTTACCCTAAAACCCACTTAGAAATCAGGGGAGGCCTGTGCCAAGCAGTGGGACGTATATAGGCTGTAACTTTACAGTCAATCATCATAATCATCATTAATATTTATTATATTATTAAGATAATCTTTTATTATCTTATTAATAAGATAATTTTTTATTATTAAGATAATCATCATCAGCCCTTCACAAGTTCACTTTTGAACTTAAGCCTTCCCCAAGGAATACCACCAAGCCGGTCCTGAGCCACACGTATCCATTAACTTCCTGGATGTCTTACCACGTCTTGTGTGCGTTCTATTATAGCTTTAATTTAAAAGTTTTGAAATCATTTATATTATTAATTTTAGCCGATATTGAACTGAATTTCTTAGGCTTTTTAATCATTCGGCTTCATATTTGACTGAACGTTGTATTGATAGCAGATTAACCAACTTCGGCGTCTGCTTCATCCACAAATCGATCTTCGGTCGGACACTAACCCGCCACTAGTCTTCGCCGCCGGAGACCAGAGAATAGGTTCATTTAACCACTGCAAGGTCAAGTACAACCGCTTAGTGAGAAACCGCAGCCAGTGTTCATGCCACTGTACCACAAGGGATGGTGCTAAATGATAAATGATTTTATTTCTCTTGTTAACAATGATAAAAAAACAAGGGGTAAAATTAAAGTATTTGTACAACCGACATTAAAATAAATAAAACCACAACTTCAATAATGCAATCGAAGTCAATTAAATACCCATAATCAGGAATTACTCAAAAACTACTAGTCAGATCTCGATCTAATTTATATGGGACCACGTGAGAAGACCAGCTTTCAAATAAAAAAAAATATCGTTAAAATCCGTACACTAGAAAAAAGTTCTGACGTAACACTCATAAAAAAATACAGTCGAAACGAGAATCGCCTCCTTTTTTGTAGTCGATTAAAAAGAACATTTGAATGTGATCTGTGAAATGAACTCACCTGCAGTGAGATCCGCAAACACCGGTACTGCTCCTGGACACTCCTGCAGCTCCTGAAATGTTGAGAACATCACCATCATTACAACCCTTCACAAGCCCACACATACGAGTAGCCTTCCCTTCCCACAAGGAACGCCACGGAACATAGAACAGAGCATTTGTAGGCAACAAATGTTTCATTTAATCATTAAACAGTTTAAATGTTATATTTAAATAATTTAAATATAGTTTTATAATAACCTAAGTTGCCAAATAATTAGGACACGGCCTTAACAGGTGGCCGTGAATGAAAAATGTGATAAGAGAAGAGAGTGTGAGCGATGTAGAAGTAAATATATAGACGAAATGTTTTTTCCTTTAAAAACTTCCGCGAGCGCCCCCATTTTTAACCGTGTTACCACAACCATTTTAACAGTTTTAACCGTGCGCACGTGTTAGGTATTAGGTTGTCAGGCACGTGTATAATGGGCCTTAAGGATAATCCGTCAGTGCCTATACGTGGTAGAGCCATGCTGTAACTATATTATGGTTGAAGCACGAATGGGTCGGCTCGATTGCGGAGGGACCACGCTCTCATAGAACACCACCGTAGAATAGCAGCTCAAGAGGGTTATAGATCTATGAAATCTGCCGCGGTGCTCCAATGGGTGCTGTCTGACTTCACAAGTCTACGAATTATTATTATTTTTTTCATACGTGTAGGTTTTTACTATTTTCCCTGACCGTTAAGCTCTTGGTAAATAAGTAATTAAAATTACAATGAGGTCCATCCACTGAACTGAACTGCAAAACAGCACAAGCATAAGTAAGCTAAGTGATGTCCGTTTGCCAGTTTGTCTAACGCACCAGAACACAACAGAGGAGGAACGTTTTTTTTTTAATTTTATTTTTTACTGTAATCTATAAGTATACATAATTTTAAATTGTCGTATCCGTCAAATTGTTGTATTCTTTTTTTTTAAAGGGGACAATCATTTTTGGGCCCACTAAAAATATTAACGTCCACTAATGGTATTACATCAAAAAAAAGACACCAAATTATAATAGTAAATGGCCTACAGATTTTTCGAAAATGTAAACGGAATCAAGAAATACGAAAAAAAATTAGTTGTTTTGATATTCGTGTTCTGATTAGTGTAATATGGGTAAAATGCGTGTACCTAATTAGTCATTTTGCAGCTTGTATAAAAAGAAAACTATTTTTTCACAAAGCTGACTTAAAAAAAGATACCACTAAGAACTTTATGTTTAATTTCTAAAAATTTTAGCTAATATCACGTTATAACATAGTTCTAAATGACTGTGAACCAAAACGTTATTTTATCATTGACTTCCGGTAATTCCCAGCGGCCGGCGGCCGGGTACGGCGGGGCGGGGCGGCGGGGTATTACCTACGTCTTTAATCTTAACGGCATTGACGTTCGTTACGCTACTGTTTTTTTGTATTTATATGCGATTTTAAGAAAATGGAATCTGCTAGATCAGCATACAATGAAAATAGAAGTGTATGTTGCAATTGTGGAGTCAGGTTTCAACGCAGTGTGCGAAGACAATTACTGGCCGAGACAACTGCTGATGTGCGCCAACTTTTATCTGTGTGGATTTCTCATGAGGTAGGTATAATATTATCTCATGGAAAGCTAATCACTGCACTATACAATCTATCTACTTACATATTATCTAGATTTAAACTTTTATGAGAAATATATATTATTTTTGTTACTCTCGATTTTATTCCAACAATATTACTATACTGCGGAAACGAAAATTATATATTTTCTTTATTAATGTATTACTTAATATTTTTATTTTTGTTGAATAATATGGGATATGGTACGATTTTTTAGAAATAATACGAAAGAAAACGATCCACAGACTCCAGGCACACATAACGATCTATACATGATTAAGTACTTAATTATTTTAAGTTTTTAAAAGTAATAATAAATATCCCTTCATATTATTAATAAATTCATACCTTCTATAGCTATAATTTTAATCTTTCGTTATATTAAATTGATAAATGATATATTATATTGATTGAATTATTTTATATTTTGACACAAGATGACACTGCATTCTTTCCTGCTATTTACCAACTTACAGGCATAGTTCTTTGCATTGACTCCATTGACTGGCATTGACTGTAAAAATATAATATGGCATAAACTTGTTTGTTTAAATTGATGTAAACTGTGTTCGTGTTAAAGTAAAAGTTTAAAAATGAAAATTCACGTAGTTTTACTGCTTACAAGTGGATTAGTATGTTAATGTCTAATTGATGCAAAAAATGTTTAACCTAAGGGTTATATCATGCACGTAAGTCAAATATTAAATACCTATATCACATTTATGTATATAATTTGCCAATGACATTCGAAAATGCAAACTGACGAGTAAAAGTCCATGTGAGTAATATAAAAGTTTATTTTTTCCTCCTAGAATTTTGTAAAATCTATAACTTATACTGAATTAACCTTTAACAAATGATAAACACAGGTCTTACTAATGTGTTAAATGTTAAAGTATTGAAGTTTTATGTTATTAGTGAAATCTAATTTAAATAATAGATAAAATAAAGTCACACAATATACACAAAAAGAAGTTTTTGTGGCATGGTATGATGTATCACATGTTATGTGTGTCTAATTATCTTTTGTCAGTCAATCAGAAATCAAAGTCGAAAAAGTATAGGTATATATGTGTCAATATTTATTCTAAGGATAAAATATTATGTAAATAGAAAAGTAAGTTATTTTGTGCAATGAAAAATATTTCAATCCACTGTAATATTACCGTTACAGCCAATTAAACTCCACTGCCGAACATAGGCCTCCCCCATATATTACTAATATTACACAACTCCATAATACTCTAATATTATAAAGTTTATTTATCACTATATGATATACCTGAAATACTGTAAATATTGTAAAATCATAATATATTAATCGATATTTGTCTTTTGGATTTCCAATTTTTTTTTTAATTGAAAATGTATTGTATTTCAAATAATATAGGGTTCCACATCAAACATTCACTTTCATGCCAACTTCGCTTCCCTCCTCAAAATGTACATTTATCTGAACTTAATATTTATTTACTCTTTTATTTTTAATTCCTGATTTTTTTCAGTTACACCCACTTGATGCAGTTTGTTGTAACTGCCTAAGAATATTGCAAGAAAGTGTTGCATCAGCTCACTCCATTAGAAGATTTGGGTACAGGAATATTTGTGTTCCATGTGGATCTTCAATGTTAAGAGCACACCG
Source organism: Parnassius apollo (assembly GCA_907164705.1). Classification (NCBI taxonomy): domain Eukaryota; kingdom Metazoa; phylum Arthropoda; class Insecta; order Lepidoptera; family Papilionidae; genus Parnassius; species Parnassius apollo. The sequence continues at coordinate 35,468 of CAJQZP010001643.1, read as the reverse complement.
TAGACGGATTGTGCCTATTAACTCTGAAGAAAGAGATATTATTTTGCAGTGGATACCATCACACCAGGTACTTACCTTATTTTAAAAGGCTGTAAATGGTCCCCTGCCTCAAATAGGCAGCCCAGAGGATTTGCCACAATCGCTTTGGTACACAGATTGATGTTTGTAAAATCAGACACCTTGCATACAATTTGGTCTGATATTTATGCTCATTCAACATGGCAGTTCACTAACAGGTTATCTTTAAATTTACAGTCTACCAAAAGTCTACTGCTGAACATAGATTGTCTTATGGGGGGATATTTGCCATTAATAACCAATTTTTTTATTTTTAGTTATTAGATGAACGATACTTCTTCCTTATCTTACACCCATATTTGTATGCTTTTGTACTTATTATACAAGTAATATTTTTTACCTTAAAAGACATTAGTATAAATAAAACGGGTTGGGTTTACAATTCGGTCGCCTCAATTTGAAGATTCTGTTACTGTGGGGGGGCGTCAAGGGAGTTTATCTGAAGCACCTACACGCGAGTTTTGCTACCGGAGCAGCATCGAAGTATTTTTATTTATTTTTTGAAAATATTGGTAAACAACTAATTAATTAAATATTCTCACGTTTTTGACGTTTTATCTGTCAATGTCATATCGATATATAGTACTAAATCGATCTAGTGAATCGATATTTCACCCTAGAGAATCAAGATCAAATCTTTTCTGTTTTGTTAAGATTTACAAAATTATTTATAATTAGTTGAAAGTACCCCAACTCGTAAAGAATGACAGTTTTTCAATTTAATCATTCAATGTTATCTGAAACTTTAAAGAACTTGGGCTTAGTGAAATATTGTTAATAATTCTAAAATAATTACTTCTTGTCTGATATGTGATGTATTATTTATTTCTATTTAAATAAGTAGTGCCACAAAAAATATTATGAGGGGAAACAATTGCATGCTAATATTTATAATTTTAAAAGACATTAAAACTATTTAGTGTTAGAAAGATTGAAATAAATAGAACAATAATAAATATTATTAATATTTAGAGTAGACACTGTAAAACTATAGTTCATTTTGTTAGTTGATAAAAAATAACTTTTTTCAGGTGGATCGTTTAGAACGAGTATGCAGTCCTTGCTGGCTGAGAGCTTCCAGAGCTGTATGGAGACAGAGACAACAAAATGAGAACAGGGATATTGAGCTACAATCCATGAATATAGAAGACATCGGTAACATCCCACAACCACCCCCTATACCTGCACCTGTAACCCCTGCCATTTCCAGAGCGGCATCAACAATTACTATGGCTAATTATAAGCGTGCTGCTTCTACTTCCCGTCACTGTATTTTTAAGTCATGTAATCATTCATCTAGATTTTTAATACCTAAACTACTTAAAGAGAGATTGCTGATAGATCACTCATTTTATGTGCCACTGTGCGCTCGTATTTGTGAATACCATTTAAATGAACCCCACAATGATTGGAATAATTTATTCACGAGTAGTAACTGTTCAGATTTTACTGCATCTCAGATAGACAACCTTTGTTCCTTACTTAAAAGTAGTGTTACTCAAAATTATAATATTTTAAATATCATTGAACATAATTCAATATTATGCAAATATTGGTTAGGATTTACCAAATACCAATTTGAACAGTTACTAGTTGAAATTCCATCTATCAGTGAAAGAGTTAAATCACCTAAAAGAAGTCTAGCTATGTTCTTAGTGAAACTTCGTACAGGTGATAGCAATGAACGCATAGCTTCTCTATTTAATGTAGCTTCATCGACTGTGTTCAATCACTTAAATATTGTAAGTCAGTGCTTTGAAGAGCAATTCATCCAACTGCATTTAGGGACAAATACCTTATGCATTCAACAAGTTGCTCAATATAACTTGACAATACCAAATGGCTTGTTTGGTAATCCAGATATGGATCCTGAATTTATGCCAGCCATAGTAATATGTGATGGTACATACATTTATGTGCAAAAAAGTAGTAATTACTTATACCAGAAGCAAACATATAGTTTACATAAGTATCGTAACTTAGTTAAGCCATTTTTAATAGTGTGCTGTAATGGTTATATCCTTGATGTTTTTGGACCATATCCTGCAACAGAATCAGATGCTTCTATAATTCTTAGACTGTTCAACGATAGTAGTCCACTGCGAACCTATTTTAGAGAAAACGATGTATTTATTCTTGATAGAGGTTTTAGGGATGCAATTCCATTCTTGCAGCAATGTGGTTATAAGGCTTACATGCCTGAATCTAAACAAGCTGGTGAAATACAATTATCAACCATTGCTGCCAACAAGTCCAGATGTGTAACTTTGTGCAGGTGGGTGATTGAAATTGTAAATGGGAGATTTAAACGGGACTTCAAATTATTTCGTCAGGAATATTTTAATACTGCATCTACTCATCTCATGCTATACTTTAAAATTGCAGCTGCATTAATAAATCGATTTCATACGTTGATTCGTAATAATTTTCATGCTGTAGAGATATTGGCAATTGCTCAAGCCAAACTAAACACTCCAAATAATTTAGCCTCCTACGTAGAAATGCACAATTTAAATAGAGTGAGAGTGCGATTTGCCAGCATTAATGGTAATCTTCCAGAGCTGGATAGTTTTCCTCAACTGACATTCCAGGATCTCATTCTGTTTAGTCTAGGAATTTATCAAATTAAACAAGCTCGTAGTTATTACGGGGAGCATGTCAGGGCTTCTGGAGAATATAAAATCGAGGTATACCTGCAATCTGTCCATGATTTTGGTCCAAATAGTTATCTATTGCGAGGTAGGATACAATCAAGGCACACTAGTAAAAAAACTTATTACACTTATATACTAGTTGACACCAACCCATCAATTGCTAACACTAGGGCTGCTCTTACTGGGTACTGTTGCAACTGTTTGGTAGGCAGACGCACTGTTGGCTGCTGTGCACATGTCATGTCTGTTGTCTGGTTTCTATCTTGGGCACGGCATCGAGATGAGGTTGAACCACCTGCATCTTTTTTTAGATGATATATTACTTTCAAGTAATGATATTGAAAATGATGAATGATGATTATTAATCTTAATGCGTATTAATATTGTAATATAAATGATCATTTTTGCTATAGTTGCTTCACTTGTGGCAACCAAAGTTTTTTGTGGTATTCTATAGGAAGATGCTGCTCCCCATCTCCTAGTATTTTTATTTTATTCTGTCGACTTTAACGACACCATACGGGACGGAACGTGATGGCAATTCACGGAAGGCCTCTGTAATATTTTACATTATATCTTTAATTTAGGAGCCATATGTTCGGCAGTGGACTGTTGTAATGATGATGAATAATGATGACTAAAAATTGTAATTTTTGTTGCTTATTTGAACTATTTCTATTTTACTGTGTGCTTTATTATCTGTTATATATTATGTTATATGTGTAATTTATAAATAAACGCCGAGCAAAGTTGAATTTATTGCTTTGGCACCCTTTTTTATCTCTTTTAATTGACAATATCCTTCTGATTTCTAATAATATCGTAAACGGGCGAGACATTATATTTTAATGATGTATGGGATTTATACTTGCTAATAGATGAATACTTTAATGAACAAAGGGCCGGCACTGCACCTGTCTGCTGTGTTATTTTTAAAAGAGGACTCATAAAACACTGACGATTTTAACCATAATTAATGCAGTGATTATACATGATCTTTGGGACTTATTACATATCAATATCGTATCATAAATAGAAATGTTACCATCAAGTTATTTTGAAAAAATCTTTTAATATGATCTTTTGATATGAAAACACGAAAAATGTTTCTACCTATGTCCGTTAGAAACCATCCAAGCGATTTTGATGATATGTTTATGTGTGTTTGAACGGGTCTCTATATGATTCATATTCACATATGGACTCGGTAGGTGGCGCTGTTGTCGAAATCCAGAAATCACCTGTGCGAAGTCGGGGCGGATCGCTAATAATAAATACAATTAAACTATACCTGTGTGTTTGTTATCCTGGCACAAACAGTTCAAAACATCTTACTTCCTCACAATTTATCAGTGTGTAATAACAGATAAGCATGATATTACCTAGTCATTTTGGTATTTTAGAACCCAGTCATTTTAAGATGTATAATTAGGTATTTAATAATCAACCAAAGCATATTAAAAAAAGTCTTGACACCGGGCCTGTCTGTCTGTCTGCATAAATAGATCTGAATTATATGTCTGAATTATATAGACTATGTTGGAAATGATGATTTACCATCTATAAATACGGTTGCATTATAACTTGTTTTTTACACAGTCAGTTTAAAACATCTTTCTTACTATATAACGTGTGTTGGTAATATTGTAAATATAAATGGATATATTATACCTTAGTCATCTTGAATTTATTCATATTATTTTAACGGTAATTGGGAAGTACACTCACAATCAATATATGTAAAAAATTGTATCCATACCACATTTGTACACAGACAGGCACTATATTTTGCCGTAACTACTAAAAATATTGAAGTATCTGAAAATGCTGAATGTACCTACAACTTGGTTTTATATGAACTATTATTCAACAGTGCACTATTTTAACTTAAAATACCGGTAAAAACCACTATAAATAGCTTTTAGTTTATTTATAGGTTATTTTAAAATTCATATTTTAATTGTCAATTTCTCGATTTTCCGTCTAGATGTGGTAAAACTAATATTATTTTTGTAAACTGTAAATTATAAGGAATAAATCGACATACATTTCATTGCGTGACGCGAAAATTTGTGGTGGGCCCATTCTCCATACAAAAATTGATTGTCTCCTTTGTTAAACTGTTTTTAATTGATGTTTCTACAAAGGATAAAATTTAAGCGTCTTATGATGTTTGTGGCGTGTTGCAATAAATGTTACTTTCTTTCAATTCAATTAATAATTTCGTTGATAGAAGCGGGAATCGAACCCGGGAAGCACGCGCAATGTGAAATAGAGCGAGTACTTAGCCCCTGAACCACCACGACCGCTGTTGTTTTTGGTAAATTAACCAACATTTATTTACGCAACGGTGTATTTATTGTTCATAAAATAAAGCCCTTGTCAATAACTTAATTACAGTGCCTATCGGATCCTGGTATAGCCATGAACCATTCTTTCGATAAATATATTGTGTGACTATGAGGTCTATCATTCAAGACGTTGAGAAATTGAGATCAGCAGACGCACTCACGATTTTAGTTCGACCCGTATATGTATCTCTATATTATGAATATACATATAATATGATATACAGCATACACATTAGTACAGAGTAAATATAAGGAGATTTGTTTTATCATCAAATTTGTAATAGCATAATAGTAAAAGTGGCCTTTGGACGAGAGAATATGTTAAATATCTTGTATCTATAATAATTTTTTCATGTTCCCCAGCACGAAATAATTATGATAAAAAGTATAATTTCGTAATTTTTTTACAGCGTCATTCATATGACCCCTAATAATTTACTAGAACAGTATTTCGCATGTTTAACACTTACCAGCAACTGAATCATTTTTATATAGACGCTTACTAATTATTGTGAGTGTTCAAAAGTAACCTACGAAAAATTTTAAAGATTTTTTATAAAGCTTTGCATTAACGAACATTGACACGTTTCGGAGTTTTCTTCAAAACTTTGCTCTATCTGGGGCACCACTAAATATAAGCCTTACCTAACATAAGACAAAAAAATTGGTTGACCCTGCAGGCCATACCTGGAACTTCCCGCTAATTTCAAACGCAAAGCGCTCCAAATTTCACCAAATTATGTTACGAAATCTCTAAGTTATATTCTTCCACGATTTCTCACGAACGAATGAACCGATTTTAATTTTCCAAACGGCATTGAACGTAATTTTTTGAGGTTAAGAGCCGATTAGTTTATGGAATCGATCGGTAAGCCGTTTTAAAAGTTATTCCAAAAAAATAGTTTTTTATAATGTTTATTTTTGAGATTTCTCAAAATGTAGTCGTCCGAATCAGTTAATATTATCACCAAATCGATTCCACATTGAAATCTTTAGAAAACCGCATCTCAATTGATTAAGACGTTTCAAAGTTATGAAAGGTTTACATATTTACAGACACACACACACAAACACACACACACACACACACACACACACACACACACGCACACGCACGCGCACACGCGCACACGCGCACTCGCGCACACGCGCCCACGCGCACACGCGCACCCGCGCACACGCGCACACGCGCACCCGCGCACACGCGCCCCCGCACGCACGCGCACACGCGCACACACACACACACACACACACACACACACACACACACACACACACCACACACACACACACATACATCCGTACGGACGTCCACGTGAAATTAGTCAGAATAGCTTCCTGGGATCTCAAAACGTCGAGATCTGATGAAAACTGGATTTTCGAAAATCGGGGTGAAACCAATAACTTCCCCATTTTTAGCGGGAAGTTAAAAATATTTTTCACATTATAGAACCTGTCACACACCTTGTTACGGGTGTGCCCTAGTGAACATTCTTCACTTAACATACTTTCGGTCCGTTACAGCCTATTTAAACCCACTGCTGAACACAGGCACTCCCCCATAGATTGCCTAATAGGGGGTTATATTTTACAGAGATGACACGCTTGGCAAGCGGGTTGGTAACGTCGGTTATTTATTTCAAGTTGTTATTAGGAAGACGATGCTGCCCATCTGCACATTTGTTTCCCTCCGTTACCGCTTGCGATACGCACAGGATGATATGGAGCAGTGGATAGTGGAGTCTTACAGCGTCACTACACGGTACATATAGCGTATGTGAATGTCACAGAATTTTGTTAATTTATAATTAGAATATAGTTAGAATTTGGTTAATTATTTCAGACATAATAATTTCTATAATTTATTATCTCTGAATAACTAACTTTATGGAAGAAATATCTTCATGACTATGACGTAGTATTCTCACTAGGGTCACCACAGCTCATGATCAATGTATTACACACATTAATACGTGGTAAAGCCACGCTGGAGCTATTATGGTTGTAGCATGAATGGGTCGGCTCAACCGGGGAAGGACCACGCTCTCACAGAATACCAGTGTTAAAAAGCAGCTTAATGTTGATGTATTTCGTATAGTGAGTGTATAGAACCGGAGACCCTTATTACTGGAAACAAGGTATTCCATCTTAGTTCTCACGGATGACAACCCATACGCACTTTGATTCTTAATCAAGGATAGATGTAGATGTCTATAGTTCACAGCATCCACTTTCATCAGGTGCACTGTGTACCTGTTTATCCCACATCGAAAACAATGATTGCTAAAACCATTGCAAAAACACGAGATTTGAATGTACTCAGTGAAATGAACTCACCTGCAGTGAGATCCGCACACACCGGTACTGTTTGTGGACGTTCCTGCTGCTCCTGAAATGTTGAGAACATCATCAATGTCATTGCAATTGGGATGTAATGGGGTACATTTGAACTTTTTTCTTTAAATCATTTGGTTGACTGGGAGAGAATGCCAAAGGGCATTAAGTCCGCCATTTGTAATACTTTTATTAAGGTCTACAGTAAAGTGTAAATAAATAACAAAAACCGACGCGTGACGCCTGGCTGATGTGACATTTCGAAATTATTTTGTACAGGTAATATACGTAAAAAGATAGTTTACGACAGGAAATAAATATGACATAACGAAAAATGCAGTAGGTATTAAAAATCTTTTCAAGAATAAGGTGACTGTTTACTTAATAAACATTTATATTCATTTAATACAAAAATTAAAAATTCAACATTTTTTTATTTACGACAACTCAATTATTTTGATCAGTGACTTCTGTAATAGTTGTATTTCATTTTGCCTCTGACGGTTTTACAACATATGACTTGGCAACGCATCACCACGCCAGCAGTTGGTCTGACCCAGCGCTATATATGTTTACATCAGTAAATAAATAATACATTTAAACTCGCTATGACATTACGACGTAGAACACCCTAGTGACCCGCCACCATGGGTGCTATGAAGTACTTGAAACGTCAGGTACATAAATAAAAATTTAATGTGACAAACGGGCATTTAGTCCACTTGAGGGTAAGTGGATACTATGGTCAATAAACATCAACATACGGGTATAGCATCGATTAAGAATCGAAATGCAGACGCGTTGTCACACCTTATGAGCAAGATTGATTATTCGTTTCCAGTGAAAAGGCTCTGCCGTTCTACACACTAACCATACGAAGCACAGCAGCACTATTCTGCTGGTATACCGTGACAGCGTGTTCCTACCCTGGTCTAGCCGACCCATTTGTGCTGCAGTCATGTATATCTATCTACATAACTACCATAGTAACACCTATAAATAAACTTGCACTCGCGTTTTAAGCCTAAGCAAATTATGAAAAAATTAATAAATATTAATTTTATTATTTTAATCCAACAGTATTTGCATCTATTTTCTAATTGAATAAAAAAGCGGTCCAGGTGCGACCCGGAAGGTCCACACGACTAACTTCTCAGTGGAAACAATAAAAAAATATCATATGTTTTAATATTTTATATAATTTTTCATTCGGTACAAAAACGACTTGAGCGATTTTGCTCAAAATTTAATGAGGTCTAAGTTAAATAATTATGCGTTAAATGAAACTGGTCCCATGTCAATATCACTCTTTGTTCTCAAGATACACGAGGTGAAAATTAATCCGAACATACATACATACATACGTACGTACATGTGCACACACGAACATCCTCCTAAAAACCATACTATTCGACTCTAAAGACCTTGAAATGTGGAGATATTATGTTAAATTTTCAATTTGCAAAATCGGACCCATTACAATAACTTCCCACTGGGAAGTTAAAAGAATATGTTGATTAATTTTTCTATACAAATTCAAACACCTTATGGTAAGGGGTTGTTTGCAACAATCTATTTTTATTTATTTTTAACCGGCTTCAAACAAGGAGGTTCTCAATACGGATGTTTACATTTTTTTTAATATTTACAGAGTACTTTCAGTAAGTATCCAGTCAATCGCCCCATAAGAAAATTGTGCGTAAGCTTCGACGCATTTTAAAATATGTCTTAAAATATATAATGTTATCTACAATAGGCCAAGGAAGTAAATAAAGCCGTATATTTATTTATATTGAATTAATAAAATATATGGAGCCAGATTTTCAGAAATTCACAGTGCCCGAGCAACCTGGATTCGATTCCCACCGGCACCAATTATGTAAATTATTAATTGCAATAAGTTTAAGCTTATTCACCACGTGCTCTGCGGTAAAGGAAAACATCGTGAGGAAACCTGCATGTCTGAGAAATAAGAATAATAATGATTCGATAAAAGTAATTGCGACTGATTTGCTGGCCATTTATTGAAGAGTTCCGTTTTGCGTTTCTGAAACTCATCATCTGATCTTCACGAAATTTAAATGGGACCATTTTGGAATAAACCACATTCGAACAAAAAGAATTTTTAATCCGTCTATATATGACGGAGTTATGCCCCAACATATATAAAAAAATTTTAACATTTGAATTGAGAACCTCCTTCTTTTGAACTCGGCTTATAATTAAAAATTAACAAAGTCTTTGGGCCGTGGCGTTGTCTTACTTGCTACGCAAATACCTACGGCTTCTGTAGTATTCCAAACGAGCTGCTTAATTACGAAATTAGGAATCATAATAAATTATCTACGAAATGTAAATATAAAATAATCAACGAAAAAATGTAACAAAATGCGAGCAACAAATTAATGATTAAATTTTGTGAAGTATTTTAAACAGTACAAAATGGCTACCTTTTTAATTAAAGAAAGATTACTTACGGTTAGTACTTGCTCCACGACTACCATTCGCATAACAAAACACCAAACAACACAACATTACTATTTCACTTAAAGCTGTATTATATTATCAAATGCAAATATGTTAATAACTTTTCCATTAGCACGTTTGTCTTACTACTGTTGCCTTGCACTGCGCGCTGCATTCTTAGTCTCCTACCCGCTCTTGTTAATTTTGCATCCACCCGTAACTTTAAAATAACGCGTAAAATTGTACGCGTTTAGCGTACAATTTTATCTGATGCAATCTAATTGTACTTGCTATGTATGATAACCATTTACAGTGATATGGTCTGCTTTTGAGATTTTTTTAGCTAGGTTACTAGAAACATCATTGTAACAATTTCAACTAAATAAGTTACGTTAGAAAATTCATTCAACAGGAAATACATTTTTTCTTCTATCTAATGAAAATTAAAAAAAAAATTCAAATTAAAGTTTGCATATAAATTCAGTAACCGAACGATTTTTAATAGTTAATTACAACTAGTATTTATTAAATAAGTATGAACCAGATTAGTATTTAAAAAAAAACATCAAATATTTTGTAATAAAAAAATAATGCTATTATCACGAGTGTTTCAAAATAAAAGTCAAAATTTTAAGTAATTGATATAAAAATGAACATTTAAAATTAAGAGTAGGTATAATGACAGGAATTGATACGTGGTGGCTCCCCCACATATCAATTCTATTTTATGGTTGAATCATGAATGCGTCGGCTCGACCGGGGAACGTCCACGCTCTCACCGAATATTAGTGTTACACAGCAGGTTAATGCTGATGTGTTTCGTATGGTGAGTGTAGAGAACCTGACACCCTGCATTATGATTCTTAATGAAGATAAATATAAATGTCTATGGGCCATAGCACCCACTTACCATCAGGTGGGCTGTGTGCTTATTTGTCACCCCATACCAATTCTTCTAATATACCTACTTTTTTTAATAAATCACGCATCCGCAATCCGTACACCAAAAGAATCCCTTACAGAAATGTGCAGACTTCTTTGTTCAATTATGGGAAGCATATATAGACTGTTACGAGTACTTTACTTCGTAATTCAAGGAGATCGTTTCACTTTTAACAGATATTTAAAAAAATCTTACAATTTAATTATTCGGCACGCTTGGTAGCTATACATCACAACATTTTACCTGTTTGTATTGTTTTATAGGATAGGGTGACAAACGAGCACACAGTCCAGCTGATGGTAAATGGATGCTGTGGCCCACAGACATCCGCATTTATCCTCAACTAATGATCAAAATGCAAATGCGTTGTCACCCCTGGGGCTAAGATGGAATGCCTCGTTTTTAATAAAAAGGGTCTCCGGATCTTTACACTCACCATACGAAATACAGCAGCATTAAGCTAGTAATTAACGCTGGTATTCTGTGAGAGCGTGGTCCACCCCCGATCGAGTCGACCCATTCGTGCTACAAAATAATAATGTTCTCCAGACCGAATTGCGGTCACGGCGGCCAGCCTGAAAGCATACTAGCCATCGGCGTAGTACGGGATAATCAAATGGGACGGTAAACCGACACGACCGGAGAGGTATCACGGGGGTGAACACGTCAATTCTGGGGCAGCTACTGAGAATTTCTTGACGGCAAAACTTATAATTGGGTTTTTGTCCAGACCCGGGATTCAAACCCAGGACCTCATGACCAGCAATTGCACTACTACATCCACGAGACCAACGAGGCAGTCATTCATGCTACAGTTATATTGCTAATATAACTGCAGCATGGCTTTACCACGTAAATATAATAAACAAGTATCATATTAAAATAATATATATATATATATATATATAAGGAAGGCAGGGAATAGAGTGAATGGGGCACTACACTCTATTATAAAGAACCAGAATGTGTCGAAAAAGGCACGTATGGTAATTTATAATGCTCTGTTAGTCCCTACTTTAATGTATGGTAGTGAAAGCTAGGTGTGGCAGAAGAAGCACGAAAGTAGAATAAATGCTGTAGAAATGCGGTCTTTAAGAAGTATGCTAGGGTTGAATCTGAATGACAGGGTGAGAAATTGCGTGATAAGAGATAAATGTGGTATGCAAGATGATGTTGTGAGGAATGCTTCGGTGGTTTGGTCATGTAGAAAGAATGAATGAGTAAAGAGTGACAAAGCAAATTTATATGGCAGATGTGAACGGCCGAGTCGGGAAGGGACGCCCTAGAAAAAAGTTTATCGACCAAATTGGCCATATTTTGAAAAGGGGCCACGTTAGAAGTACCCTTAACCGACGAGCATGTATGCGTAGATATATGGATGTAAAGGAGGCGAAAGAGGTATGTCAGGATCGTGCCAAATGGAAGTCCGTACCTACCCCTCTGGGTGACAGGTGTGAGTGTTTATTATATATATGCATATATATATATACATATATATATATACATACATATATATATATATATATATATACATATATGTATATATATATATATGCATATACATATATATATATATATACATACATATATATACATATTACTAACTTACCAGGCAGACTTTGCTTTTGGACTTATTTTAACGCAAAAAAAAAATTGTGAGTCAATCACGGGCAAAAAAAACTATCCTATCTCTGAAGTTGGATCAAACTGAACACGGTGTGCAAATTTGATTAAAATCGGTTAAGTAGGAGTCCATCGCGGACAAACACCGTGACACGTAATTTATTTATATGTAGTTGGCCCGCCTTCGACAAAAATTATTTAAAACGTAAAAGATTTTTAATATTTATATGGTCAATATAAGATGTTGTTAGGTCAGCTAATTACGTAACAACTTAAAACAGATAGACCCTTAAGTAGGGATTGAATAAATTAGCCGACTTGGTATTAAATGGATCTCAAAACGAACGGAAGAACGTTGCGAGACTTGGTTTTTTTACAAGTTATGTTTTCGTTGGCATATTACTGTCCTTTAGACTCGCTAAAACTCGTAAATGGCTCGACCTAATCGGATGAATTTTGTGCGTATTTGAATGGGTCACTGGATAGTAGCTAACTCTATTGGACCCAGTAGGTGGCGCTCTTGTAGAGATTTAGAAATCACCCATGCGCAGCCGGGGCAGATCGCAAGTAATTAATAAAGCTTAGGTTGGTATACGAGTAACGCCGCAACAATTATGATTACACATAATTTAAACAAAAGGTAGACACAACCCGTCTTTTTACATCGTCGTAAAGGAAAAGAGGTTAGGAATTAAGTTTATCCATCGAAGTATTAAATAACAGCGTTGAAAGCTCCATATAAAATTTTCTACACTTTTGTTCATTTGTATATTATACTCGTATTATGTATTAAGACGATTAGTCATACGGTCCAGCTTCTACTGTTTTAGAATAGGCTACCCCCCCCCCCCCTTCGCCCCCTTTAATTTAGAGTTTTAATTATTTTTCTCAAATAAAGGTAGCCTAAGTTACTCCTTATAACATCAGCTATCTGCCCGTGAAAGTCCCGTCAAAATCTGTAAAGCCGTTTCGGAGATTAGCCGGAACAAACAGAAAGATAGACGACAATTTTAAAAACTGTGTTTTTGTTGAGAGTACCGTAAGGACATGTATATAATCAAAGACCGTAAGGTTCGTATGTCGTACGTTCGTATTTCAATATGCTGTATAGACGGCTAGTGTTAGCCAATGTTTCCCGTCCTCAGCCACATGTATAAATTTACGTACTCTTAAACCTCTTATAACATTACTTGACTAAATAAATTTAACTTAATCAATTAAGTAAATGCACTATTACTTGATTTATAGTATATTAAATATTTAAGTACGATAAAAGTTTGTAATAACATTATAAAATAAGATTCCGGTTGTAATAAATAATGTAGGTGATTTTAAATTATTTCGGTTTATGAACAATTGTAAACTGTATAATGCGGGTATAAAAACAAAAGCAGGACGCCTACTAGATTCATTGTAAGTTACATAATTGTCCTAAGCAGAAACTCTTGTCAATTATATATTAGAGTAAAACAATATTAAAGTTTTATTTGAAAATCGACAACCACACTCTGTAACACTAGTTTCCATTGTGACGGGCCGTAGGTCAAGCAACAAACCCTCTTTTTAGGTTCAGGTCACTAACCTGATATACAATGATAAGTAGACAACTTTAATGTTTTATATATTAATCAATAGGGGCAGATTTTTGTTAAGTTGTGTAACAGGTACCACTCATAATTATCAGTTTCGTTTAGCGGATTTCCCCACCACCATGCATTTACAAACCATTTTTTACGCACACCATACATACTTTAAATTTTCATAAATATACTGAGAGTTAATATATTTAAAGGAGTGAGTAAATTACCCTCGTTATCGTCCGACATAGTAATTTATTTTTCCCGTGAGCGTACTTCGGGAGGTGTTGGTTTAAAATGATAAAAAGCCGTCACGATAATTAACAAAAATGTCATTCTAGGTAAAAATTACTTAAATAATTACTTACATAAATCACAACGTAACTCTATGTACAAAGTACAAACTATACGGCACGCGGGACAGTTTCTAGACAACTTCACTCCCTGACAGCCCACGATAGTGTGTGTGCAGCTCCGGTCGACCGCTACGTCGTAGACAGTGTCCAGTGCCACGGGATGGCGCTTGCGTTCTGATTGTTTAAAATAAACATTCCGGAAGTGCCGACTAAATTGCGAAATATTTATTTCTTTAAATTTTTCTCTAAAAGACTCCTTCGGTTTTATGTTGTAAATAGCTATTATGGCCCTCTTCTGCAAAAAAAAAACTAGTTTCTAAATCAGCCGCATTTTCCCATAGCAAAATCCCATATGACATTATGATATGGAAATAACTGAAATAAACTAATCTAGCTGTATCGACACTAGTGAGATCTCTAATTTTTTTTACAGCATAAGATACAGATCTTATTCTGCTTGCTAGTTTAGACATGTCTATATAGCGAACCACTGAAGCTTAGCGTCGATAGAAATGCCAAGAAAAACAGAGGATTCAACAGGACTCAGTTCTTCCCCATTTAAAAAATACAATGGTATACGAATTTTTAAAATTCGCTAGAGTAAATTTAATAAATTTAGTTTTATTTCCGTTTAAATGTAGATTATTGACGCTAACCCAACCAATGTACTAATTTTTGATATAGCATTATTTACTTCGTCACATTTAAATGATTGATGTTCAAGTTTGAATTCTACTGCAGATATCCTCATTTCTAAGTTATTTCTAAATGTGTATGGTATAATAGGTCTATGAGTAAAATATATTTGTAAAAAGCCTCTACGGCACAAATGTTCTTCTATTGAGGTTATATAAACGTTTATAACGAAAACTAATGTCAAATTGTTGGCCGTTACAGCCTATCAAGTCATTTCACTGCTGAAATTGGGCCCCAAATAGTTTCATAGAAGGGGGGGAATATTTACCACAGTTGCCACGCTTGGCAGGCGGGATAGCAACCGAAGTTCTTTTATTTTTTAGTTAGTAAGTGCTTCAATAATCTACACTAATATTATAAAGAGGAAAGATTTGTTTGTTTGTTTGTTTGAATTGAATAGGCTCTGAAACTACTGAACCGATTTGAAAAATTCTTTCACCATTAGAATCCTACATTATTCCTGATGAACATAGGCTATAGAACGTTTTGAAAAAAATTAGGGATCCGTATGAAAACTTCGTTAATGTAACCCAAGGTGTGAAAAAAATACCAAAAAAAAAAACCTTATATCGCGTACGCTGCGGAAACTATCGACAATAGAGCAAAGTGATGTGCTACAGTTTTATGGAGGACATCAATATCTACATAAAAGTCTGTAATACCATATGTCTAACTCTTATAGTTATCTCACAACAACTACTTTTCCATGTTAAAATGTTCAATAATAACGTCGAAAAATCGCGTACACTGCCAGCACCAAACGATGCGGGTGTCACTGGGGTGTGATATTAGAAATAAAAATAAAATAATCAAATATTAAAAAGGAACAAAAAAAAGATACGTAAAAAATAATAAAAAAAATATTATCTATACTTATATATATAATATTATAAAGAGGAAAGATGTTTTTGTTAGTTTGTTTGTACTAAATAAGTCCGAAACTACTCGACCGATTTTAATCAATTTTTCCCAATAGAAAGCTAAATTATAGGGGGGGGGGGGAAGGGCGAATGGATAAAATTTAAATTTTCTGTATAACGTGTATATGCCGATAGATAAAAGTACTCCATTAATTTTGCTAATTTTTTAGCTAAAATGATTGAACTAAATGAGCGAGGTGTCATATCATGTCGCGCGGCAGAGACGCGTGATATACGCGGGTGAAACCGCGGGGTACAGCTAGTTTATTACAAATTTTGAGCCGAAGCGACATACAAATGAAGAGTTAATATAAATAAAGTTTATCAAAATAATTATAAAGAGATTATATATTACAAGATATTTAATCTGGTTTATAGATATATTCTGATTGATAGAGCCACGCTATAGCTATATTATGGTTGTAGCACGAATGGGTGGCTTGAACGGTGAAGGATATGCTCTCACAGAATATCAGCTTAAAATAACAGCTTAACGTTGCTGTATTTTGTATGGTGAGTGTACAGAACCGGAGACCTTTTTACTGGAAACGAAGCTTTCAATTGTAGTCCTCGAGGGTGACAACGCACTTGCATTTTGATTCCTAATCGAAGATAAATGTAGATGTCTGTGGAACACAGCATCCACTTACCGTCGGGTGGACTGGGTGCTCGTTTGTCACCCCATTCTATAAAAAAATATCGTATGTTGTACCATAAAATGTGATAACCTATGTTAAAAAAAGTTAATTTTATAATAGCATCTTTAAGACATTAGCGAATCGACGGTTACTCTCCGTACGTGCAAATGTAATTTTATTATTTAAATATCTTTCTATATAAAAATTACTTGTCACGTTGTTTGTCCGCGATGAACTCCTAAACTACTGAACTAATTTCAATGAAATTTTGTACACTGTGTGCAGTTTTTCCAACTTGAGAGATAGGTTGGTTTTTAAACCGGATAAGGAACCCTTAATTTTTTTATTGCTAATTTAAGGATTTTTAACAGGAAAGTCGTCGGAAAGGGCAGAACAACGTCTGCCTGGCCAGCTAGTAATATATAAATTATTTAATTAACTGCTAGCATTAGTAGTTTAATTTAGTTTAAGTTAGTTTTAGGCCACTTTACAAACTCATATGAATGTCTAAGTTGTCTGAAATAATCAATATTAATATTGTTATAATATGTACGATGTAACGTACCTACCTATTTTCAGTTAAAAACAGCCTAATGAACTGTGCGGACCGACAAATTGCAAATTCAGAAAACCGTGCATTCAAATCCTCCACAGGAACTCTTACAACGGGCAACGGGTAGAGGTATCTTGAAATTAATATTAAATAAGAAGTTATTCCGTGCCTTGCCAGTGTAAAGTGTTCAAGCTTTAATGTCAACATAGTCAAAAGATAGGCCATTTGTATCGGATATTTTGATACTCGCAAACTCATCTACCAAAATCTATTAGAATATTTCTTGGGTTGGCTATAGATACGAGTTACTTGATTTTAAATATAGTTTCAGTTTAGAACGTTTGTCAGGGTTAAGCTCGAACCTTTTACACTATTTTTAGATTTCGGTAATGCATTTTAAATTAATAACGATAAAACTAAATTTTCCTTATAATTGCATATAACTAAACGTTTGTTTTTTTAAACTGATACACTCATAAAGAAATTAATCACTTAGACCCAGATAATCTATTTGTGGCTGAAGACGGGTCTCATATACAACAAATTGAGTCGCAGTGGAGAGCAGTCAAGAAGTTTTCAAAAAACAAAATTATAACAACTCACATTACATTATTTCATTTACCACTATCATAACAGAGTTTAGGGCAACCTGACTTTATAGATACGATTGGTCGAATCGGTTCTAAAACAGCACGCCCGCGTCTTGTCTGCCCTATCCCTAGAGTGTTTTTGTAAAGCCGTAGGCGCGAAGGGTGAGCAACCCCTGCCTGCTGTAACAAATCGCAGGTCCCTGAGTGAGCAGTAGCGGCTGAGGCTGGTCGCCGAAAATACGTAGTACTATTATTTATTCTGTGCCGAAAGCGACCAATAAGCCGAAGCTGCGGAGGCGAGCATGGGTGCCCGTAATTTGCTGCGCAAGGTCGAAAGGGCTGCACTTCCCGCAGTGCCGAAGCCGTTGCAGAAGTAACTTTGTGTCAATATTCCTGTGTAAAAAGTGAGGTTATGATTTTACAAAAAATCCGCAAATGGGGAAGGGTAGAGGGGGGCTCCCCCTTAACCCAATGGACTTATTCGGGAGTCCGGGAGTATATTCATAGGGTTCCGCTGTCTCATCGCTAGACTGTTTAACAATAATGAATATGTAAACGCCACCACGGTAAAAATATAGGAACAAACAAGTATAATTCGATTTGTGAGTACAACTTTGTAGTGTCATCAACCCATCATTACAGCCCTTCACAAGTCCACTGCTGAACATAGGCCTCCCCCAAGTAATGCCACAAAGCACTATCCTGAGCCACCTGCATCCATCGACTTCCTGCATGTCTTACCAGGTCGTCACTCCATCTAGTGGGGGGTCGCCCTACATTATGCCTACCGGTACGAGGCTGCCACTCGAGAACCTTTCTTCCCCATCGGTTATCGGTTCTTCGAGCTATATGGCCGGCCCATTGCCACTTCAGCTTACTAATCCGTTGGGCTATGTCGGTCACTCTGGTTTTACTGCGGATATCCTCATTTCTGAGTCTATCACGCAGAGAAACTCCGAGCATAACCCTCTCCATAGCACGCTGAGCGACCTTGAGCGTCCTCATACGGCCAGCAGTGAAGGACCACGTCTCTGATCCGTAAGTCATCACTGGCAACACGCACTGGTTGTACACATTAGTTTTCAGAGATTGAGGTATGCCTGACGAGAAGATGTGTCGTAATTTCCCGAACGCTGCCCAGCCGAGTTGAATCCGTCGATTGACCTCTCGGTCGAAGTTGGACTTACCTTGTCGGACTATTTGTCCCAGGTAAACATACTTGTCAACAACTTCGAGCATAGTGCTCCAAACAACTACCGGCATAGGTGTGACATGGACATTAAACATGATCTTTGTTTTGTCCATGTTCATCTTAAGACCTATCCGTTGGGAGACACCATTGAGGTCATTGAGCATAGTGCTAAGGTCCTCCAGCGATTCTGCCATAAGGACTATATCGTCGGCAAATCGAAGGTGAGTGATGTACTCGCCATTGATGTTAATACCGTATCCATTCCAGTACAGTAGCTTGAAAACGTCTTCCAACGCAGCGGTGAAGAGTTTCGGGGATATAACGTCACCCTGTCTTACACCTCTCTGCAGTTGGATAGGTTTCGAACTCTGGTTCTGTACTCGGATAGCCATCGTAGCCCTACTGTACAAACACTTCAGCACTTCAATATACCGACAGTCAACTTGGCACCGCTGAAGGGACTGTAGCACCGCCCAAATTTTGACGGAATCAAAAGCTTTCTCATAGTCCACATACGCCAGGCAAAGTGGCAGATTGTACTCTTCGGTCTTCTGTACAATCTGCCGCAGGGTATGTATGTGGTCTATGGTACTGAAGCCTTTTCGGAAACCGGCTTGTTCGGGAGGCTGGAAGTCGTCGAGTCTGCGTGCGAGACGATTGGTAATGACTCTCGAAAACAGCACGTAGACGCGGCTCAGAAGGGAAATCGGTCTGTAGTTCTTCAAGAGAGCGTTGTCGCCGTTCTTAAAGAACAAGACCACCGCACTTCTGCTCCATGCCTCCGGTGTAGTGCCACCATGGAGGACGGAATTGAAGAGCTTTTGAAGGACTTCAAGTACCGGTGTTCCACCCGCTTTCAGAAGCTCCGCTGTAATTCCATCCTCACCTGGGGCCCTGCCGTTTTTAAGGTGCTGGAGAGCCATTCTAATCTCGCTCAGACTGACGTCCGGGATATCATCGGAATAGTGTCGGGTAAGACTTACTCTTGGATCGTTATTCACACTTGCGTGTGGCTCCAACGATGATGTGTACAGCTGCCCATAGAACCTCTCAATCTCACTCAGAATCTCAGGTGTCTCAGAAACGATGCTGCCACACTCAGTCTTCAGCTTTGACAGTTGGCTCTTTCTGGCAGACAGATCTCTGGCAAAGACTTTGGAGCCCTGGTTCCGCTCGATCGCTTCTTTAATACGAGTAGTATTAAAGTTGCGTAAGTCTCGCCGCATGCATTTGGAAATCTGTCTGTTCAGTTGCCTGAATGCTGTCAAATCTGTTGCTGATTGCAGCCTCGTCTCCCGTCTAACAGCCATGAGATTAAGAGTGCAATCGGAGAGTTTTGTGTTCTTCTGCGGCGGGTCTTGCAGAACTTAGCTCCGACCGCATGGACAGTTTCCACGAGCTTGTCATTCATATCGTCCACTGCATTGCAATCTTGTAGGCACTGAAAGCGGTTACGTAACTCGAGCTGAAAGTTTTCGGGATTCTGGATTAGAGCACGAGGGGGACGGAACGTTGACTTCATTAGACGAGACCTCTCCAACTTAATGTTTAGGTTCAGTGTGCCTCTAACCATTCGGTGATCGCTGCCAGTTTTAGCCATAGCATAGCATTAGCAGCCATGGTTGCCACGCTTGGCGAGCGGGTTGGCAACCGCAGTTTTTTATTATATTATTGTTGTTATTAGGAAGATGCTGCTGCCCATCTCCTGCCTGTCTCCCTCTGTCGCCTCTTACGACACCCACGGGAAGATATGGGGTAGTGGATATTCTCAACCGCCACTACACGGCCCCGAATATCACTAATTTACTTACAATAGTAACACCAACCTTCACATTAAGAATTGCAAGCTAACTTACGCATTTATAATAACGAAAACAAAGTACGTATTTTTTAAAAACAAATAAAGTTTTTTTTTTTGTATTTTGTAGGTAGGTAATATAAACGGTCCGAAATTTATTGCTGTTTTTTATTAAGTGGGTCCCCCTATAATTGCGTTTGGTTTTCTAAGCGTCCGATAAACGATATAACGTTTATGAAATGCTGCCTCAGAGCAATATTTGGTGCTTTCCTCACCTGTATAATTTTCGAGAAGAATGAACTATGAACTTCTATAAGTTAATTTTATATGGAACCTTGAGGTCAAGGGATTCTTCTTCTACACTGCAGAGTATTTTAGTGCTATTTTCAATCGACTCCAAAAAAACGAAGAGGTTCTTCTCAATTCGACTGTATTCTTTTAATGACTTATACGTTTATTTATTATATACGTTATGTTATACGCATTTTTTTTTCTATAACTTTTTTCTATGTAAACCGATTTTGATGATTCTTTATTTGTTTGAAAACTGGTGCTTCTCATGTGGTCGCATATAAATTTGATGAAGATCTGACTGGCGGTTTTTGAGATATCTTTAATAATGCGTATTAAATTGACTTCGAAAACATTGATGATTTTTTTGATATTAATATGGGTTGTACATAATTTGTAAATAAATAGCCGATAGATAGCCGAGTTGAATTTTTTGAATGACCTCTCGGTCGAAGTTGGAATTACCTAGTCGGACTATTTGTCCCAGGTAAACGTACTCGTCAACAACTTCGAGCATAGTGCTCCCAACAACTACCGGCATAGGTGTGACCTGGATATTACACATTATCTTTTTTGTCCATGTTCATCTTAAGACCTATCCGTTGGGAAACACTATTGAGGTCATTGAGCATAGTGTTTAGGTCCTCCAGCGCTTCTGCCATAAGGGCTATATTGTCGGCAAATCGAAGGTGAGTGATATACTCGCCACTGATACTAATACCGTATCCTTTCCTGTCCAGTAGCTTGATAACGTCTTCTCATGCAGCGGTGAAGAGTTTCGGGGATATAACTTCACCCTGTCTTACACCTCTCTGCCATTGGATAGGTTTCGTACTCTGGTTCTGTACTCGGATAGCCATCGTGGCTCTACTTTACAAGCACTTCGGTATACCGACAGTCAACTTGGCACCGCTGAAAGGACTGTAGCACACTAACTTACATTATCTCCAATTTTTTTGAAAATAAATTACAGCCTATGGTACTTTGTGATAATTTAGCTTTCTATTGAAGAAAGTATTATTAAAATCGGTGTAGTAGTTTCTGAGCTTATTCGATACTAACAAACAAATAAAATAAATCTTTCTTTTTCATAATAACAAAAAATAATGAATTTTTTGTTATTATTTTTACTTTTTTTGGTCTTTTTTAATTTTGATTATTTTATTTCCATTAGAAATATTATTATATTATTTGTAAAAAGATAATATCTACTACTATAAATATACTAGAAAGTAATGCTTATTATAAAGCTTGTAATTCTAAAATTTTAGCAGGAATTGCGTCCATCAAAGATAGTGCTTCAGCAAAACATATCAAAAATATGTTTGGTTTTTATGGATTGTGTCAGGTACTTTTTTTTTCTTATTAATTTCTCTTTTAAAATATTATTAATTTAGCAATATTTTTGACTTTATGCATTTAATTGCCTAGACGTGTTGACACATCCGTGTCTGTTATTTAAGCGTGCAAATAAAATTGATTACTTATTAATTACTCGATTGGGCCTATCTTCTGTGCCGAGGACCACCGGTTCGATCCCCGCTCAAGATAAACATTTGTGTACAACATTAATTTAATTGTTAGGCGTTTAATTATTTGGGTAGTCAGCCACCTTTACGTGCTGTAACGCAGTGTTTCGTATTTTCATTGTACCAAGTTGATTACATAGGTATACCATACATTTTATATGACGGGTGGATCATGTCATTATTTTACAGATTGATAAATACTTCAAGAAGACATCACTTGAAAGTGAAGTAAAGAAGGCAGAGATGTCTATCATTGCTTGTCTTGTAGAGCACAATGTGCCTATCCAGATAATGGACCACCTGAAAGAGATCAATAACCAAGTCTCTCACGATTATGAAATAGTAAAAAAAAATCTTGTAAAAGAACCAAGTCTGCTGCTATCATTTTCAATGTGTTAGGAGAGCAATTTAAAGCAAAAAAAAAGATTTAAAGTTCAATTATAATTGACGAAAGCACCCATGACAGTACTATAAAGGTTTTAGCAATCGCCACAAAATATTATTCCAAAAATAATTTACGCGTGAAAACTAGATTGTTAAGTATACATATATATATATATATATATATATATATATATATTATTATTAAATATTAAAGGCACTCAAAACTGTTTTTGAAGAACGTGATCTTAAATGGGAAGATTTGATTGGCTTCGCAGCTGACACAACAAATGTTTTGTTTGGCGAACATTCTGGAATTGTGGCTAAAATGAAAGAACTATATCCACACTGTATATGTCATATTCGTGTGTTATTCATATCTGTCAAAGAAGTCTATAATTATTTTTCACAGAGTAGTAAACGTCAGCGCGAGTTCACAGAATTCCAAGATTTTACGGATACATAACATTATAAGCTATTCAGACATTATGATATACCTGGCTTTCCTTTCACGGTTGTATTAATCGAATATTACAACAACGGTCAGCATAACATAACATAATCACTCACGCCTGTCACCCAGAGGGGTTGGCAGAGACTACGGACTTCCATTTGGCACGATCCTGACATAACTCTTTCGCCTCCTTTACATCCGTATATCTACGCATACATGCTCGTCGGTTAAGGGTACTTCTAAAGAATGAATATAAACCAGTGTGGGAAAAGCAGTTAGCAGAAAGTCGTATCCAATGGAAACTGATTCCTCCTAATGCTTCACACTTTGGTGGTTGCTGGGAAAGTAACATCAAGTGCATAAAAACCCATTTGTATAGGGTTATCGGCCAACAAATTCTTACCTTTGAGGAGCTTCAAACAGTTTTAAGCCAGATTGAATCCATATTAAATTCACGACCACTTACAGTGCTCGGCTCTGATCCTTCAGATCCAGCAGCTTTGACGCCAGCACATTTTTTTACATACCGTCTCGCTTGATTTCCTGCCAGCACCTGATATTGATGATTCGATTCCGCATCTTCTAACTCGATATGAGCTCTTAGACAAGTTGGTACAGTCATTCTGAATGCGATGGCGGAGAATATCTTCATAGCCTACAAGCCCGCCAAAAGTGGAATTCACCATCCTTCCCAGTTAAGGAACGGTTGTTGTAGTAATACAGGATAACATTACGCCCTTACATTGGCCCTTAGGCATTATAACACAAACTTTTAAAGGTAAGGATGACGTTATACGTGTAGCAATGGTAAGGACTAAGCACGGTACTTACCAAAGACCAGTGGTTAGATTGTGTCCATTACCAACTCAGTAAAATTCATAAATTATTTAGGTAAAGGGTAGATTAGCTTCTAGATAATAAGCCGTAGATAAGATAATGGGATTAAGTAGACATTAGTAGTTAACAAACATTCTTTAGTATGTTGTAATAAGGTTCCTAGAAGTAAGAATAAATTAATTTACTCTATAAAGATGATTACACCTTTGAAAGCTTCCCTTTCAAGGCCGGGAGGAACGGTTCGGCTAGTTTAATAAACAGCCGAAAGGGCATTGCCCATTTTCGGCCATGGAACGCCCAACAATGTGCATTTGTTAAAAAAATATCTTTATTAATGGTTACTAATCGCGGTATTCATTTATCCTAAAAAGATGTGGAATATTTTTGCACAAATTAAAAGTACCGAAAAGATAACAATAAAATTAGGTAAATCATTAATTCATTAGTTTGTGAATAAAATAAAAAGTGTTGCCAATCACAAATCTCATTAAAAAATCGATTCCCCTTTTTGATCGATTACTTATGGTGTCATTATTACAATGCTAATATAATTTTTCGATAATTATTATGATGTTACGATATATATTTAAAAGGACCGTTGACAATTGATATTTATCCAAAGCAGCCGATACGCAACCGTTATCAACCAGTTGTTTATCCAACTACAGACAAAAAAGGATGGTTATGTTTTTACTGTGTGTGCGGGTTACTATGTTGAATCGTTTTTTGTTATGGTGCTTAAAAACGTAGGATGCATTTTATTATAGATACATTTTATCAAAGCGAAATACTTGACCAACTTTGAGAATTCTTTCACCACTAGATTGTTATGTATAATTTTAGATATCTAATATAGGATGAATTTTATTATAGAGGGCGCTACTTTCAATGAATACGTTTTTTGGCTAATCTCAAAAATTACTAGACCGATTTTGAAAATTCTTTCACCATTACATTTCTAATGAGCGCATTAGTTGTGTGATAAAATTATATTATTACAATAATTAATTGTGTGATTAATATTTTCTAAATAAATAAAACTAAATACCTACCTAAGATGTTCAAATCCAATTATTATTTTTACAATTTAATAATTGTATTTGCACACTTTACTTACTAAGATTGATTATTATAGATAAAGAGATAATAAATCTAATGTAAAAGAGCTCCGCTTAAACGAAAAAACTATTTATTAAAATAAAACTAAAAGTTGAAAAAAACTGGTTCAGTGCGAGTCGGACTCGCAGACCCATGAAGAGTTCTGTAGTAACAAGCATATATTTTAAATCGAGTCAAAAATACTACTATCATTCTCGCCAGCAACAAATTATTTTGTTTTTCATAGTGTTTGTGTTAATAACAAAGTTGTTTTTGCGGTTCTTTAAAATGTGCTACTTGTATCTAAAAAAAAGGACTATTATACATTATACGGGTTCCTGTGCTTTATTCATTACCAAAGAGAAAAAACTTATTGCACAAAATGGGTTTTTATCCATTTTAAGTCATCAAAAGCGGTAGTCAACCGTTAAAAACAAAAACAACCGTCGTTATAGGCTCGGTTGAAATCGATGACAACCTTCACATTTATAGTTATGATAATTAAACAAGCGAATTACTACCTGATTTACCAAGAATTCTTTAGAGTATTACAAAACGCTACTGCACAATTTGACTGTTATTCTTATCTGTTCTTAACATAACATTTAAAATGGAATTATGTTATGATAATTCAAGAAGTTAATTTCTAGCTGATTTATCATGAATTCTCTAAAGCATAACACAACAATACAGCACAAGTTAACTGTTCTTAAAAATACGTTTGAAATAGAATTTCAATAAATAAAGGAAATTATATTTTAAAAAGCGTGCAGAACTTAAAACACGTCCAAGATTATTCTTTTTATGATATTATTAATCGAATAAAAATCGATATCGTTTCATAGATTTTATGACAGTTAAGTGGCAAGATCGAATCTGACAGGTAGGCCCCCGTCACTGTTATGTCACAAGAATTCAATTGCGTGTTATCGTGTTATTTTGTTTTGTTGGAAAATGCAATTGTTGATCTCTCAACAATTGGATATAATTTTGGAGGTAAGTGTTTAACATTTTTCAATTTATTAATGGCTCAATCTGATATCTGATACATGTTTTTACACTGATTGTATATCAACTCAAGAACTTGTTTTATTTTTTCACATCTGCACAAGCTATATCTGACAAACATACTAGCTTATTTATGAGATTGACCTTTTTTATCAACTACCAAGAAAGGAGACCGTTGATTTTTCATTGTTTTTGGACTGCTGGTAGTCTGTCAGGTCTTAATTATTAAATAATATAGGGCATTAAGTCCATCCTTATGCAGTAACATTTAACTTGATAAATATTTTATTTATATTTGAGTTTAAAATAAACAAATCTATTTTTTTTCACTTTGACTTCATTTTTTGTATTTTAAATTATTTCAGTTGCCGTTGTCATGCCGTGTGTATCATAATTGCTGGCAATGAACTGATAGTACAGCATCACATTCAACTGCAGAACGGGAACCATCTTAATCATCTAGTCCATCCTCGTTGCAATCTGAAGTGAGTAATGTATTGCACCCAGAACAACAAAGCTTAGATCATACATCACACAGTGTACTGCTAACTAATTATTTAAAAGCGCCACTAACACCAAATCAATGTTTTTACCTGGTTGTAACAATTCCAATGGACTCAATGTTCCATCAGCATTGCGAGTATGTCTCTTTTGTGATTACAATTACTATGTACGTGTGTTATACGTGGTAGAGAAATGCTGCAGTTATATTAGAAGTATAGTTGTAGCATGAATGAGTCGGCTCGACCGGGGAAGGACCACGCTCTCACAGAATACCAGCGTGAAATAGTAGCTTAATGCTGCTGTGTTTTGTATGGTGAGTGTAGAAAACCGGAGACCCTTTTTACTGGAAACGAGAAAATGATCTTAGTCTTCACGGGTGACAACGCATCTGCATTTTGATTTGTAATAGAGGATAGATGTGGATGTCTAAGGGCCGCAGCAATGTCTCCAGCAGATGGTGAATCTCAGTTAATGATAAGATATGCTAATAAATCCAGAGCCGTGACTATGTGTCGGTATGAGTAGTAGAGGAGGTGAATGGCATTTTTAAAACTGAATTTAAAATATTTCATCAAAATTACTATAACAGGGCTTCTACACATTTGATGATAGACTGCTGTGGCTGCTGCTATAATTAATAAATTCAAATTCCACACAAAAATAAGGGACAGGGATGATGCAGCTCAAATACTTGAAATAGTTCACCAAAATATGGAGACAAATAATGATTTGTCTGAGTATGCTAGGGAAAGCAATCTAAATAGAGCTAGGGCAGGCAGACTTTAGAAATATAAATGTATATAATGATTTCTTATATTTACGCGAACACTATACATGATTAAAACTACTTTTGTGGATTTTATCGCGTTTATTTTTACTTTTTATTTACTTTTATTTTTAATTCCCGTCGTTTCGGACACTTTTCAGCACCCATGTTCACGGGGGACTGAGATGACTGACGTCCCGATGTCATTGTTAAACCCGGAGTACCTTCAGCTTTTTTAATTATTGTTTATGGTCCGATCTATGCAAAATGAACTGACTATGTCCTGAGGTCTTGCAGTGGTATGCTTGGGTTTAGTTTTAATTTTATTGATTATAGGATCCCAAGCAGTTGGTAGTACCCAGCCTCCTTCTCTATTGAAATTAGGATGTTTTTTAATTTCAATAGCCTCACGTAACATCCTTGGTAGGAATCGGTGTTCTTTCGCGAGGATTTGTGGTCTATCAAATCTGATGTAATGGTTGGGTCCGTCTAGGATATAATCACAAACTGCAGACTTCCCGGAACGTTGATGCTTCACATCAGCTATATGTTCTTTTACGCGGGTCCTAATTGATCTTTTTGTTTGTCCTATATAAGAGAGACCACATTCACAATCAAGCTTGTACACTCCTGCATCTTGTAGAGGAATATGACACTTGACGGATGGTAGGAACTGACTAATCTTCTTCGGCGGCTTGTAGAATGTTCTAATATAAGCTCGCTTCAAGATATAGCCAATCTTGTCTGTGACACCTCTGACATATGGTAGTACAGGAAGCACACGCTCGACTGTGGCCGGCTTCACTCGGTCACTGTGACGTAGGCGCGGGACCCGAAGCTTGTTGTCGTGCAGAACTTGCTTGACGTGCTGAAGCTCGGCGGCCAGTTTCTAAAACTTTTATTGTGGCGTGAATTAAAGACAGTTTTATCGACATTTGATTATAAAAATTGCATGGAAACTTTAGATAAACGCGAAACAACTAAATACAATGAATGCAAAAATAAATACCATACGATAAATACCATAAATTAACAACTAAATCAAATGTCCAACATACGAAATCATTGACCACAGACACGAATCATAAACAACGCGCTGTCTACAACTTATCAAAACAAACACTGGACGACGCCACAATAAAAGTTTTAGAAAAAGGTATTAAGTTCGCAATAACACCGCGAAAAATACCGTATGAGGACATTATCTGTAGTGTTGAGGACTGTCTGTATAAAAATAATATTGGTAATGAAGATTTAGAGGCCATACGTCAAGACATCTCGTCTATATTACGTCGAAGTTCAGCGCCAAATTAAATCTTCCCAAAAATGAATGTAACGCGTTGAAAAACTTACGCAACAGACCAGAGCTTACGATTCTCCGCGCAGATAAAGGTAATTCTACGGTTGTAATGGATACGTCAGATTACAATTTTAAAATACAACAACTTTTGTCGGATGAAACTACTTATCGAAAGGTCAAAACAGACACTACAACTAATACGCTTAAAACAACTAGCGATCTAATTAAGATATACTCCGAAAAATTGAATCTCGACGTTAATTCGATAATACCTTCATGTGCCAAACCACCGAAGTTTTATGGGTTACCAAAGATACACAAACCGAATGCTCCATTACGTCCTATAGTGAGTCAGATTGATTCGCCAACTTACAGATTGGCTCAATACTTAGCTAAAATATTATCACCACTCAGAGGACACACAAGAGCACACACTAAGGATTCATACCATTTTGTCAGTGAGATAAAAGACCTACATCTTACTGACAATGAAACCATGGTCAGTTTTGATGTCCAGTCTCTATTTACATGCCTACCTGTTGAAGACTGCATCTCAATTATAACTAGGAAACTAGAGGAAAATAACATGCCAGCAGAATATGCAGTATTACTAAGACATTGCCTTACATCTGGCTATCTATTGTGGAAGGAAGAGTTTTACAAGCAAGTAGATGGTGTTGCGATGGGCTCACCTGTATCTCCCATTGTCGCCGATATATTCATGGAAGACTTTGAGGAGAAAGCCCTCCTTACTGCACCTGTTACACCAAGGATCTACAAGCGGTACGTAGACGATACTTTCACAATTTTACCATCAGACAAAGTAACTGCATTTTTAGAACATCTTAATTCCATAAACTCTAAAATTCAATTTGCACACACTGTGTATAGGAAAAAGACCCATACAAACCGATATTTAAACGGTGAATCTCACCACCATCCTTCACAGTTAGCTACCGTGGGCAAATCTTTGTTACAGAGAGCACGGGGGATTTGCGACAGCAAACACCTGGCCGCCGAGCTTCAGCACGTCAAGCAAGTTCTGCACGACAACAAGCTTCGGGTCCCGCACTTACTTCACAGTGACCGAGTGAAGCCGGCCACAGTTTAGCGTGTGCCTGCTGTACTACCATATGTCAGAGGTGTCACAGACAAGATTGGCTACATCTTGAAGCGAGCTTCTATTAAAACATTCTACAAGCCGCCGAAGAAGATTAGTCAGTTCCTACCATCAGTCAAGTGTCATATTCCTCTACAAGATGCAGGAGTGTACAAGCTTGATTGTGAATGTGGTCTCTCTTATATAGGACAAACAAAAAGATCAATTAGAACCTGCGTAAAAGAACATATAGCTGATGTGAAGCATCAACGTTCCGGGAAGTCTGCAATTTGCGATCATATCCTAGACGGCCCCAACCATTACATCAGATTTGATAGACCACAAATCCTCGCGAAAGAACACCGATTCCTACCAAGGATGATACGCGAGGCTATTGAAATTAAAAAACATCCTAATTTCAATAGAAAAGGAGGCTGGGTACTACCACCTGCTTCGGATCCTATAATCAATAAAATTAAAACTAAACCCAAGCATACCACTGCAAGACCTCAGGACATAGTCAGTTCATTTTGCATAGATCGGACCATAAACAATAATTAAAAAAGCTGAAGGTACTCCGGGTTTAACAATGACATCGGGATATCAGTCATCTCAGTCCCCCGTGACCATGGGTGCTGGAAAGTGCCCGAAACGTCGGGAATTAAAAATAAAAGTAAATAAAAAGTAAAAATAAACGCGATAAAATCTGTAAAAGTAGTTTTAATCATGTATAAATGTATACTTTAAAATGTTAGGGAATTTCCTGTTTTAACTTACAGCGACTTAATATTAATTGCTTGTGTCACATACCAATTAAAGCAAGCTCGCTACTATTATGGTGAGCATATAAGATTTAATGGTTGCTACCGGATAGAACTCTGTGATAACCAGAGGAGCAGCATTATGGAAGGAATAAACTTAAGCCCTAGCTGATCTTTACTTAGGGCTAGAATTGCAAGTCATCACCATTAGTCGTAAAGTGTATTTTATATATATTTTAATTAGTGGCAGTGGTTCTGGTAGAAGTGCAATTAAAAAGTACTGTCGGCCGTCGAACTGTTGGATGCTGTGCCCATGTTATGACAGTAATATGGTATTTGGGTTGGGCACGGCATCAGACTAATATTTTGCTTCCTGCTCAGTTCCTGAATGATGTATTGATGTGTAAATTAGAGGCAAATAATTCCTTAGCTTTTCTAGATGCGTTAGCCATCCAAAATTCTAACAACACCATAGGTCACACTGTGTATAGAAAACAATGAATTTCGCCATTATCCTTCACAGTTAGTTACCGTGAGCAAATCTTTGTTACAAAGAGCACAAGGGATCTATGGCAGCAAACATCGAGCCGTCGAGCTTCAGCACGTCAAGCAGGTTCTGCACGTCAACAAGCTTCAGGCCCGCGCTTACGTCACAGTGACCGAGTGAAGCCGGCCACAGTCAAGCATGTGCAGGCAGTACTAGCATTTGTCAGGGGTGTCACAGACAAGGTTGGCTACATCTTGAAGCGAGCTGACATGAAGCATAAAGGTTCAGGGAAGTTTACAGTTTGTGATCATATCCTGGACGGCCCCAACCAGATAGACGTATAAAAAAGATTTGATAGACCACAAATCCTCTAAAAGGTACCATCAATTCCTATCAAGGACCGATACCTGAGACTATTGAAATAAAAAAATGTTTCAATAGAGAAGGAGGCTTGGTACTACCACCTGCTTAAGACCCTGTAATTAATGAAATTAAAATTAAACCCAACCATGCCATTGCAAGACTTCAAGACACAGTAAGTTCATTCTGTAGATCGGACCATAAATAAAAATTAAAAATCTGAAGGTACTCGGTAACATAGGGACGTCAGTCACCTCAGTCCGCCGTAACCATGGGTGTTGGAAAGCACCCGAAACGCCTGGAATTAAAAATCAAAGAAATAAAACGCGATTAAATCGATAAAATAGGTGTTAAAAAAACTGCATTTGTGAAAATAAAAACTTATATATCTTCAAAACCCCGACTTTTTATAAAGCAATTCCTAAACCATTTCATTGTTTTAATTGCATATTATCATATCTATATGCTTTTATATGTGGGCACTGGGCACCAATGGCCGAAGTGTCTATGAAGAGTGGGCAATCCCCTTTGTTCGTTTATTTGCTCTGAATACTCG
Organism: Parnassius apollo; assembly: GCA_907164705.1. Taxonomy (NCBI): domain Eukaryota; kingdom Metazoa; phylum Arthropoda; class Insecta; order Lepidoptera; family Papilionidae; genus Parnassius; species Parnassius apollo. The sequence continues at coordinate 3,268 of CAJQZP010001643.1, read as the reverse complement.
CAACCGTTACACCAATGTTACTTTGGTTTGGATGTCCGTGTATTTCGCGGGTCGATGTGATTCTTGCTTACTATTGTTCCGTTAAAATTACGGACATCTTTTCGTCACGTGATTGACATAATGTCAACGCCGCGCGTCGTGAGAAAGGGCACGTTTTTCGCTGCTCCCAAATATATGTTCTACCGCAAGTTCTTCCCCGAATTGGATCATCGTGAGTGACCGAAATCCGTGTAGTTGGGATCCCCGAAGAAGCACACGAGTGCAGGAGCATCCGCCTTCGTATATTCAGGTACGTCCGACCTTAGTAATATTGTCTAGTCAACGGTGTCGAGTAGAATCAGCCAGCGTCAATGCAAATTACAGTCCATTTCCCATTTTCCACTAAAAATGGTGGAAATTATATTTTCAGGAACAGTATTTGAGAGATAGAAACTCTAATGCATCTGCGGAATTTCTTAATAATGCCTTAACCTTTTAATGGGCACACGGTCCGATCCGACCAAGGCGATCTTCCGTCAAAATTCAAGCGTTTGGATCCAACCGCACCCACCCACAGCACGATAACCCATAAATACCTATATTTAGAGACTACTTTTCTAGTGAAGAAGTCAGGCATTATAGATTCTATACAAAGTTTTCTATCCTGTGGTGTAAACAAAGGTCAGTTCCTCTATGTATTTTCATTTTTATTCTTCTGTCAATTTACGACATATTAAACCATAAAGCACAGCACGTTAAAAAATAAAAACGTATATTTATATACTACCTTTCTATAAAGACGTTTGGCATTATAGAATCTATACAAAATTCTCTATCCTGTGGTATAAACAAATCGATTACTCTATGGATGTTTATTTTTAATATACCATAAAATTGCGCCATTTTCGTGTGGTCGGCAAATCCGGATTTAACGGACACATGCGACTGCATGGGAATTTTATGGGGATTGAAGGGTTAAATGACGAAACGAAAAACTATATTTCTATTTCCTTGATTATATATTACCATTCACAAATAAATTCAACACGATTTGTCTCTATTTTGAGCTGTTATATGAAGAGCCAGTATGTAAAAACTTTCTTCTTTCTTTCCCAATTCTTTCGTAAATTATTTACCCTTAAACAACTTGTATTTGGGTGTTAGTTTTGCCAAACATTTAGAATCACATCGCACTCAAATACCCCCGCAACAGCTTCAAGATATTTTTAAAAGGTGTCAAGAATTCTTAAGATCTTTCTGTGTAGTTAAAAACAAGACTACCATTTGATGACGATATTTTTGAAATGATGTTCTTCTTAGATCCCCAAACTAAGCATGTACAGCACATGCAGAATTTACACGTTTATTTAATGTTGCCTCAAAATTTCCAAACATTGTGTCCGAAAGTGACATTCAACTAATCGACAGTGAATTCAGGGAACTTAAACTTAACACTGAGGTTGCTAAATGCAGAACTAGCAGCAAAGCAGTAGCGAAGCTTCCATTAAAGCCGAAAAGCCGGGCTTGCCTTATTAAACTTGAATCAATTAATAATATCAACTAATAAAATAACTCTTAAAATGTTTCAAGCTATTTCAAATTTCCCGTGCACTCCACTGTTCGACACATGTCGACCGATGACCTCGTATTGCCTTAAGTATCTGATACACGATTTGAAACGATGGTTTGAAACAGAGATTTCAAACCGTGTAAATAGTGGTTTCAAACAAAATTTCGTTTGACCTTCAAATGTTCTTGGTAGCAAGGCTTGCGTTTCAAACCACTGGCAGAAGCGTTGGTTTGAAACTTATTTGAAACCGTCTAGCCGATTGTTTGAAACCACGTGAACGACAGTCACGCTGCAGCGGTGAGCGCAGACGCACGCGGCGACGTTTCGCGCACAAAATGGCACAAGAGCAAAGAGAATATGAAATGATCACGGAACTCCTGGAACTGTGTAGAGACTTGCCTTGTCTTTGGGACTTAACATACAAAGATTCTACTCAGAAAAACAATGCGTGGGATATTTTAGCCACAAAATTGAAAGAAATTGACCCATCGGCCAACGCCGCGTTATATACGGGAATCCAAGAAGGTAACTAACTTAACTACAAGTTAATTAAAATAGAAATTCCTATCAGTTTTGAATAAAAATGCAGTGAAATATTAGGTACATGTTATTGTACCTACCTACTTATTTTTCTATTTTCTGTTTTCAATAGTTACCTAACGTAAAACCAGAATTAATATTTTATTAGTATGAAAATATTTACTAATTGCCATAATTCTTCTTTATAATTTTTATATAATTCTTCAATTATAATTCTTCATTGGAACATACCTACCTACTACTTATGTTTCCTCGTTATGTAGTTTACCGACTCACTTTATTTTTTACGCTTTTCAGGTCTAAGAATCAAAAAACCGCACTGGATCGTCCACCAGTGACGTTCATAAGCCCAGTTTATGGTATTACGAGTTATTGACATTCTTGGAGAAAAAAATTATGTGAAAAGAAAGGGAATCAATTCACTCATGGGTGATGAGGAAGACGTAAGTGGTATTTGTTATTTGTATAATTATGTTACCGGCAATCTCTATAATTCAGTATTCTAAACAATACCTACCTCCCAAAACCGTTTAGGTAATGTATGAATTATTATTCATTTTACGTTTTGGCGCGATTGACCCAATTCGCCATTGAACCAATTCACAAATTCGCGATTGGCCCAATTCGCGATTGATGAGGTAGTTTTGAGTTTTATTTCATTCAAAAACATTGTATTTTGGGCCAATCGTGAATTAGGCCAATCGTGAATTTGTAATTTAGTCCAATGGCGTATCGGGCCAATCATGCCTAGGTCATCATCATCATCATTACAGCCCTTCACAAGTCCACTGCTGAACATAGGCCTCCCCAAGTAATGCCACAAAGCACGGTCCTGAGCCACCTGCATCCATCGACTTCCTGCATATCTTACCAGGTCGTCACTCCATCTAGTGGGGGGTCGCCCTACACTACGCCTACCGGTACGAGGCTGCCACTCGAGAACCTTTCTTCCCCATCGGTTATCGGTTCTTCGAGCTATATGGCCGGCCCATTGCCACTTCAGCTTACTAATCCGGTGGGCTATGTCGGTCACTCTGGTTTTACTGCGGATACCCTCATTTCTGAGTCTATCACGCAGTGAAACTCCGAGCATAGCCCTCTCCATAGCTCGCTGAGCGACCTTGAGCGTCCTCATAGGGCCAGCGGTGAAGGACCACGTCTCTGATCCGTAAGTCATCA